>VWYH01002951.1:1569282-1779282 GCA_013399365.1 Pampusana beccarii | reverse complement strand
GGTTTACATTGTCTGAGAGGTGGAGAGGGAGCACCCATGTGCCTGTGTCTCTGTGAGACCATTCCCTGAACCCCTGCAAGGCTCTTGGTAACAAGGAACAAGTTCATGATAAAATCAGCCGCCAAAGATGAGCTTTCTGTGTCTCACTGATGAACTACATACCCACACGCTCATAGTTTGCTGCCCTGCACCAGAGCGGCCATGTGTGTTCACGGAGAAGACACGGGAGTCACGGGAAAGTGCGGAAGTGAAGTCTCATCCCTGATCTGATCCCTGTGCAAATCAAACTGGCACACAGGAGGATGCACGAGGCCGAGGGGAAGGGCTGAGCCCCCGCGGGTTTCCAGCCCAGCAGACACCTGCTGCTCCCAGTGCTCGCTCTGTGCCTCGTCCCGCTGATCCCCCATGTCCCCCACAGCTCTGCCAGACAGGGCTGTCCCAGAGCCACCTCTCAGTGTCCTTGTTCCTAGTTATGGGATGTGCTGCTTCTGTTACAATACGCTAATAAGTTAACTTACTGTCAGTGATTATGTTCCTATTTATGCTGGGTGG
This sequence comes from Pampusana beccarii, assembly GCA_013399365.1. NCBI lineage: Eukaryota > Metazoa > Chordata > Aves > Columbiformes > Columbidae > Pampusana > Pampusana beccarii. Next base: position 1,778,730 of record VWYH01002951.1, on the reverse strand, counting down.
AAGTGTCTGCTTTTGTTAACTATTTATTACCTAGGGAGCTATTTTCAGTGTGTTCCACATGATTATTTTCCAACACTGCAATTTGGTACTTGCTCAGCGGCTGGAAGGATTGTTCCTTGCAGAGGTGACCTCCCCGCAGTTTGACTGCGTGTCAGTGTTTAAGGAATATACTTGAGTTGATGGGTAGGTTGTGAGCATCTCCTGACCTCAATCGTTTTCACACTGTGAGAACTGCTGGGAAGTGGTTTGACACAAAGTGTTTATAATCTCCATCAGAAGGAAGTGAAATTATAATGGGGCAATCTTAGTGAAAAGGAGACAGCCACCAGCCTCCCTGCTACAGTGGCCTTAAGCTCTTCTCTGATTTGAGCATTATAATTAGTAAAGAAACAAGTTGTAATTAAATTAGGAGATGGAAAGGCAGGAGTATAGCCACCACAGAGTGCGACTACAGAGTTACCGTCTGGCAAAAGGGAGCAGTCGGAGGCAGCACAGCTGGGACTTGACAAAGACTTTGCTATGACCTCACTCCTCCTGCACCACATGGAAATCGGGCACTGGAAACCAGTCAGGATTCTCGACACAACTGGATGAATTCTGGACTTTTGCTATGACAACAGTCTCCTGCTCCTGGAGCATCTGGTTTTCATAGTCCCCCCAGGAGCAGGAGCTGGTGCTGGTCCCAGGGACCCCTCCAGTGCTGAACGTCCCCACCACAGTCACTGCACACGCACTTGGTGCTGAGCTCTACGACTGCCCTTGTTTTGGGTCAAGACAGGGCTTTTTTGGGGACAAACCGCTGCTCAGAGGAAGCTGGGCACCCAGTGCGCAGGCCCTGATAGTGCCCTTGACGTTCACGTCCCCTCAGACCCTGCTGCTGGCCCCTCACTTTCCTGTAAGCGGGGGACTGCTGGTGGCCCCTGTGCCAGCCAGTGAGCCTGGGCAGGGCACTGCCACCCCTGGAGGTGCCCTGGCACATCCCCGGGCAGGGACAGCACGGCTGCTCCCGGGCCAGATGTGCCCCAGCCGCCCGCTCCTCGCAGGTAACAGTCTCAGTGGGGGGCTGGGGTGATGCAGTTGGAATCAGGGCTGGCAAATTCCCCGTTTTACAGACACACCAAGGTCTGCTCCTTTGCAGGACCCGGCTGGGCGCATCAGGGCTTCCCCCGCTCTGAGGGGCTGGTGTGCACAGACTCGACTCTTTCCTCTGCGGGGGCACACGGAGCTGCTGCCGATCCGCAGGAGGCTTCTCCCTGGGGGGAACAGAGCAGGGGTGGGTGGCAGCGCCCAGGGTGCTGCAGGCTCTGGCTCAGCGATTCCGCTGAGATGCTCAGGCCGTGCAGATTTATTTCCTGGCTTTTAGCCAGCCTAGGAATGAAAATACTCTAGAGGGTGAAAGGCTCACAGTCAAGAGCTCTTCACCTCTTCCCTGAAAGGACCTCTCATCCTCATTCATTCAGGGGTTTATTACCACTCCACTGCCTGAGAATAACTGTTTGCAAAGATAGAGCTTGTAAAAATAAGCCGCCCAGGTGCTGGAGTGCTTAGACCCGTCAGCTCTGGATTCAAAGCAGAGTCAGTTTGGGTCTCTTCTTCCTTCTTGTAGCCTGATTGATGGGCATTTTAATTCGGAGGACCAGGCAGTGGCTTTAGCTGATGGTTGGCCACCAAACAGTATCTCTATTAGCTCCCGGGTTTGGAGTGCTAAGCACAGTAGGTTGTGAACAGTGCCCTTTTTTCTTTTAATGGGAATTAGCACACAAAAATAGCCAAAGAAATGGGACCAGATGTGTCCTGCCTGAAGCTGCTCCAGGCAGGAGCCCCGAGTGAGCCGGGCAGGTTGCTCCAAAGGAAAGTCTTCCCTGCTTTCCTGGAGCACCCACAGGTTTCCCCTTCTACGTCATTTGTGCAGGTGCTGAGTCTTCCTCCCACTGCCGCCTCCCTCGAAGCCTCATGCTTTGCCTTCTTGAAGCCAGACCCTGACAAGTTATTGTTTTGCATTGCAAGGCTACGGTACAATATGGTTCTGTTGCATTTATTCTGGTATTTTTACCCAGCTCTGGGAAGCGCAGGGAGAGGCCGTGACGGTCGGCAGAAACCTGCTCTGTGACAAGACAGCGTTTGCTGCTCCGAGCTGGCTCGTGCTTTTCAGGTGGCGAATCTTTAACCTCCACAAATTGAGAGGCTGAGGAAGCAGGAGACGATGCAGACAAGGCTGGGAGGTCTCCTGGGGAGCCAACAGCGCAGTTTTCCGACAATGAGCACAGTTCCCAACCTTAGCGCGAGAACTGGAGAGGAATTGCCAGTGTCTTCGCGCGGAACTGCACCCACATGGGCGCTGCCGTGATACGGCACCTAGCGCTGGTGGTGGGGACGCTGGCGGTGGGGACATTGGTGATGGTGGCACTGATGGCAGAGCAGGACAGCGCAGGAAGGCCGTGGGAAGCCCAGCGCAGGAGTGGGCCGGGAGCCCCAGTTCTCCCAGCCGGAGTGGGAGCTGCCGCTGCCACCCAGGCAGAGCTCCCGCGCTGACAAACAGCTCTGCCATCCCCGCAGCCCGCACCGCACCGAAACAGGCAGCTAGAAAGTAAACAGTGTCTGAAACCTATTCTCATTAGGCTAATTTACGAATAAATTACCATATTCAATGGCCTTATTTTTACTGCTCGTTAACAGGCCCATGATAGGATGATAATTATGGGATTTTAAGTGGCTAATGGCAGCTGGGGCGTCAAAAGCAGTTTTTACGAATCTGTTTATGGCAGGGAAGGTGACAGGAGGGTGGGACACTGAGATGTTGGAATCGCATGTCGGGGAAAAAAAAGCTTTAATTGTTGAGTATTTATTAGAGAGGAGGGAAGACTGTAATTTAAAAATGAAACTCTGAAAAACAAAAAGGAAATTAATTAGTCTCCTAGTGCTCCGGTGGCTAGTGCTTAAGGAGGACCTCATCAGTTCGCATGTGGCCTTTTGGGGTCTGAAGACCAGTGCTTGGTGCAGCCTCCCCGTGCCGCTGGGCATCGGCCATCCCCCTGTGCCGAGGAACCGCTATGGGACCAGCCCAGGGATGCTGCGAGGATGCAGCGGTGGCACCGGGGTGTGAGGGGACAAGGATGTGGTGTGAGGGGCACGAGGCCGCGGTGTCCCTGCCGGCAGGTGGGCGCATCCCAGCTGCACTGTGCCTTGGGGGGGGGTCCCCGGCCCCTCCGCCAGCGCAGGCTGCGCGTCTCCCTGCATCCACCTCCTGCTGTCCCCGTTTCCCCATAGCCGGTATTTTTCTGTGTGTTTAGCCTGGCTGCTCGTCATCTCCCATCTCCACCAATTCATCTTGATCTTTCGGTTTAGTATGCAGTGCTCGGAAAACAAACACGTACCAGACTGACAGTGGGAATAAATATCGTGGAGATGTTGATTAGCATTTGATCCCAGCTGGGCCTCTGGAAGCTGCAGCACTGGAATGCCTTGGCAGTTTTTTAATGCTGAATAATTTGATTAGATCAGTGGCTGAGCCTGCTGCTGGTGGTGAGATAAACCCTCCCCACGCTGCTGCTCCCCCCGCACCCCACTCCTTTCCTGGCTCACTTGCTTTCTTTTATGGGGCTTTAAATACGTCGTTTAATCAACTCTACAATTTCAATTTAGCACAGTTGTTGACTTGCATGGATGATAAGGTTCGGAGGACCCCACAGATTGCTGCCTGGTTTAACGGTGCCATTTTCCACGGACTCCTAGCTGCTGCTACCGACCGGCAGCCCAGCCCAGCCAAGCCCAGCCTGTCCAAGCCCAGCCCAGGCTGTGGGCGCTGTGGGGAGCTGTGTGCTTGGCTGTGGTGTCCATCAGCCACGCAAGGTATTTCCACTGTGTCGTTACCAACAGGAACATGTCCCCTCCGCACGATGATGTGATAGCAACCAATGATTCATTTTAAAAAACACAGTAATAACAATTTTTTTTTTTCATTCTTTTGTAACAGAAAGCATGAGGACACAGGGAGGGGAAACTGCAATTACCTAAGACCTCAGTGATCCTAATTACACATGGATTTCTGAAATGTTCTTTTCCCTCTCTTAAGAAAAAAGAGTGGGGCAGACTCCTACACTATCTAAACCACTTTTACTTTTAATCTAATTTAAATAACACTGTAGGCATTCCTTTCCAACAGGAGAATAATCAGTTCAGTGAGTGGCCAGCAAGAATGAAGGAAAAAGCCCTGTTTTTTTCCAAAATACTCTGCTAATGACTCTTTTCAAAGCATATTTTAAGTATCTTCTTATTGCAGAATATCACAGTATATCATTTAAAAGCAACCAAACTTCACCTGCATCACTAAGACTCTGCAGTTACATTTCCCCCCTACATCAAAAAAGGAAAAATCATGAATTACAAACCCAGCATTTACTATGTGAAAAGAATTATTTTATCTGAAAAAGCAAAACTGTATGTTTTCAGCCACTGACCTAATCCAAGATAAATAAACAGGCAGAGACTTCTTGTGTTGAGTTACACGTATTAACATTCAGCAGAGGGTGTGAGGGTGATACTATCTGACAACCACCAGCTCCTACTCTCCCCATTCAGTTGCTTGTGATTCTCACGCACGACGACCAAAGGGGTTCCTGGGGTGCAGCTCCTGCACACATCTGGAGCGTGTTCTGCACCCCCAGCCAGCTGTGCCCTGGCAGGGGACACTGGGGGATTCTGTCCCTCGGCAAGGGGAAGGGCACAGGGTACAAATGCACAGACACCTCTGCACGGAGCAGCATGCAAGAGTTTTGCACAATATCACATAGTCAGAATGAGTGCTTTTTGAGATTTATTCTTTTAAAAAACTGAACGAAAGTCAGGGAAATGCAAAGTAAAAAGTGACTCTTGTTCTGTGGCTCTAGAATGACAACCCTCTCAGTGAGAAGCGCTGATTCAGTTCACAAAGGACAGAAGCACCCTGACACAGATGTTCCTTTGCCCGGGATGGGCTCAGGGGGATAATCTCCCCGGCTCCGCATACTGGGGTGCCCCTGCCCTCTGTCGGGGAGCAAGGGGGGGGTGCCAGGGCTGCCAGGACCCTCCAATAAAGGAGGCAGCCAAAGACAGAGTGTTGCACATCGGATTGTGGAGCTGGACCCACTCTGTCCCCGCAGGCATCGCAGGTCGGGTCCAACACACCCTCTAACTGACAAGGAGCCTCTGCTGCAATGGCAGTGTAAAGTCTGGTCTAAACTGAGGGAAGTCTGGTCTAAACTGGGGGCAGTCTGGTCTAAACTGCTGCCACTGAAGTTTATCAAAGCAGGTCTTATGGTCATTTTCCCATTAACACACAGAGAATCAGTGTGAGACTCCCAAATGCCCAACGCCGCGTCCAGCTCTCTGTGCCGAGGTGGCGCCACTCGTGAGAACGTCCCTGGGGTGGGGACAGCTCACACTCGCGGGGGTGTGTCCTAAACAAGGATATTGTTTTCAAAAAGTTGAGAAAAGGAACCCGTTTATGGAAATCGTTCCTAAAGTCAGCGGGCAGCTGGACAGGGCCGTCTTCACCGTTCATCATGGGGCCAGCCCAGAGCTGCGTGGCACCGGGCGCTTTGGTTCAGTGTTCGCCCTTCAGTGCAACAGGAGATGCCATCAAAACAAACGGGAGCGGAGCCACAGGTGTCAAGGAGGCCAAGACAAATCACATCAAAGAAAATGTTCGATTTATGTTGAACATTAGATACTTCTCCAGCTGGTAAAAGAACATGTTAAGAGCATAAAAATAGCTGTTGTAACTCATCCGTGGGAGAGAGCAATGGCAAACACCAGTTGAAGAGCACAAGAACAGAGCAAGCAAACAGCGATACTTCATCAGATACTCTATTAACCTCTAGTAATTTACGGCTCAAGGTCTTTCAGAGCCAGAAATAATGTCAATGTATAGAAGTATGATGGATTTTTCTGCCATTAATTTGTCCGGTAACTATTTGAACCCATGTAAATTTTAGCTTTTCCAATACCGGTGAATGATCTTTCCTGTTTAACTCCTCCGCTGGGTTCCATCCTGCTGCCACAGCTATAGGCTGGTGCTCAGGTTTGTGTGAGTGACCGATCGGTTGTGTTTGCCTCTCTGCTTGCTGTACACCTTTTGCAAAAGGTGCTTTGTACGAAATTAAGATCAGGATTTGTTTCTTCAAACTTTTGCAATGTTAACATCTGCTTGTTTTGGTAAATTTGACAGAGACTCTCTTTTGTCTCTCTTTTTTTTTAACAGAAATTCTATGAAAAGTGTTTTAAAAAGTGCTAACTGACAAGCCTACACAGGCTGCCTCCACTCAGGGAGCACTCTGCACAGTTGTTAACTTGTTAGACAGGAGCTAGATTACAATCATAAATAAATGATTTGCTGTCTCCTTACATTCAGACATGTAGCTTTTAAAGTGTAGCTGTCATCCCTGAATCAGATTTAGTCAAATGCTGTGTAACTGCAAAATTATCCTATCCTTACCTTTTTTTTATTCCCCATATAATGGACAGTTAAATTGGATTTTCAAATTTGAAGTGCATATGTTTTTCAAATCCCCACAGGGTTGCCATTTTTTCATTTCTAAAGCAACTCACTAATGTTTATCATTACCACACAGAAATATTACAATTCTTAAGGGGCACCTTATAAAATCAGTACAGGAGAAATATGCTTTATCGTCTCAAAATGAAACCAATTTCTCAGCTGATTTGCAATTTATTTACATGTTAGCGTTTGATTTTCTGCTGATTTATAGCCCCACAAGCCTGTGTCTTAGCTGCTTTCTAAATAAACACAATCAGGTTGGGAAAGCTAATACCAAGTTATGGAGCTTTGTTCTAGCTTTACTCTATTAATAAGTTAAATCTTTTACTGATAGTGCCTGGTCTCCCTTAGCACTAAGTGCAAGGAGAAGTCATGTGTGGTATGTTATAAGGCTTGAGTTCTGCTATGCTATAAATAATCAGTAGGTGTGGAGAATCTAAGGGGAAAATAGCGATCTCAGAAAAAGCACAAGCGAAAAATGTGGTATCATAATGATCCTTTTTTTCCTAAGCTATAAACTTCGAGATTCAGCCACACCTCATGAAAACTCTGGTTCTGTGGACACTTGATTTTATACAGCCGTTTAAGACCTGTGCACACGAGATCCCGCGTGCAGCACATCCTTGCTGCACACATACACCTGCACAGGTAAGGGGTGGCCAGTGCTGGGGATTGCTTCAGAATAAGGTTTTTAACGGCAGGTAAATTATTCATTGGCATGTAAAATAATACTCTCAGCCTTAACTAACGTGGTAGTAAAAATAACCTCTGGCAAAGATCTCATACTTTCAAGGTGCAGTTCATTAATAAACAATATGAAAGCAAGCTGGCACAAGGCGTTCTGGCAGCCCGAGCGAATGGATGGGCGATTTGGAGGGAGGGGGCTGAGAATTCAAATATGCATTAGTCTGGGGGAAGCGCACCTTTCTCACTATGTAAGGTGCATGTGCAAATTCTATGGATAATTAATGCAACAGTTACTTCAGCAGCATCAAAAGACCCACTGTTTAATTCAACATCCGAGGAGCGTGGTGTGACAGCGGAGAGGAGCGTTATTGCTGGCAGTGAGTGACAGAGGGCATCAAGCATTCTTCTGAAATGCTCCCGCATCTCCCCGAGTGGCACATCAGCTGTGTCTGAGCTGCATTAATTACAGGAGGTGCTGCCAGCCCTCGCCATGCCCGAGCTGCTTGGGGTGCCAGCCCAGCCCGGGACCACAGCATCCCCGCTGCTCCTGCAGATGGGGGACACAAAACCCACAGCAGCCACCAGCACTGGTGGGAGCTGCTGTGGTCACCAGCACCGGGACATCGCAGCCCTTCTGGTCTGTCTCTCCTGCCAGGACCATGTGCTCCGCAGAGTTTCCAGCCCAGTGATACACTGGCCGTGTCTCAGGCACTGGAGCACAAGTGTAAAAAAGCCACAGCAGGTCGTGGCTCAGTTTCTTTGGAGAAGTCACGGTGGTTTAACAGGGATGTGAACAGACCGCTCCAGGGCTGCTGGCAGCAGTCGGTGCCCAGGTGCCCACCGGTGCTGGAGCTGGCCCAGGACACACACCGCCCTGGTGCAACGTGCCGAGCATGTGCTGGACCTGCTGGCGAACTCCAAATCCTGCCTTTCAGTAATTAAAATCCAAAGCGGGGTGAGCTTGGGAAGGAGGATCCGGGTTTGTGACCTTGTCCCCATCCCCTCTCCAGGCAGCTGCAGCCAGGCTGTTCCGTGCCTGTGCACATTACTGACTGCTTAATGGTGGTTTTTTGTTTTTTCCTGTTGACATTGATCATAATTGTTAGCCCATCGATTGACACACAGACTCCTTGACAGAATAACAAGGAATGCTCCGTGCCAAATTATTCACTCTCCACCGGCTAAATTGCGCATCCTCTTGCAATTGAACCACAGCCACTTCGAGCGGGTGGAAAACAAAGGTCCTGTAATTCCGAGTGGGGATGTGCAGAGCCGGGCAGTAGTGGCAGAACATCAGGTTCTCGGTGCTCCCCCGGCTGTCAGTCATGGGCATGTGACAGCAAAAATGTCACTGTCAGCTGGCTGGGCAGCCAGAGCAGCAGGGAAATATGGGAGGAAAAAAGAACTGCATCGAACGGAAAGGACTGAGCAACCCAAATCAACTGAGAGCAGGGCAGAAATCTCTTTTACCCTTGGAATTTAGAGCTCAGGGTCTGTGCTGCAACCATGAATTAAAAATAACACATCTGATTTGGGGCTGGTTTAGAGGCAGCGGGACAGGGCAGGGGGATGCCACTCGCCTCGGCAGAAAACACCGATCTGCAGCGGGTGGTGGTACATTCAGCACCAAGCGCTACTGGGGGCGAGCAGCTTTCCTAACCCTGGCTGAGGAGCCTGGAAGGTGTCTCCTGGGGCTGAACACGCACTGGAGAAGCATCAGAGAAAGTACACTCCTCCTCCCCCGGGAAAGTTTGCTTTGCTGAAAATCACAGCTCTTCCCAGTTATTTCTTATGAATATTCATCCCTGCTGGGGATCTCATTCAGCAAGGGAGACTGGAGAACCTGTGGGTGCTGATGCAAAAATACAGGCACTTGACACCGAAGACGCTTTCTAGTTTTCTTCTCCCAGTACATATACAGGCTTCATGCGATGAAATACCGGCAAATCATTCATCGCAGACCTAGAATGATGCATTGTGCATGTGATAGAAGAAGAAAATGGTGACCTAGGCAAAGGTCTAAGGGCATCCAAGAAAGACATGTGATGAGCAAAAAACTTCCTGTGAATTTGTGCTGGAATAGGGTTAAATAGGCAACTATCTATAACATCTTGTGTCAATCAAACAGAGTAATCTGCAAGTCTGTGGCATGATCTCAAAGGGAACTCTGGCATGTCAGAGGCTGGGCTGGGCACGGATTAGTCAGGAGCTAGAAAGGGCTTATAAAAACCTGACATGAAAATGCTTTGCTTTGCGTGCATTTTTATAGCATGAGACTACACATGGAGAGCTGTTATCCCACTGGCTGCTAAGAAGAAGCAGGGGAAAACAATGAAATATATTTTGGGAAAAAGAAGGGACTTCAAAGGAGATGTCCTCCCCGTGCGGGAAGAGGGTTGCTGAAGAACGTCTCCTGGCTCTGGGGAAGCTGGACAGGTGCCACTTGCAGACACTTCTGATAACGCTGTTCCAGCCTTTTGTTGTTTGCTTTCCTTTTGTTTTGACTTCATGCTGTTTTCAGAGCTGGCTCCCCTGTCCTCCCGCAGGACCCTGGAGCCCTCGCCAGGACCGTCCCTCACTCGCTCTGCAGAACTGCTGCTGCTAGCTGTTTCTCCAAAATTTCCTTTCCAGAAGCCAGGGCAGGGAGCAAGGGAAGCCAGTCCTCAATGACGTGAGTGTTGCAGATCTCTGAAATAAGCTGGGCTCATTAATAGCTTTTCTGATCGTTGCAGTCACTGTTGATCTCTGTGATAGTTTTCTGTGTGAGAGGGTTGAAATCTGCTGGCGAATCTTGACATTTTCAGATCTGTGATGGGTCACATGCCTGAAGACCTGCTCGCTTCCCCCCTCTGATTGACTCTGCAGGTTCGCTGTGATGTGGCAGATTGTTTGGAGGGATCCATGTCAGGATATTTCAGGGCAGCCACTGCTAACATGGCTGTGAATATATTCTCTCCGCGCATTGCAAAAATCCCTTCCCTGATCAGAGGCAGCATGGCTGTGCTGGAGCTTTCTGGGGGCTGCTGCACCCCATGGGAACCTGCACCACTGGACAACCTGCACCCCAGAGGAACCTGCGCCCAGCTGCACTCCCTGCTTCTCCATGAGGAGCTTTGGAAGCTGTTGAATAGTTTACAGCAGAATGACTCTGTTCTCGTCAATTCACAAACTGCTTAATTAGTTAATAATTTACTCTGGATAAACTTGATTTGAGGTCTGTAGTTTGCAGTTTCAGCTGCCTTCCCGACACCCCGGCCTCTCTGGGGAGTGCAGGGAGGGATGGGGATGTGGCTCAGGCACCCGTGCCCTGTCTGGCAGGATTTCCCTGCTCTTAAGCTTTGCTTTGGAGCCACAGACTTCGTCAGCAGAGCCAATTTCAGTGAACCTGGTTTCTCTAAAATACATTCACTTCAGTTGTGTTTTGTAGAAAGAGCGGGAAAAAAAAAAAGGGTATTTTCATTGGGATAAGCCCCCATGTTAGAGCCACTTCCCTTTCATGCGGTTGCACATGGGCTGATATTTAAGGCAGGGACTTATTGTATAACCCAGTGCCTCTGGGATTAAAAAAAAAAAAATAGTCTCCATGGAAATGGAGGCCATATCTTTTGAAAACTGTATCAGAGCTCTCTATCCTCTCCCCTTTATCATTGTATTTTAACCTACCAGCTGCATATTTAAGAGCAGAGCTTGCAAGATGATCTTACCCTTTTTTATTATTTTCCCTCATGTGTTAAGGGAGGGAATACTGACAGGGACAAGTGACAGCTCGCTAATTATTCCCTTACTGCCACTGCTGTTCTTGTTTTGGACGTGTTGCTCATTTTCCTCTGCTCTTCGCACTGAATAATGCATGGGTCCCTATCAGTATTCATGCAGTACCTTCGGGAACTGCCAGCCTAACTAGCTGATAACTGATTCAGTTTGTAACCGGTGCCTTTGGGAGTTGCAAGGAAAAGTAGCCAAGAACAAATTTAACACTTCTTTCTCATTGCCTTAGAACATCAAGGAGAGGTACAGGAGGACTGCGCATGAAATACATTTGTTGCCTGAAGCTGTTGGAGGTACATAACTAAAGCGAGTGCGTTTAACCCAGCGCAGAGCAGCATGTGGGGTCAGTGGGCGATCCAGATGGGAGTACCCGGGAGGGAGAGGGCGAGGAAGCAGCAATTTCGAAGCAGTTGTGTTCAGCAGATGCCCTCTCTAGGTTTTGCGAAGAGGTGCCAAGAAAAGCCACCCCGGAGCCATCTGTACTTCGGAGTCAGAAGCAGCGCGAGGCTGGCGCACGCGGGGTGTGCTCCGAGGTATCGGCTGCTATCGGGGGTGTGTGCGCAGCAGAGGTGCTCCTGCCTCATCCCAGGGAGAACACAAAGTGAATGAGGTTGGGCAAAACCGATTTCCTCTCTTCCTTGTTAAATTTGATTGAGAGCGGGAAAGAAGGGAGAGTGAAATTTGGCATTTTCATGTGTGTCACATTTGTTAACGGTGAATAGCTGCTCTGCACACCACGTGAAATACGCGTTTCCTTGCCCCACAGTGGGGAGGACGGGGCTGGTGCTACCAAGAGCTGCTCCCTCCACAGAAAGGATGAGAAACTGCACTGAGCAGGTGGCTGAATATTCTTGCTCAAGCTTTTAATCTGATGTGTGTCAGATGGTGTTGACCTTAACCACCCTTAATGGCATGACCTTAACCACCATATTCACAGTTTCATTCCTCTCTAAGTGTGTATGTATATTTAAACCACTGCCATGGAGAAGATACGCATTGGGTTTTGGGTTGCATCGGAGTTGTCAGATGTGTCTTTTGAAGGAGCTAAAAGCAGATGGGGAGGTGACCTCATAAGTGCCCATCATTCCCCATGCAATGGACAGAGGTTCAAGCTGGAAAATTTAGAAGGCCTTTCTTGGAGCTCGCATTAGGAATTATTTCACCTGTTCAAACAAAATGAGCTTTGTTGAAAAAGTTTAAAAGTTCTTCTTCCAAGTAAAGACCATCCAGCTGAAAGTTTTTCACAAGGGATAATGTTATTGAAACGCAGCCAAATTCAAGAGCAACTGCTGCAAGATCCAGCAGCTGAGTGCCACAGCCACCAGCATCCACAGGAGCCCTTCAGAGACAGGATGAGAGGGGGATTGCAGGAGAGCGGGCTGTAGGGGCACGGTGACCCAGTTCAGGACGCTCTGGCTCAAACAGAGTTGCTCTGTGTTTAATTGATTCTTCTCCACTGGTCCCATTTCAGGCTTTTCTGCGCTTTCTTGGGAGGACGTAGCACACTCCTGCTCCCCATGCCACAAGGGAGAGCAACTGATCACATTGGGAAATCCTGCGTGACCGGCCCCATTGGCCCTTCCAGAAACGTGCAGATGAGGCTTTCACTGACAGCCAACAACCCGGGGGGTGCCAGGATTGAGCTTTGTTTCCTTCTGTATTCTGCAGAACCTGACGGCACTTTGTGTTTAGAGTCTGCTTAAACCCAAGACTAATTGGACAAAATCAGTGACATCTTTTAAAAGGTATGAAAATAGTTGAATAGTACTGATCTCTTTATCTTACTGTCTATAATTACAGTAAAAAAATAGGATGTCAATGAGAAAATGAACAACGGAATTGAAAATCCCTTGGTAACGACGGCACTCATATTCCGGGCCCCCAGCCTGTGGAGAAGTTTGGCTGCAGATGCAGATGCACATTGTTCACTTGGCAGCATCACTCCTGCGCCTGGTTCCGTCAACAATTTTCCCCAACCATAGTGAGCCTTGGAAAGACATTCACTAGTGTCTGTGGTGCCTCTGGGGAGCCCCTTGGAAGACAAGAAAAAAAGCCTCAAGATACTGTATGTCAGTCTATCTCTCACTATAATTATCTTTATTGATTGGGGAATCATTTGCATTTCCATATCTCTGAGTTTCCTGTTAGTGCTACTGTTTAGATGTGTTCATGGATCAGATTTCAAGAGATTTCATCCCAGAAAAAAGAGCCTTGTTATGTATGAACTGTATGCAAATCTCAAAAGAGAGGTGATGGGGCTTTATGGCAAGAAATAACACCAGGAATCGTAGCATCCGTGGAAGGAGAACAGAGGAAGCAGCCATGTCAACAAAGCCATTTTTCGCGGCATCCCCAACACACAGTAATGACCTGCACAGATTTCCTCTGTTTAGTGGAGCCCAGTATTTACCCAAAATAAAGAACAGAAATGCACGAGGACACAAAGCCACCAAACCAGAAATTCTTCTTCCCTGTGGGTTTGCAATGTGTCCTGGGGGGACAGCTCCTCTGGCAGACAGGTGTACAGAAATATCTGCTTAACTGGGGTTTGGAAACTGTTGGGGATGGCTCCTCAGAGCATGAGCTCCCCTAAATACTCACTTCCTTCTGCTGGCAGAAATCCTGTTTGTTGGCTTTCTGGTCACCCCTGGTCTGTAGCTCCACACGTCTTCTGCTGCTTGGTGGTGGCAGAACTTAACCCCAGCCCCTCAGAGCCACACAGGATGCTGTGGCCCTGAGTCACCTTTCCAGGGAAGGAGCATTTGCCCCTTTGTTGGTGGACACTGACTGGGTGTGGGGAAGAAAAAGACTGCAGTGGCAGAACTACCCTTTCATGCTAAAAGGTGTGCAATGATGCTGCCTGGAGCGGGATTTGAGGTGCAGTGTTCACAGTAACCAACTGGTAACTGCTTTCCCTGTAGGAATTCTGATTGCAGACTTGCACTGGTTCTCACTGGTGCCCAGCTGCTGGAGACGCGAGTGGGAAAGAGCAGGAGCATTCTGCATCCCACCTGCTGCACCTTGCTGTGTCCTTCAGTGCCAGCACATCTGGGGCCAGATGTGACACTGGCACCACAGCCGAGCACTGCTCCTCTGCTCAGACCGGGAACATCCCGGTGCCCAGGGCTCAGAGCAGCCCATGTCCCAGCCCAGTGGTCAGGGCTGCAGATATTGCTGCAAACAGCCGATTGCCTCCCTCTAACCGCCCTTACACACAGCCTGCTCAGTCCTGTCCTGACTAGACGCAGGATCTGTGCTCCAAAATGGATGTTTTTCACATTAAAGAGCTGTGGAAACATTTTATTTCCCATTTGTGGCCCTTTTGCAAACAGCAGAGAATCCACTCTTTCCTCCAGAAGATTTGTGTCCGAGGGAGCTCCCAGGCTGACATAAAGCTGCCCATACTTTCAAGAGGCCTCTCTGGTAAGCGCTTATTTCTTGGATTCCTTCCCAAAATGAGGCAGAATCACTTATGGGAAGCGGTGAACAGGAGTGATATGAAGCACTGAGAAAATCTTCCCATTTCAGCAGGGGCATGAGTGTCATGTCTCTACAGAAATATCAATTATATTTCCTGTACAGCTAATGAGATAGCAGTTGGCAAACACTAGCAGGTAAACAGTCAAACACAGCCTAGCACATAGTTTGGGCTTTTCGAATTGAATTTTCCCATTATTAAAGTGTCTCTGAGCACTGCAGCCACTGGCATGCCCAGATAAAGAGCCCATAATAATCAATGGAGTGAAGTGAAATGCTTGAGGGACCCCCTTCCTCCTCTGGTCCCTGGCTGAACCAGCCCCAGCACCACGGTGCTGTGGGGCTCAGCACCTCCCGCAGAACATCACCACCCAACTGGCCACTGGAGCTGTGGCCATCATCCCCCAAGCCCCTTTTAATCCTGCTCTGATTCCTCAGTTTTGACTATCTCACGTTACTACATCCATTAAACCACTATTTCACCAGTTTAAAGCACTGTGTCCCCACACCAGCACCATGCCCCACAGCCAGCAGAGGAGATACTTCATGTTGCGTCTTGTCTGTTTGCCTCCAGCCACAGGCTGGCAGATACTCTATATGAATATATTCAGGCTAATTCCAAAAAACTCCAGCATTTAGATGTCTTTATCCTGCAGGGGTTACAAAGCTGCACAGTTTTTAGCTGCATGTCACACAATCTGCAAGGAAATGGGGGTCCTCCTTGCACCCAGCCTGTGGTTCTGGGTGCTCAGCTCTCAGGTGCTGTGGCTTTGACATGGGATAAGAGACCCCAGGGCACCCATAGCACGTTTTTGGGTGGCACCAGTTACCTGCAAGCAGGGTCCTGCTTTCCAGGGGGGGAAATGGAGGCACAAGCCCACCAACTTGACTCCTCTGGGATCACCACTCCCTCTTAAAGAAAGCAGTTTTCTCTCCCCCCAGCATGTGTATTTTACTTCATCAGAGCTTCCTCTGCTCGTTTTTACTGCTCTGTTCTTTTTTGGTGAATATGAGAGCGTATCTGATTCAGCATTATTATTAATCCCATATGTAGCTTATGAAGGGAGGAAAAAGCAGTAATTAAGTGCAGTCATAAGTTAAAAGAATTGAACGTGTGTTTCTTACTTGCCTAATATCTGGCAAGCGCCTCATGTTTACTCAGTCATCTGCCGCTGATCTGGCTGAATTGGAAGGTTTTTCTAACCCGCTGTGTGCTCCCTTTGTCCTGGCCATGGACACGTAGGGGTTTGCGGGATGCCCTTTGTCTCCCAATGTTTTCTGTACTCAGAGAGACAGCGGCCAGAGCCAGCACCCACCCGTGCACATGGGGACACGTGTGCATTCCCCAGTGCAGCTGGCTTTCCCAAGCTGACACCGCTAGAAACAGATTTCAGACTCAGATCTGAAAAAAATACAAACTTCTGCATGAAAACAAAAGCTAATAGAAAAACTAAGGGTTTGTCACAGGCTGCTGGGAAAGGGGTGGCTGGGTGGGCTGCTGGGGTGGGGCAGAGCAGGAGAGACAGGGATCGATCACCAATATCAGGTACCACACAGAGAACCAGAGAGGGGCTTCCATGCTGTAGGAAGGAAGAATCAACATGAATAGTTGGCAAAGGCTACAAAAGTTCGGAAGAGCAAAAGGAACTGCCAAAACCAAA
This sequence comes from Pampusana beccarii, assembly GCA_013399365.1. Classification (NCBI taxonomy): domain Eukaryota; kingdom Metazoa; phylum Chordata; class Aves; order Columbiformes; family Columbidae; genus Pampusana; species Pampusana beccarii. Next base: position 1,762,602 of record VWYH01002951.1, on the reverse strand, counting down.
CAAATAAAAAGGCAAAGCAAACACCTGAAGGGCAGCACACTACAAAGACACAGAGGGTGAGTATCTTCAGGAATGTAATGGCTCTGGAGGTGGCCCATTATCACAGTGTGTCATAGTCCTGACAGGAGAGGGCAGGAGCCCCAGAGCCCTGCAACCTGGTCATGACTGGGACATCTTGATCCATCCCGATTTATCCCCGCAGCTGCCTTCCAAAGGCTGCAGGAGGCTGGTTCCTGCAATCACAGCTGGAGCCCAGCACAGGTGAAGCCTATCAAAGGGTGAGGCCATCAGGCCTATAAGGGCTGTGGGTGAATTTTGTGGGGTTTGGTTTTTGTAGCTTAAGGTAAAGAACAAGTATGTGGCTTTAGTACAGTTTTTTTTCTGAAACAGGAAGTAATTCTTGCGTTCTGGGAAATGCTGGTGTGTGGTTCTGTTAGCAGGGGATGGTGTACAGCTTGCTCTAAAGAGTGAAGTGTCTGCTCCTCGCTTTTAGGAACTCCTTTCTGGTGGCTGTTTGGTGAGACCCTTTTGGAAAAGTACCTCTTGCCTGAGAGTAAGGTAAGCCTTTGGGAAAAACAAACAGACAGCAAACTCACAACTGTTGAATTAATAGTAGTGTACTGGTAAAATGTGAGCAATAAGGAGAATGAAGACTTCTACCTAATCCTAATGCAGTGAGCTTTCAAGTGGTTCCTAGATCAAGCTTAATCTCTCTGAAATAAGGACGAATGATGAGCTCTTGGAGTTGTTTCTATCCCTTGGGCACTGGAGGGTTTTAGTGTTTGCCCTAGATCTGCTCTGAGGCACTGGACCAGCAGGTCCTGGGGTGGATGCTGAGCACTTGGGGCAGGTTCCTGCTGGCTGGTGCGAGAGCTGGTCTTGCTCTGTGGGTGACATTAGGAGAACATCCCTTCTTTATATTCTACTCTACTATTTTAAATATTAAAAGAGCAGCCTCGGAAGTGCCAAATGTTTAACCTGCTGTCTCATGAAGCCCTTGGAGCACCGTCCTTCAGGGGGCTGGGGTGCCCTGGCTGGGGCCCAGCTCCGTGTCCCACTTCGGTCCCCTGCCTGTGTCCCCAACAGCTCTGATTCCTACCCAGCCCTCCTTCCCTGGTTTTTCTTGCCTTTCCCTCCATCCAGAGGATCATTTTTCAGACAGCCCCTGTGCTCTGCCCTGCAGTCAGACTATTTAGTCTGGTTTTGGTGACCCTGTCTGACTGTTCAAGAATCAGCTCTCAGGTTTCTCTTTTCTCTGCAATCACTACACTTCTTTTTTTTTTTTAAACAAGTACATACCTTTGAGCCTTAGCCTTTCAGAAGGACTTAAGGTGGTCCTGTTCTCCTTCCTCTGTGCAGAGATATGTTCAGAATAGCACTGGGATTTGCATTCCTTCGCAATTGTGCTGCAGGGGTGCACGGCTACCTTCCCTTATTAGTCGGTGTAGAGCAGCCATTCAAAGCTAATATTTACCAAACAAATCTAAAAAAAAAAACCAGGAATACCCACATTCTGATATATAGGTAGCACTTATCTCTGAGCACTAAAGCAAATACACAGCTACAGTGTTCTTTGGAGAAGTGATGATATAATTTTCGGTTTGACTAATATGTGCTGAAAAAGCCCATTGTGCTTTAAATGTTAATTCCAAAAGCTTTAAAAAATTCCCGTAAGCTCTTTTCTTTGTGCTGCTCAGCCATTGTCCATAGCCCCCAGCAAGGGTTCGCATTGTGCCTCCGCGTTTTGAGCTCCGTGCAGAGTCAGCAGAACGGGCTCCTGCTCGGGATGGATGGCTGCGGCTGCTCACCAGTTAATTTTGGTTTAATTACTATACACAAGTTGAAGTAGCTAATCGCTCATCATGGGCTTTACATTTTAGATGTTGTTACTCCAGCTTCTGAACTACAACAGTTGCTAAATGTACAGGATGGATTTTTTAAAAAACAAACGGGCTCTATAATGGGTTAAAATCATGAAATATTTTTCTTCATAAATAACAAGCAAAGAATAGATTTTAAAAATAAAGTGTAACGGACTGATGCCATATCATATAAAATTTCTGGAGCTTCACGCTCTGAGCAGTAAAAGTGCTGACTGTGACAAGCCAGGGGAGGCCTTTGCATTGATCAGAAAATAAAAGTTGAGCAGCGCCTGGTGCTCGTCTGGGATAGCTGGATCCGTCCCGATTTATTGGGCCACCGCAAAGCACAATAACCACTGGATGTGGATCGTTCAGTCGCTGCGTGCTAATGAAGTCTGCATTAATTAGCCACTGTGGATTGATTTTCGTGATTTGTCTGTCTGGGCCTCTCAAATTGGCCTGGAGGAGCCTGGTGCTTGACCTTCGCTGCGTTCAATGAGAGAGGGGAGATGTCTTGCTCCCCAGGCTTTGGGGGAAGAAATCTGTATTTCTGGGGCTTGTCCCAGCTCCAAGAACCTCCTCAGTGCTCTGCTCTCTCCCTGCTATCCACCGCAGTTTGAGGGATATTTTTATTTCAACGGTTCTTGCAGCAGTGGAGGGAAAAGACGGTGACCTCCAGCTCTGATAGATGAGGCACTGGGGGAGAGAGAGACCAAATGCCCACCGCAAGCCCAAAGTGTTTTTGCAGGGACATTATTGAGAAAAATACCAGCAAATTGATTTTAAAAGGCATTCAGAGAGGTCTCTGCACCCCCTTCCACCACAACGCCCAGCAGCTTTTCAAGTGGAACAGCCTGCAGCTATTACAATAAACACCTCAGCCGCAACCTGGCTCTCATTTGCATATTAGCAGCCTTAATTTTGATGAAATATGCAAATGTATGCAAAATGAAATTCATCTCATAATGACACAAGGCGATTAAACAATTTTTATGCTTAAATATTCTGTTTAATGAAATCAAACAGACCCATGCGTGTGACAAATTTGCCTCAGCATGGAGAAATTAGTGGATATCAAAAAACTAACACAGAATCCCAAACACGGGACGTACTGCGCTGGGCATTGAAATCGCCTCTTCAGCGTGAAAATAATCAGTGTTTCTGATAACCAAATGAACTGGAAATCATATTACAGAGAACTGCTAAAATAAGTTAGTGGCAAGGTACTTTGTTTCCAATTCTCCAAAGAAATCCCATTCTACGTCCATCTTTTATTTATGTTCCAGATGTTCAATTGAGTGAACATGCTTGCAGGTTCTTTTGGGGTATTTTTGTGTTTTAAGTAAAAAGATGATCATACAGCCTCGTGGAGCTGCAAATGAAGTGACCGTGGTGAATCTGGCACCACTGGATGGATCTGGTGCTGGCAGGGCAGTGTCACTGCTCTGTGGTCCCTGTCCTGGTGGCAGCCACCACCAGCTGCTATTTGCCATAATTGTGCTTGGTTGTTAGCACTGCATGCGTTTGTTTTATTAGATGCAGGAGCCTAGAGCAGAGCGGCTGGACGTCCTACACTTCAACATGCTGCTCAGTGCTCACAGCAGGCTCATTAAGTGTTTTCTTTGCCTTTTTCTGTACCCTGGTGAACTGGCCCAGCCTTGGCTCCCACACCAGCATCCCCTGGCTCCTGCGAAGGGAAGGGGAAGGGGCTTTGCTATTCTTATGCAGCCGTTGTGCAAAGGGTTTGTTTTCTTCAACAGGAACTACACTTGATTTTCCTTTCCTTTTTCTAAAACAAAGCTTTCTCCCAGATTGCAGGGCACAGTCCGCTGGGGAGGGCTGGTCATGGAGGGTCCCTGCTCCAGCACCTCTTGCACATGTCCCCAGGTGTCCCTGCAGTGTCCTCAGGTTGTTCCGTGGGCAGAGCAGGGTGCTTCTGGGTTTGCAAACCTTACAAAAGCCCCAGCTCAGGTATGGGGAACAGGGGAGAAGGGCACGAGACTGTTATCTCCCAGCATTTCACTTCAGTTTTGCTCTTCAGCCATCAGATCTGTGGATTTCTAAGGCACAGAGAAGGTGACAGTGATGTTAGCCATGGGGAAGCAACCTACTTTTTGAGAAGAAGAAACCAGTTAGGAACGATTTCCAGTTTGGTGGCCTGTTCCTCCTCCAGCCCCCCCACTGCCCCTTCATCCCGCAGGGTGGGCAGCCCGGGTGTAGCAACACGATCCCTGAGCCCCAGCCCGGACCAGCAAAGCTCCTCCTCGGCACCACGCTGGGGGAAGGACTGCGGTGACCCTCGGTCCCAATGCTGAGCCCATTACTGTTAATGGCTTGTCCAGATGTCACTACTTTCCCCTCTCCGTTCAGATATGATAAAACGAAGGTAATTTAATATTAGCCCCATGCATACTTGTGTTTTATTTTTGTGTGGACTACTTTTATTACAAATAAGTTTTGAAAGGGCGTTGCTGATGGTTTTCCCAGGTTCCAATTAACTTTGTTGTGCTGAATAACAGCTGAATTCTCAACTGGCCTCATTGTTTCCTAGACCCAGAGGTGCTGAGGATCTGCTAGGTCACCTGATGAGTTTGCACTACAGGATGTGTTTTCTAATAGTCTATTTTCTTATTTGTTTTTGTTTTGTTTTCAGCATGCAAAATGAAAGGTTCTACTGTTTCCTTTGGGTATCTTGTACATCTTTCTGCCCAGAAAAGAGAAAATCAGGAATACTAAATCTGTGTTTGGGTCTGACTTTTTATGCCCCCCATGGAACAGTGGCCCTCACGCCACCTCCCCTCCTGTCCCTGCTCGAAGGGCTGGGAGGCAACACCAACCTGGCTGTTGGTTTAGTGTCTGGTGGCTCTTACTTTCCTCCAGAGCCCCTTCTGGCCATAGAGGAGTCCCAAACAATGCACAGCACCAAGCTTTGCTCCATTCCCTCATAGAGCCCGGCACATTTCCAGGGACTGAAAAGATAGTAGAGTTGGAAATGATCTTTGCTTTCATCTGTCATTGCAGACTCATCCCAAATTGTCTGTCTGGAATCTTTTTTGCCTCTCCCATCAGAACAGCATCCAAACTTTCCCGTTTCCTCCCTCTCCCTCCCTCGTGTCTCGGCTGTATCGGCTGTGCCGTGTCCCAGCCGTGTTTCTCTTGGTTGTATTCTGCATTTTCCTAATTCTTCCAAGCCCTGTGTCTTTTGCTGTTGGTCATATCAATTCATCCCCGCTGAGTCTCATCTGTAAACTTAGTTGATAGTGTGTTTATTCCCTCTTTCTGAGTATCAATGGTGCTTACAAGCAACACCAGTCCTATCGCCTGTCAGCGCTGCACCCACCCCGTTCCCCTTGTGATGCTCAACCACTGCTCCCGTTGGGCTCCCATGCAGGCGGGGGGAGCAGCACGACCGGCCCCACTCCCCAAACACCGAGAGCCCCGCAGGTGAGCGCGGCTGGCGCCGTGGGGAGCCCTGGAGTCTCCGCACACCCACCGCGGCTTTGTGCATCTGGAAATGCCATTGCTGCCTCCCCATTCCCAGCCTTGTTGTTTAACTGCTGCTCTCTCCTGGCCTCACCCTCCCTGCGCAGCATGTCCCTGACTTCCCCTCCTCTCCTCCTGGGCTGTCACGGCATAATTGATGGTTTTAGGGAGTAGTTGACTCGGGCTGCCTGGTTTTGCTCTGTGAGCTCATTCCTGCAGCCGCGACCAGGAGGCCGGTGCCTCGCTGTTGGGGTGCGGGGCTGGAGCTGGCACCCCAGCCGGGCTCTGCGTGGGCTGGTGGGAATGTCCTGATGTCAGGTTTGTCCCCATGGACCGAGGGCATCCTGGGGAGCATGCTGTGCCATACAATGCCATGCAGAGCCAGTCTCCCCAGCCTTGCAGCCCAGTTAACAACTGGGAGCTGCACAAACATGTTTGGCACCTTCCTTCCCCCAAAGGAGACCCCTGAGAACAGGGTTCTGGGTGAGCACCTGGCAGCCCCGGCAAGGAGACAGGCCCAGTGCCTCTGCCCCATCCCTGCGCCCGGCCGAGGCTCCCGTCCCCTCTGCCAAAAATTACACAGCGCTGGAGCGCTGGAACGCAGCCCCCTGCCAGGCCTCATAGCACAGCCGTGATGTCAGAGCACAAGTCAGCAAAACCCCCACACGTGCAGGGGAGAGTTAACTCTTGCGGCGAGGGATGTGGTGGGTGCTGGTCCCTCCCTGAAAGCTGCGGCTCATCCCTCGCCCTGGCGCTGCTCCCCTGCGGCTCCTGGCCACAACCGGTGTCCCGGCCTCGCGCTCTGCCTGTCCCCCGCATTTAAATAATTCCTGAGGCAACAGGTTACGGGCTGAGAAGTCATTAAATTATCTGAAAAAGTTTACGAACTTTCACAGCATAGAATGAATGTGACATTTCCTCACCATAATAAATGTTCATCAGAAATGACTTGATCCAAACAACCTTGTGCTACAAAGCCACCGGGCCATGAAAAACCTTTGACAAAACAATCTCCTTTAAATGTGGCTTTGCTGGAATTAGAGCTGATTATGATCAGATGGCTTAGTATTTTGACCTTGTTATATTCCCATTATTTTGACAATTCACTGAATATTCGTAATATTTCACTCCGGCTGAGTATTCTCACAAAGTGAGGTACGTACAAGTGCTGTGTTCATTTTTCTGTGTGGATCTAGCTTGATCAAGAGGAGATGATGTGCCGTATGCTTTCCCTGCTGCACTTTCTAAATAGGCCATGTTGGAATAAAAAAAAAAGGATGAACATGTCCTTCATCCAGAGACCCTCTAGTGAAAATGCACCCTGTTTTTTTGGTGGTGAGGACTTGCTGTGCTGAGCTCAGCTGGTGCTGGGAGCTGCGGCAGCTGCACTGCAGCACCCAGGAGCTGTGCTTGCGGGTGGTGTGGGAGCACTGGGAACACTGGGGAGCAGCTCTGGCCCTATCCACATGTGGTTGCTGCACTGCGGGGTTTTCTTCAGGGACCAGTCAACCAACGCCTAAATAAATAGGCAAAGTGGATGCAATTCCAAGCTCATATCATGTTACAGTAATCAGAGGATAAAATTGTTCTTCTCTGTGACCTTGTTACAACAGTTTGTGAAGTCTGTGGAGAAAACTGCATGTCTAAATCAATCCTCCCCTTAGAAAGCATCACTATTCCTCTCTCTGAAGTCAATTAAGAAGGAGTGTTAGATGGGGAAGGGGCCGAGGGTGTGCGTGGCGCTGTGGGGGCTCTGCGGAGGTGGCTCGGGTTGGGGATGAGCATCGCGGGGGCTCCCGGCTCGGGCAGGACCCGGCTGTGCCACAGGAACTGTGGGGACGGGTGGGGCCCGTTAGTGCCTGTTAATTGATGTGGGTTTGATAGTGTGAGCCGGAGTTTATTGTAAAAACTCCCGGCGCAATTGGAGGGCTGCCTGTTATTACCAGTCTAAATAAATACGGGTTAGCAACAAATTTGAAACATCTGCTGGAGCTGAAGCTGTGTCTCTGTTAAGCTTCTCCCCATAAAGCGCTGGGTCCGAGCACGGTGCTGGGGGAGCCCCGGTGCTGGGGACCATGTCTGTCTGGGGCTTTGGCTGCTGCTGAGTGTGTCTGACTGGCTGTGCCGGGAGATCCCCAGTGCTCCTGGAGATGCTACTGGGTGGCATGGCCACCACTGCCAGGGCAGAACGGGACCTGCATGAGGCTGGGCTGGGGTCCACGACCTCTTCTTGTGCTGGGAACGTGGGATGCCGGCTGCCAGACCCAGTGTGAGCAGAGCCCTGAGTGTTGGTGAGGCTGGAGATGCTCAGAGCACTGGGATGCTGAAGCAGAAACTACTTGGAGCGTCTCAGGCTTCAAAGCCGTTCCCAGCCTGCTCCTGCACAAAGGATGCTCGTACCAAAGAGCTGGAATCCCAGGGAAAAGCTGCCTGAGAGAGCAGCCAAGCAGCAGGGCATGGCTGGTGAGGATGAGGATGGTACTGGTGGTGCTCTGGGGTTCCCTGGCACCCTGGGGTTGGGACTGAGCTCAGCCACCCTTGGGCACAAAATACATGCAGGGGATGGGGGGGCTTTGTCACAGGAACCTCGTGGGAAAAGCAAAACCTCCCGTTGTGGTTCAGTAACTGCCGCCTAACGATACCCCCGAGGGAGCTGGTCAGGCATCATAAACCCAGGCAATTTGCCCCAGAAGTGAGTGACGAGATGTAAATGTGCCACCTCTCAGGAACTGGTGTCCCTCTGGGCAGCTGGTGTGACACGGGAATGGGGACCCCATGGTGCCAGGGACAGGGCCTCGTGGTGGGGAGCTACCCGCCATGAGGGTGCATGGGGATTTCAGGGACATGTGGCAGGACAGGGCACCCCATGCAGCCACGGTGGGGCTGTGGCCCCAGGGTCTGGAGCCCTCGAGACTCTGGAGGGATGAGTGGTGGCCGTGTCCCCAGGTGGGAACACTTCCCATGGGCAGCACACATCCCCATGGAGACTCCCAGCTGTGCCGGGACAGCCAGGGCCAGGCAGGGAGCCTGGACATTCAGCTCAGATGAGCACCCAAGTTCAGAGGCATATTCGATGGTTGTTGAGCATGAACAAGGCTGGAAATTGTAGCACATGTTATCATCCGTGCAGCACCAAATGGGGCCTTGGGGCTGCTGATGCAACAAACGGTCTGATTTATCCTTGGATGCACAGGATGCTTGGTACTGAATGACCCATAGTGCCCGTATCAGGGGAGCAGCACGGTGCACGGGCTGTGAGCACATGCTCGGGGTGTACTATAAATTAAGCACTGGAGGATGTCGTGGAGACAAGTTCCACGCTAACCTCACGCACACGGAATTTGAGAAAGCCACCTTGGCCACCCTTATCCTTCCTCCCTCGGCGTCTGAGACAGGCCAGACCCTGTCAGCTGGTCATCTGCCTGGATCCTCCTAAATCAGTGGTCTGCTCTTGCTTTTTCCTGAGCACAATCCTATCTCCTTGCTGTTGGACAGCAGCCAAACGCAATCACTTCTCTGAAAGACTCGCTAAATATGTTCAGCGAGAAAGAATTTAATTAGCCTCTTTCTCCTCCACATGAAGCTTTTTAAGAAAAAAAAAAAGGGGGGGAGAGAAGGAAAAGAAAAAAGCTCCCTGTCTTCCAAGTCCATTTTCTCAGTTCATTGTTGTAGTCTTGCTGCTCTATTTGGGGTTTTAGTGCATCTCCAGCTTGGGAAGCCTTTGGGGAGCAGAGGGGGTTCTGCCTGTGCATTGTGCTCTCTCTGGGTGTTTCAGGGAGAAGAGCTGAGCATCCTCCTCCCACCGGAGGGGTCCCATTACCGGGACTTGGAGGTTAAAGGATTGTTTGGTTGGGAGTTTTGTTTTCAGTCTGAACTCCTGAGAGGGATGAATCATAGCTCCATAAGTCTGGCTGAGCACACGGGGGTTTTGCTGAAACACATGAATGCTGTGGAGCACAGGGACTGGCACGTGTTCCAAGTCAGCAGAGCCTCACAAATAAATACCCTGCATCCCTGCAGGGAGGCTTCCCCGGCTCCCTGTCGCGGCTGCCCTGCAACAGGGAGACTGGCACCCTGAGGGCTGCTCCGGGCTGGGGGTGCATGGGGGCTGCGTGTGCATGGGGGCTGCAGCGGGAGCTTTGGGAGTTGAGGAGCGTTTCTGCGATGTGGGGGAGGCAGGGGAGCCGGGGTGGGGGGAGCTTCTTGTCCTGGCGAAAGATGCTGGATGGGGACTCTGCACTGACATTGAAATCAGGGTTTGCAGCCGATGTCTAGACCTGGATAAACTGTGCTTGTTTCAACTGTGTTGCCAAAAACCTTACCTGGAAATCCTTCCTCTCGGCATTGCCAAGAACTCATGAGAACATCACCCTTGTGGTTATTGCCAATTATTTTCATGACAGCACCAAGTCAGGGCCCGGACCACTGGGACAGGACCCGTGTGGTCCATGGGTCCGTTGTGTGGGTGTGGATGGAGCCTGGGGACTCTGCTCAGCCGGGGTTCGGGTCATGGCAGGGCTGGCTGGGGTGTCTGCTGTCGGGCTAACAAGTTGGGAACCAATTTGTTAGGAAATTTATGAGATGTTATGTAACTGCAAGGAACCAAAAGACAGACTCTCTTAGAATGATATCCTTGTTAATCATCTCCTTCATCCATCACTGCTGCTCAAGGATCCTCTTGCTTTTACGCAGAACATAAATTATTGGGGGTGGGGGTAGGGGCTCTATAGGCGATGGGAATTATAAACAGCTGGTTGACCACAAATTACAACTTCTGCATCATCAGCCAACACACGTGGGAGAGCGACTGCCCTTTGCGAGCACTGGGGGCTGCAGGGACGGGCAGGCTCAGGCTTTCAGAAGAGCTGTCCCAGGCTGGTGCCATCGATGAGCTGTGCTCCGCGACACCCAGCTCCGTTTCAGAGCAGCTCTGGAAAGGGCTGGGGCTGCGTGAGGGGCTCTGGTGGCTCCAGCAGCTCGAGGACCTCATCCCTGCTCTCTGTGTTTATGACCAGGGCATGATAGTTTAGCTGTGATGATGCAGAATTGGTATTTTTATTGTACTTGCTCTGTGTGACTGTGGGGACACCAGTGCCAGGACACTGCACAGCAGGTGCCGTCCTCCTGCTGAGCACCTCTTCTGTGCTGGCTCCAACCTGACGTGACACGTCGAGAGCATCAGGGCTTGGACATCAAACTCCACACCCCGAGAGGCATCATTTGTAGAGGGACAGCACTTGGTGTTTACTGAACCCCTTTTTGCTTTCCCAGGTATTTACCCAGAATCACTCATCACTTCTGCAGTTCCTGGCCATCACCTTTATTTCACAGCATCTGTGCAATGCAGCCAAATCTGATGCTGATGTTGGCTTTCATGTGAAGCTGAGGGTTAAGGGGAAGGGATCAAACCACAGAATATATGGTGAATGCAGCTTTTCTTGTTCGTGCTGCATTGTGATATATTTAAACTTTCATTTAGCATAAATAGTGTAGGTCAAACACCAGACAGATTCACCAATTATATTTTCCCCTATTAGATGAAATATGTTTCTAATTTGGCTATAGTTTTGTTTTATTAGACCTGTGGCAGCAAGGGTGACCCTGCTTCAAAATAACCTTTTCAGATCATTTAGCCCTAGTCTTTTGCAAATAGAGTTTGATAAAGCAAAAATGTGCTAGTCTATTTTTTAAGTGAGGGTTATGTGAACCCAATTCCTTCCCCGAGTCAAGCAGGGGCCCCACTGGAGCTTCGCAGCCCTTAGAAAAGCATTATGTTACACCCCTATCTGCATGGCGGAGCGAGCATTACACACCCGATGTGCATAGTTCAGAACTAAAATATTGTTTATTTTGCATAGCGGAGTTGGGCCAAAGGATTTTAGTCTCTTTAAAATGTAATAAAATACAGAATTAACATTTCCTGGGTTCAAATGCTTTCAAGGCTGATGGCCCTCGCATGCTGGTTGCGAGGACGGGCCCCAGCTGCAGATCTCCCGCTTTCCCTTCAGAGCGAGGCAGCAGCTTTACCTCTGCACCGGAGAGCACGCAGCCAGCAGGTATCTTTCAGGATCAGCTTTTGCTTTTTGTATGCGGTGAAAACCAGATAGATTAGTTATTTTCACTTTGTGCAATTCCATTTTTCTCCTGGCTTATCTGATCCGCTTATTTTACCAAGGGCTTTATTTCCTGCAGGGTCTGAAGGAAAGCTCAGGGCTTCTCGGAGCCCCCGGCCCTGTTCAGATACCATCAGCTCCGAGGGCTGCGCTATCGCCACTGTTATCAGGTTGGTTTACAAACCCGTGGAGGAGTCGAACAACACGGCTGTGTGTCTGCAGAAGTTTTCCTGGGCACTCGGGGTGCTCGCCCTGGCTCTGCCGCTCCATGGAGCCGGTGCCGTGGTGCCTCCAGCCCAGCGAAGAGTGAGCTCCCCGGTGGGATTTCTACTTAAATAGAAGTTTATTAAACTGCCCTCCCTACCTCTTTTGCCTGCAAAGAGCACATAGTCAAGTAACTTTCCCTTCCCCTGCCTCCTTCAGCCGTATTTCCCGTGTTCACACCAGTTAGGGTCCTGATAATAGCAAAGCTTTTCCTTTTGAAATGAAAACCAGTGAGAAATCAGGATGTTTCTTATGCAGCAAATGATTTTTGAAACAATGTTTCGAATTGAGGAAGTCAGGCCTTAAAGTTTGCTGAAATTGGATATGTTTAGTAAATATTACTTGTTACTAGTCAAATATTTGGTGAAACACTAAGATAAACCCCAAACGAAATGTACCAGCAGTAGCAAAACAAAAGCCGTGTAAAAATGTGCTTGAAATCAATATGTTCCTGTGAAATGTCCTCATGTCACTGAAATTGCAATTCCCAATGGAAATGCTCCATCAGAAAATTTCCTGCTCAGGCTGCCCTAAGCCTGTGAGCCCAGAGCGATCCCATTTCAGACACAGTTCAAAGCTATTTTTGTCAAGTCTTTGAAACCTTTTAATTCTTTACTGCGAGAAAATACCTCTCTGCGCTGTCCCTGCTTTAAGGAGCATCATCTCTCAGGTGCAGGCGGACACTCCACTCCTCTCTTTGCTATTGGGATAAAATGTGCTGTGGGTTCCATCCCCGGGGGGTGTCACCCCTCACCCCAGCTCCCCACTGCATAGAGCCAGGCTGCCTCCTGCACTGCCTTTATTGTGCTTTTTCCCCCAGGAATCCTCACTCCCTGCTAAGCAACAGTAGCAGGAAAAGCTTTTTACTCTGCTCAGCATTAAGACAGGGTTTTTTCCCCCCTGTGCCACGCTCCCCGAGCATGGTGTGAGCTCCCCGGTGTTTGCAGCAGGAGCTGCCGTGGGACCATGCGGGTTCTGCCGCAGCTCCCAGCATCTCCGTGTGCGCCAAGGACCTCTGAGTCCTGGGCCGAGCTCTGGCACCACAGGGAGGAGGTGGAACTTGATCTGAAACAAAACAGAAACCCTGCCAAGGGTTTCAGCTGAAATACCGAAGCTGGAAGGAGCAAAATTTCCAGCATCTCAGCCTAGCTGGACAGCCCTGGGTAGGTGGTAGAGCATCCACTGTCCCTCCTGCCCGCACTTCTGCTCCCAGCACAGGCTAGAGAGGAATATCTGGAGATGCCCTGGGAGAGGGAAATATGGGAAACCCTTCAGCAATGGGCTGTGTGCTCAGTTGTGGTAATTTGGTTTATTTTTTCATTTCCACCAAGTTGCTTTGTCCAGCTGTAGTAAAGGATGATTCTGGGTCACAGAACTTGCACACAGATGTACAAGTGAGTGGAGAAAGTGAATTTCTTTCTAGGTAGAACCCTAACCTGAGAATATTATCCCTGGGAGGTTGAGCCCTGGTCCAGCACAGCACATTTGCTGAAAATGAGCTATGGGCTCCAGTTCTGCCTTGTGCAAAATGATGTGTGTGTGAACAGAGCATGGAGGAAACAGCACATGGTGTCGGAAAGCAAAGCAGGGGCAGATCACCAAAACGCTCCTCAGCTTTTCAACATTGATCACAGAAATTTCAGTATCCCAAAAATTGAAAGAGGATCAAATGTTCCCAAGCGGTGAAATCTCTAAAAAAGCAAAAGGCACGTGTGTTTTTAAAAGAATCCCGTGTTCTGAACGCTGTAAGTTACAGCAGCCGCCGTAAATTTTATTTACAGTCCTGTTAAAGCATATTCTGTTTATGATGTCTGTGAACTGTCCTGGGGACCGACTGAAGGTATCAGAGATTGAAAAAAACCCTGTGATTTCTTTTATTCAGAAGACTGTGGAGGAGCAGTATGATGTTATCACAACAACCTCGAATGTCCAAGAGCTGCGTGTCTGCTGCCTGCTTCAGCCTCTCCAGCGGGTGCCAGTTCTTCAAGTAGGTTTTATATGACAGTGTTTCCTATAAAAGTAATACTTCATATATGAAGTAGGATATTTATCTTTTCTGAATAGCATCCCTGAACACGCTGGTATCCCTCACCAGATAGGGGTGGATTATAGGGAAATAAAACAACAAATGGAAGGAGCCCAACCTTTATTATTTATAAGTGCACCAAAGAACAAGTGTGTCTGTAGTTGAGAGTCACCTCCGTGGTGTGACACTCCATGTGCCTCTGTCCTGGGCTGTCCCTGAGCATCGTCCCAGTGTTGGTGATGGGAAGGGCCACGCAGCAGTATGCTTGTGGATCAGCAGCCTTTTCCAGGTTTCTCTCTATCACCAATGTTAGTGAAATGTTGTTAGATATGAATTCTGGTTTAACTTCCAGAAATAATAGGATGTGGCTTTTCCCTAATATTTGGAAAGTTGCCCACGCAACTATATACACTGTGTTTTCCTGCTCAGTACCATGGTCAACTTGGAGATTTTTAGGTATTTGGTTTGAAAAATTTTAATTTCAGCACTTCTGAAGTAATTTTTTTCTGTTTTATTGCCTAAGAAACAAGGCTATTTAAAGCAAGCTTATTGTCAATGAGAAGGCTGGGTATGAATCCCTCACTCTTCGCTTGGCCGGGGCAGGGTGAGCTGGGGCTGGGGTCACACTGGTGCAGGACAGGAGCCACCTCAGCCTGTGCTGTCCCCAAGCCCTGGCCATGGAGCTGGGGTGACCTTGCTGGTAGAGCTGGGGCCTCCAGACTGGGACCTGGGGCTCTCCAGGACGAGCTCATCCAACAGCTTCAGCTGTGTGAGCCGTAACCAAAGAGATTCTTCTGCAATGGAAAAGTTATTTTTCTAAATGGACATTAATGGTTTTTCCATTAATTGGAAGAAATTCTGAGGCTACGGAAAACCTTAAAGTGATATCACTGTGAAAAACTGCAAAAAATTCACACTGAAAAGGGCTTATGAAATCCAGACTTTTCCCAGCCAAAAGGGATTTTAAGCCCCTTTTCCTGTGCCCCCCGCTGCTTCTCCCCTGTCTCCATGGTCAAGGACTGGAGACAGCAAAGGGCACCTGCCCTTGGTGGGGCAGCACGATGTGGCTGCCGCATGGAGCAGCCATCCCGTCCTGTCCCATTCCATCCCACCCATCCCATCCCATCCTGTCCCATCCCACCCCACCCCATCCCATGCCATCCTAGCACACATCAATTAGCCACATGCTTAATTGTTTGCAGAACTGGAACCTTAATTTGATTTTAATTCTTCCCAACTTGCCTCGTCCCCCAATACCTCCCTGCTCCGTCAGACATTCTTTGTTCCAACACAAATACAGATTTTTCTGGAAATGTGATTTATTTCCCCTAATTTTGATCTCCTCTTGCATTCTTCAGTTTAAGAAGCAGAACGCGTGAAGAGTTTGGCTGATGTGAGTATTTGTGGAAAGGTTTCCTTTTATCCACTCTTCCATATTTTTCTCAAAAACAGCTACCTAAATCCAAATAAGATTAAGAAGAAAACCTTTAAAATGGGTTACATTAATTTAGTAACTAGACCCTTTGTAATGATGAAAGAAGCACAATATTCTTATGTAATAAGTCCTGCTTCATAAATGCATTAATTCTTAAACTATATTGTTTTAATAAACAAGGCTGTAGACATGCCCAAGGGCACTGTTATTCTCAGAAGAGTTTTCCAAGAAAGCTTGTGTTGTTGGATTATTATTCCATGACTTCCAAGTTCACTGAGTGGAGCTATTTTTTTTTATACTCATATTGCAGTAAAAACAACAACTTTTAAATACTTTGTCAAGTAGATTGGGAATCAAAATGGAAACTATTTGTGTAGGATGAGAAGTGCTGAAAGCCTCTTGTTTCATGCAATTAGATTTGGAATCTGGGGCCTGGCTCACATTTTTTAAAAAAAAAACCTTTTCAGAGGCACCATTAATGGGGGTGGAGGTGTAGGAAACTCAGGTCACCGCAGCACTTCACGGGTTGGTCCCACTCCTGGGGATATGCCAGAGAAGTCATGGCTGAGCCTGTGGGGTGCCAAGGCAGCAGTGTGGGTGCAGACAGGACCCCGTGCCACCCCAACCCAGCAGTGATGTGGGTCCTGAACCCCCGCGCTCAGCCCTGGGGCTCTTGTTGGCTGCAGCAAAGTGTCTGGTGGTTCTCCCAGGTGGGGTGGGTGGCTGGATGGGCAATGTGGGATGCAGAATGAAGGATGCTGGAGCTGCTGCAGCTCTGTGCATCCCTCCTGCCATTCCCCCTCCAGCACCCCAAGCAGGGGCTCGGCCAGGGTCACACGGACTCACACTGCAGAAAGCAGAGAAGGCCTGGAAAAGCTGCTCTGCTGGGGCAGCATGCAAATGAAGGAAAATCTCACCCGTTTGTGCCCCTGTCAAGTATCTTCTGCCTTATTTCCGTGACTTATTATCTCTCTTTTATTTGGTTTGGCTTGCAGGAGGATGACTATTTCATCCACCAAATCAGGATCTTTTAAACACTAATACTGAATTTATAGAAGTGGTTAAACGAGGTGTTGACTATATGGACAATGTCTTTCTGATTAACACTGCAATTTAAAGTGAAACTGCCGACTGCCAGGAGTTACTACCACAGAGCAGCGTTTTTCCAGAGCCTGTGGGCTGGAGCTCGGTGTGGCAGCAAGAGCAGATGTCAGACACCACACAGTGTACTCACCAAGGACTGACTTCTCCCCAGCAGCTTTGCTCTTCTCCCCCAGCAATCATCTGTACTTTGCTCTGCCCCACTTAGTGCACTGATTGGGTGCATGCGTTGGTTATGAGCAGTGAAACCTTTTCCTGCTGCTCCCCAGGCAAAGGGGACAGTGTGGATGGGCACCCTTCCCAGCCCCTTGGGAGACGTTCTCTCCGATCAGCCTGTTCCACGCAGGGCAGTGGGCTGGCAGCAGCCCCCAGCACGGACCCGGCTCTGCCATTGCGGTGCTGCCGTGGGTTGGACAGTGCTACTGTGGCTCTGCTGGTGCTGCCGTGGGTCTGTGGCTCCGCTGGAGCTCAGCTGCACCCGCCGGGCATAAGCATCCATCCCAGCATGAGCGTGGGTGGGTGGGGGAGTGGGGAGAGGACCGAACAGCCGGTCCCTTTATCTTTGAAGGACAGCAAAGCAGATTATTTTTTTTTTCCCCCCTTAATATGTGACACAAAAAAGGAGGAGTTGTACAAAGGAAATGGCAACGGGAACAAAAGGGAGAGGGAGAGAGGGGAGTGCAAGCGGAGCTGAGCCATCGCTGCGGGATCTGACAGAGGCAGTGTGATCACAGCGACATAAGAAGCATCACTTCTACCTGAAACCTCCTTTGAGAGCACTCGCAGGACCAGGAGCTTTGATTCCCTCCTTTCCTCTCCTCGTTAATCGCCTTCAGTTGCAATACTGAACTTCTGAAATTCAACAGCTACTAAAATATCAAGTATTTAGGGCTGGGAAAACCTTGTGGAGTGGGAGGTTTTGCAAAATGTTTTGGCTTCTCTGAGTTCAGAACTGCACTTGGAGTTCAGGAGTTTTCTTCCTCTGGTTTTACATCTGCTGGGTCTGCTTCTTGTTCAAGGGGGATTCTGTTTTGGAAAAAGTGATGTGTCTTCCCCATGTGCAGGGTAGGGCTAGAAGAGCCAGGTAGGCCCAGGCAGGGCTGGAACAGCAGGTCACCCAGGCTAACACTGCATTTCCCAGCAGCACAGGCAGCACCCAGCTGCCTTTGTCTCCAAGGGAATTCGATCAAAATTAATCTCGATTGAACTATGCTAATGTAAGTCCCACTGTTTATACCCATGCTGATTTTTCAGCAAGGGCATTCAGTCAGAATCTCTCTCACCAGTATAAATTTCACCTGCAGTGATGGAGCCGTGGTCACCAGAACACTAAATCTTGAGTGCTGCTTGGGTCTTGCTAAAACCAGGATCATCCCAAGGTAAGATCAGTGAGGGGGATGATTTCCAGGCTTGAGACAAAATACAATTGCTTTTATACTGGCACTCAAATCTTGAACTAAAGCCAGGCTGACCCTTGTCTGAGCTCCCTTTCCTCAGCCCCTGCCCAGCCCTGCAGGCCTCCTCCTCCCCACCCACCCCCAAAACGGCTCAGCCCCGGCTGGCCTTGTTTAAGAGTCAGCTTCAATAGTACCTTTGTTAAGGGCAAACTCTCATTAAATGTGAGGTAAGAGGAAATGAAAAAGTGTAAAATATCCAGATTTATTACCTGTTGTCTTCTGAGCATTTGAAAATCGGGAGCTGGGGCAAGGAGGGCGAGTGGTATCAAAGTTGTAAGACTGAGCCTTCCCACCACCGTGTGTGCTGCCGTCTGCTCTGAGGGCATTGCTTGCTCATAGTGCTGTTTTATCAAAAGAAAACAAATCAAGTTTTGTGCTTTTTGAGATTAAGAAGTGAATTTATCTTAATGCATCAGGCTGCTGGCTCTGAGCTCCATTACCCTGTGCACATGCAGGTAAGGATGTTTATTTGCTGAACTCGAAAATCTTTCTCAGCTCAAAGAGAAGGATTTTCCAGGATAGGTACTGCCTGCTTTATTTTTTTTCCTGTTTCAAAGGTGAACAGAAGGCAAACCCAGTAAATTACAGTGTTGGCTTTATTAATGCTACTAATAAAGGAGAAATCTCTGGGGTCAGAGGCAAGAAAGCGAGACCCTCAGCTCTCGGGCATCACATCGAGGGCGCCCCCGAGCTGCTTGTTCCCTTTCAGAATGAAAAAAGGGTTCCAGGGCTAAAAAAAAGCAGATTACAGATACCATTAACCCTAATAAAACAGTTCTGCTCTCTGAACAACTACAGTGAGCCTTGTGTGCTGGGTGGAGCACCACAAGCAGTGCATCTGCTGGAGCTGAGTGATGCTGTTGGACGAGCCCTGGCAGCTGTGGGCACGGGGGCTCTGCGCTTGCCCCCTGCTTGGAAAGAGCATGTTCTACCAGGGTGGTGAAATGCCCAGACGCCCGATCTGAACCCCATGGGACCCAAGGTTTGCTCAAGTGACACTGTTTGTGTTTGCATGAGCCCATGCACATCTGTGAGTGCTCAATTCTTACGTCATGCAAATCCCAGGCATCTCACGCTGAGAGCAGCCAGCTGTGAACACTTTCGGGTTTAAATAACCTTTCCTACCATCACGCGAGTGCTTGCGCCAGGGCGGGAGCAGCCGGCACTGTAGGGCAGCGCTGCCCACCCAAAGCTCTCCCAGCCAGCACCTCTGCCTCACTTGCTGCATCTCCCACCTGGTTTCTGCAGTGAGAACCGCTGCAGCAGGAACCCAGGGAGCTTGCCAAGTCGTTCACAGCTCACCCAGAGCAACGCTGTGCAGGGCACGAGGCGACAAACCAGAGCGGTGTTGGTCCTCTTGGCCCTTGTGTTCTCCATCTCCAGGGTGCTCCTTTTGCCTTGCACCTGGTGCTGTTCTAGCATGGTTTCTGGTATGTAATACGTATGTAGAGACAGCTCTGGCTCTCACCTTCCCTGTACTTGCTGGATTGATGTGCTGCTTGCTTTTGCCCTTTAAATGTATTAGTTGTTGGGGAGTAATGAGATAATTTATCCTCTCTCCACGTGATGCGGGGGGGGGTTAACTTTGACAATCGCGGGTGCCACCCGCCGGGCTGGGGAGACAGGAGCAGCCCGAGCGCTGCCGCGTTTCCCGACAAATCGCACCTGGGGCCGGTTGTCGCGCTGTCACCGCGGCGGGGAACGGCCGGGGAGCCCCTCCCGGCCCCGGCTGCTCCCCCGGCCCCTCTCGCCCCGCAGCCATAGCTCGGTCGGGGTTTCTGCTGGGCTGCTCCGGGCGGGGGTCTCTGCGGGGCCGCCCCCGGGCCCGGGGAAACGCTCGGCAGCGCCTTTGTCCTCGGCCGGCGGACAAACGGCTCCCTCCGGCTGCCCGAAGGGGGTTCTGCCTGAGGAATGTGAAGGGCTGGAAATTAAAGCCCGTTCCCACTGCTCTTCCTCATGGACACGGGGGGATGCCCTGTCCTGGCTGGACCGTGCTCCCCCTGCACAGTCCCCTGCGTTTCGGAAGAGCCTCCCGCAGACAGGGCAGTGTGAGGGCTGCTGGATCCCACCAGCACTAGTAGCTGCCGGAAGCCTCTGGAGCACATTCTCCTTGGTGGCACATCTGCCATCTGGAGGTGGCAGCCACCCTGGCACAGCCCTGCAGCCCTCCCAGTTGGACACACAGGAGTTTGGGTATTTTTTGCTGCCCTCTGAATCTGGAGGCAGACGGTGCTGGGGACGTGCAGAGGCAGGTGGCTCCACACCCTGTCCCTTGTGGACTCACACCCTTTCACGCAAGAAGGCCTCAGCCTGGGCTGCCATGGGGAATGCTGCGTGCCAGCATATGGGGTGTATGCCCCGCCGTATTGATGCTAGCACACAATGTTGTGGTTTAGAGCCACAAGCGCATCCTCAGCCCATTCCTGCCTTGGCAATTACCTGCCTGCGATCTTTGCTGGAGTGGGGACCTTATCCTGGGGTGATGCCCACCCTACCATGCTGCCTGTTTGCCATGGGACCCTTGGACGTGTCCTGGTGGGTGCCACTGAGCGGTGCAGAGTGCTGGGGCTCGGCAGTGGGTGCGGGGCAGGATGTGGCAGCAGATGCAGGGAGTGGATTCACATTGTCTCCACAGAGGCAGCTTTAAATCAGGACATTAGTGAGTGGCGGGGCTCTGGGTGCCTGCTGATTCTCCCTCCATCCACTCTGTATTCTAACCCTAATTGTCTGCAGCAACCTGTTATTACTGCGCCTTTAACATGATAGACACAAATAGGACGCACTAATCCACTACTCTTTGGTTTAAGAGTCATTACAAAGTGCTTAATTAAGTAAGCCTCACTTAATCACAAAATGTTTGCATGCTAAACGAGTTCTTGTGAAGCACGACACTTGACATATTCTGTACAAAAATAATTACAAGCGGGAGGCCTGGTACATTGAGCCTCTGAACATTTCATTTCAGGCCTTGCCCATTCATCACCAGGCTGGAATTAAAAGGCTTTCAGCGCCGAGCTGTGCAGAACTCCCACATTCCTGCCGGCTGAGTCACTGCGCTGCACCGCTGCCGCCACTGCCGCCGCTGCTGCTGCTGCTGCCGGTGTTGCCAGTGCTGCTGGTGCTGCTGATGCTGCTGGTGCCACCAGTGCTGCTGGTGCACTCAGGTGGCCACCACTGCACCGTGTGTGCCAGGGCCGTGGCACGGGTGCTGCTGACATCGGCTGGTGTTTGGCTGCTGCGGGCTCTGCTGGCACCGAGCTGGGGAGTGGGACCGTGGGCGAAGGTTCCCGGGACAGGGTGGCAAAGTGTCAGTGGCTCTGCAGAAGCAGCGAATGGCAGACACTTTGTTAGTGTCAGGGACCCCAGGGGCAGTGTCACGGTCCCTTGTGAACATGCAGGGGCAAATTTGTGCCTCCCTGCTCCAGAGCCTCCCCGTAAAGGCGAAGCCACCAGGATGCATCTGCACCCTTTGCCCCAGGGGATGGCAGCTTTCCCAAACCCTGTACCCCTTGGTTGCACAAAAGCTGCCTGAATGGGATTGTGTCAGGAGCAGCGTGCAGACCTTTGTTGGATGTACTGGTGCCCATTAAAATCCCTGTCCCTGTCTGGATAATTGGGAACCTTACCCAAGCCTGCCTTTTGATGGACACCCTTTAATTAGCGTTCTCTATGCGCCGTAATGCCCTTGGCGCTCCATTTGTTTTCTCACAGGCTGCTGCTCAGGTCAGGGTATTTCGAGCTCCAAAACGCGCTGTGCGAAGTGCGAAAGAGCATCCTCCAGTGCCCAGGGTCCATGGGGACAGCCAGCGAGTGAGTGCTCTGCTCCCTGGGCTGCCCTCCTCTGCGTAGCTGTGTGTGGGTGGCTGCTGCAACATGATATGTGAAAGCAAGGAAAAGAAATGTTCATAATGCACTTAGGCTCTGCTGAGCATAGGGGCTGCAGGGGGACGGGGACGCTGGGGCCAGGCTGCCACTGCATCCCTGGGCTGTCTGGAGCAGCTGCCCACTGGGCTGGTTGGGACAGAGCTGCCAACGTGGGGCTGTCATTTGTCTTTATCAAGAAACATGTCTTTGGTGTTTATCAAGGGAAAACAAACTATGTATATTAATTAGGAAGGCATTTGCGACTGGCCCCTTGTCACAGTATCGTATCAGGGTTTTGCCATGTAGGAGAGATCACACCGCGACTTGTCATGGTTGGAAGACAACTCATTTCCAAAGAGTTGACAAGGCATCCAGGTTTGACACTCAGCTCAGTTGTCCTGTGCTGCCAAACACACCTTCTGGCACAGAGCAGCTCCCATCTCAGCTCCCCCACCTCAGCGAGGGTCCCTCTCCTTGTTCCTTGGTGTCCCTTTCTTTGATGTCACTGATGGTGTCAAAGCATTTGCTCAGACCTGGTTTGAGTTGCACATGTACCTTGCTATGAAATCCTGGTAATGTTTCCAGGTTTTGCAGGACTATTTGTCACTTCAGGCCACCCTGGTTTGTGACGATTGCCACGGCAACCACTGCTCCTGCACACCTCCTGCATGTGGGACATCCCGCCAGAGAGCCTGGAAAGCAGAGGGTGTGTGGCTGCTGCCTGACCCCCCAGCACCTTTGAGTGAGGCTTTGAGGGACTCGCTGTGGTTTTGTTTTGGGGGAAAGCTGGAGAAAAATTCAACAACGCTGCAGCATCCTGTGTGACATTTTCATACCAAATCATTTCAATTTTTAATTCTGAAACAGCTTGTATTTCAATGTTTTCATTATTTATCACATTACGTTTTGTGTTTTGCATTGTAACTGTTGTCTTCTATATTAATTTTGCATGATAAATTATTTTGCTTGAAGTCAAAATCGAAACAAAATCCGAGCAATTTTGTCAAAACTGAAACATTTTAGTTGAGTTGCAGCAATGATTTCCAGCGTGTGCCTCCACACGCAGTTTTAGAATGTTTGCTTCTGCTCTCATTCCAAAAACATTTTTGAAACCTGGAACTGGTGAAGCAGATCTGCCGGGTGACTTTGATTTCCAGCTCCCATGGATAGTTCTCAGTTGCTGTTGTGAAGGCAGGAGAAGGCTGCTGGGGGGAGAGGAGGCAGTGGGAGCATGGGTGATGCTGGGGGCTGCGGTGGGAGCGCGGGCGATGCCGGGGGCTCCCCGAGGAGCCGAGCCCCGGCTGACCCACGCCAGCCGCGCTCTTGGACGCCGGCACTGACACAGCACCAGGAAACACATCTGGGAAAAATTATGGAGCAACATTTCCAAACTTGGTCATCTTTTCTCTCGCACAAGCGCAGTTGGCCGGGGCAGGCGGGGATGCTGCGGCGGCTGCGCGGTGCGGCCGAGGCGGGTGGTGGGTGCCCAGGGTGGCCGTGGCGAGTCCTGGGGAGGGAAAGCTGCCTTCTGGGGATGGATGGTTGTGCCTGGGAGGAACCGAAGTTATCTCTAAGCTTGATCTTGAATTAGACTAATATTTTGGCCCCAAAAGGGAAGAAGAATATTTTTTTTTTTTCCCAAAACCTCAGCGCATATCAGATTGCCATTTTCAAAATGAGATTTTTCATTGCAAAGTGGCATTTATCAGTTAAGTACTGATTTGGGGATTTACCTTCTTTTTTGGAGGGAAGGCATTAGGAAAGGGCTTTGACAACTCAAAATGAAACACAATATTTCAGCTGAGTTTCAAACTTGCCCCCAAGCAGCCTTTTAATTATTTCTTGCCCTAAAATTCCACATGCTTATTTTTGGGTTCATTTTCCGCCACTGAAGTAAAAGCAAATCTGTGATTCCTCTGGAACCCGCTGGATGCCTCTTGGAAGGGAGTGAGGACACATCGGTGTCCCTGTCCCTGCGCCGGTGTGGGGCCTGGAGGGGAGTGGAGGGAGTGCGGCTCAGCCGGGAGAGCACGAAGCGGGTTGGCACATACCATGGCAAATACCATGACAAATACTGTGCATTTCCACCGGGGTTATTTTGTGCTTTGGGAACAGCTGTTGATATCCTGACACTTGCCAGCTCCACAGGATCTTCAGGGAGCCTCCTTACCTCCCTCCTGCTGCCCAGATTCCCCTTTTGCCTTTTTTAATTTTTTTTTTTTTTTTTTTTTTTCCTAGGTGACCTACTCCTTTCTGCGTTTCTTCTGTTCCCAGCTGGTGTCTGCAGAGGGGCTGGGAGTGAGGAGACGGGCTTTGGGGCTCCAACTACTCCTGGCTGGAAGAGCCACCAGGTGGGTCCAGTCCCCACAGCATCCCTGGTCCCCACATCCCAGCCCCACCCAAGCATCCTTGGGGCACCAGCACCCACAGACACCCACCCTTGCCCCAGGCACACTGGTGGCACATCCCCGTGCCAGGGGCGAGAGTGGCCACCGCCGAGGGGCCGCCTCGATCCGTCCCCTTGCCAGCCCGGCAAGCGTTAGCCCACGGCGGCTCCGCACCGGATTAGCTGGGTTAAACCGCTAATGCTGCCGCGGCGTGGAAGCTGCTCGCAGTAAGTGGCTCCCTGTAGCTTATTTGACTCCAGGCCCAAATCTAATGTCTCAGTGGGCCTGTTACATTAAGCAGGCCCAAGTGGTAGGAGATTTAAAGCATCAAAATGAAGTGCTTTATCACTCCGTACTGTGTTCTTGGCTGCTTGCGTTGGCCTCACTTCACAGGCGCCGCAGCCTGCGAGCCGAGCCCTCTCGGCAGGCCCATTACAAATTCCACTTGTTGACGGTTGCCTTGTTGCAGGATTTAATGGTAGAATAATATTTACACAGTAAACTCCTCTGGAGGTGTTATAAACACCATAAAAAGGATTTTAGAAGCTTAATGAGCGTTAGTGAAGTCGAGACAGGATAATGTGGCAACTGTGCGCTGTAATCTGATTTGGCACCTTCTGCACAGCAGGAGTTAGTGGGTGGAAGAGCTTTTGAGGTTTTTTGTTTTGTTTTGTTTCAGTGTGTAATATTGTTTGTTCAGCATGGTGCTCAGCGGGGGATGCGGAGCGAGGACCCGCAGGACCAGCCGACCCCAGCGCTCAGCTGGGCGCAGGAGCATGGGCTCCAGTACCTTTGGTCATGACATTGCTGTCACTTTTTGTCAGATAAGAAAGGATCGATGGCTGAGCTGGGTTAATGCTTGGTGGCACAGCCTCCAACTCAGTCACAGTGACAACATCAATGATTTGGGGGTATTTTGGGTGCGGGGAGCCGGGGTGTCATCCTCGGCACCCACAGGGAGCGTGCTGCAGCCATACGTTTTCCTGTATCCTTTTAGTGTTGTAATTCATGTTTCCTACTTTGAGCTGAAAATGCCCTCTTCTCTATTTATGTGCATACATATATATATCTGCACAGATGCACACATGGATCTGGGCTATTCTGGAATCGCTTTGCAGATCAGCCCAGTGTTTGGTTATTCATGTGCAGATATTTTTAGTTCTGTTCCGGGGAGCAGAGGTGCAGGTTCTCTGCGGGAGCCTCTGTGTGTCTCGGGGGTGGTGGCACCTCTCCTGGGGGAGGATGGGGACCAGCTCCTGCACTTGGGGACTTGAGATGCCCATCCGTGACCAGCTCTGGCTGCTGCTGCTGGGGAGGCTGTTGAATGGAAAATTGTTGGTGGGAACCTTCGTGTTCCACCAAGTGCTGGTTACCAAGCAGTATCTTCCTGGGTTTTGCTAAAAATTATTTTTCAGAACTTAGGTTCTTTTTCATTTTGAACACCACGGACACTCTGCGAGGCCTTGTGAACTTTGAGGGCTTTGATTTCGACACTCAAGGAACTTACCCTCAGCCTTTCCAATTTCTGAGGGACGCAAGGAGCCGTGAATCTTGAGGCTGACTTGCCAGGAGCAAAAAGCTCCCTTTTGTAAATAAGCCAATATTTTCTTTCTTTCAAGGGGAAGCTGACAAAGATCAATACCAGCCTGCAAAAGACATTGCCCTCTTAAGAATTAGCCCTTTGCAGAATCATTAATCCAGGAAGCTGTTACAGGGTGACAAGAGCAGGAGGCTCTGCCAGCTCTGGGAGGGATCGCAGCAACGTCCCCTTATGCGCAGAAAACCAAACCAAATGAAACCGCTCAGAAAACAGCTGCCGTGCTATGGGCTCGTTCTGCCCGAGGAGCCCATCTGACTTTAATGAAGAGAGGCTGGTTGCACTCCTGAGGAGTGTCATTAAAGTTACCTGGTGTTTTGCTTCCGTTTGATGCCAGCTGGGTCCGTGTGGGTCTGGGTTGGCTGCATGTCCCCAGAGTACAGCGGGGGCAGCCGTGCTTGCCCTTCTTACCCATAAGGAGCGCCAAGAAGATCAGCAAAATTATACTGCAGGATTAAGAAAAGGTGTTATTTTCATGTTTGGCTGCTCTTAGGCACTGACACAGCTTTCCCAAATGCTCCAGCACTCCTTTCTCTCTGGGCATCCTGGCACGGGATGAGTGACAAGGGATGAGCTTGAACCCACTGGCGAGGCCGTGGTGCTAAGTTCGAGTAAAAGGGACCACAACAGGAGGATTTATTAGACTCACTAGTCTCCTGGAGGAAAAGACAGATGCCCTATCCCTTAAAATATTTAATGGCTTAATTCTGCGTAGAGCACTTAGGTATATGTTGTGATGATCGGGTGCTCAGAAACGAGTGGTGAGTGCAGTACAAGACCCAACAGAAAAAAGATTAAAAAGAAATGGCTGAAGAAGGAAAAATATTAACAAGTGGGCACTTTCACTGCCCAAGCTCTGCTGGTTTCTCTCTGGCAGCAGCCAGGCTGCAGACACCCCGGGTATGGATGTGCCAGGGGGGCTGCAGGGCAGGGAGAGACACATCAGGAGCTGGTGACACTCAGGCAGGCGCTGCCTGGACCCCTGCCCAGCAGGATGGCAGCACCTGAGCTGAACTGCCTTCCACGGGAGGTGTTTGCATTTGTGAGAATGGAGCCATGCCCTGTTCCTGCAGACACTCTTCTCTTTATTTGGGGAACAGAAAAAAAACTAAATGAGGAAAATTGGAAGAATCCAGAGCTCTGCACGCAGCCCCTTGAGCCGGCACGTGAGCATCTTCACTGCAGAGGGACAGACCAATGCTCCCACCCTGCCCGGGGGATCCACCACCCCAACACTGGGCAGGGCCACGGGAACCAAACCGCACGTGTTTAACAGGAGCAAGGCTGAACAAGGGTCCGTTTATAAACAAGGTGGGAATCTCAATTGAATTAACAGGATGCTGTGGCATACATTTGCACGTGTGAATGTCATCAGGAGCTGAATTAGCTGGTGCCATTGCCCAGGAGGAGCCCTCAGTGTCTGACCAGCTGCTGCAAATCCAGTTAATGACCAACGAAGCTGAGAAAGAGCCGTGAGCAGCCCCAGCACCTGGCAGCTGCTCAGGAGGAGCCTGCGGTGAAGGTGCTTGGGCAAGACCTGTTCTGTAAGTACCTGCTGCGGTCACCAGCACTAAAAGTATTTCACTGCTGTTGTGTGGAAACTGTTCACCTTCCTCTGGTCTCTGCAGCTCTGCTCTTTCTCTCTGGTGTCTCTCTGGACCATAAAAATGCAGTTGACTCTGTGAACCAGCTCAGTGAAGTCTGAGCTCGTTGCTCTGTTGAGGCTCAGGAAGCCCATGTGCACTCCTAAAATTAAGTATCTGGTTCCTCTGGGGTCACCAGGACCATTTGCTTGCTTAAAGCAAAGCATTGCCAGGCTGTGGTCTCGCACAGCAGTGTAGGGTGTAGAAGTCCTGATGTGGTGCTAGGTAGATCCTGACCTGTGGTGGGGACACGAAATGGCACATCCCCATGGTGAGCAGGGGATGTGTGGGTGTGAGATAACGCGTATGATCTTATTTAACCAAAAAAGAAAAACAGCCAAAAGCTGAAATGGTGGCATGTCTAGTTAACAGCTGGAAATGAAAAAATAATTCCAAACAATGCATTTGTCACAACATTGAAGGGTCACCTGCTAAGTGAAGGATGCCAAAGAGAGAAACAGTTCTTAGGGATAATTACAGTTTCTAAGAAGTTTTTCACTGGCTCTGTAATTGTCGGAGGGTGGTGATTGGCACTGTGGTGCTGCAGCAGTGTCGGCAAAGCACCACAATGGAGCTGTAACTCACAGGCTGGAATAGTGAAGTCGGAAATGGTTTGGAAAATGTTACTAATCTTTATGGAGTCTGTGGTTTGTACATTGGCCAAGGCAATTTGGAAGGACCCGTTAAGGGTGATCTCGTGTGCTCTCGTGCTGCCTGAGCACATCCTGCCCCAGAGCCCGTGTTTCTGGGTGAACTTGAGCAAACGCAGTTTTGTTCCTGCCTCGGTGAACGGCTCTGTGCTGCTTGGGGCTCTCAGGGAGGGTGTTATAAACAGCAAGAAACTTGCCTTACCACCTTTCCTTAGCGAACTAAATGATTGAAAGTGCTCTAAAGCCAAGAGCAGCAGGTGCATGGCTGTGACCATGTCCCCCTAAAACCAGAAGGTGGCCCACAGTGCATCCCTTGGTGACTCCATCCTCTGCTGGCACTGAAACCTGTGGCTCTGCCCTATCCCGGAGCTTTCCAGGCCGGGCTGCAGGGGCTGTGGCTGGGAAGTGGCCCTGCCCATGTAAGGGGTGGAACTGGATGGTCTTTAGGGTCCCTTCCAACCCAAACCATTCTGTGATTCACGTCAGGCAGCTGCCTGCATTTGGGAGAAGTGGAGGAAAAAAAAAATATCACACTTTTTTCATTTGTGCTGATTTGCATATTAATAGTTTGCATATTAAACAACTACTTCAGAGGGTGGGCGGGCTAATGAATACAGCAGTCTCCTCTATTTTAACTCAATTTGCCTCATCCATATTCCAATGACTTTGGGGATTGGTATTCAGTTTTCATTGAAATTATCCAAGCCAGACCTAATTTGTGCTGCCCTTCCATTAATCCAATTAATTAGCACCATTGATGTGTACTGCCTTTGTAATGCAGCTTTGTTCAGCACTGCTGCTGCTAATGACAGCCTAGT
The DNA here is from genome assembly GCA_013399365.1 of Pampusana beccarii. NCBI lineage: Eukaryota > Metazoa > Chordata > Aves > Columbiformes > Columbidae > Pampusana > Pampusana beccarii. Next base: position 1,733,902 of record VWYH01002951.1, on the reverse strand, counting down.
ATCAGAGCAAATAATGAGCAAACCAAAGGAGCATTTGACCCTTGATGTACCCTCACACAATGCAGCAGTTTTTAGTCTGGAGGCCCTAATTTAGGTTCGATAGCCCAAATTATAGACAATAATTCAATATTCTTTGTGGGGAGCTGAGCAAGTGTCACCCTGCCATTTGTTTAGCTTATCATTTTTTCCCTGCCTCTTTATTTATGTATTTTTTTTTCCTTTTCATTATTTTCCAACCTGGCCTCCCTGCTCCACCTCCAGCATTGATTTCTGACCTTGTTTCTACCAAGAGGTCTGAAGATCTCTTTGCTCTGAAGGAATTCATTAACCTTTCCCCTGCCCAGAACTAGAGAGAAAATCTTTATATTTTTAAGCAAGGCAAATAAACACTGTTAGTGATTATCCGAGTCCCCTCGCTGGCTGCTCCCCAAGAACTTGATTGCTAGCTTAGGAACTGCTTCTGGGTTTCAATTTTTTGAGTAATTTTGGGTTTGAAATAATTGTTTAAACACCGACTAATTTTCTCCAGAGCCCGGGTTCCCTCAGTGCTGTGTTCTCTTCTCACCAGTACCGTTGTGCTGCTTTCCCTTTGCCATGGTGAGGCCAGTGCCTGAGCAACCCTGTTGTCCCTGTAATGGATAATGACCACCGTGCAACTAAATGTGGTGAAAGAACAGTATAAAGCCAGTCCTGTGGGTCAGTACACAGGGTCCCTTCCAAGCCAAAGCTGTGGGTGCTGCCCCAGGAAGGGTCTGCGGGATGTGGGATGTGTCCAGATGTTGAGAGAGCAGCTGCATGCCCGGGCTCCTCCATCTCTCTGTCCCTGGCCCACCGGAGGAGGAGAATCTATTAAAGGAAGCATTTAGCTATGGTTATCCACAGGTAGGTCACTAAGTTCATTAAGTTAATTAATTACATGCGGCACATTGACTGTGTCCACAAGTGTTTGAACTGTAAGGAGCAAGGTGTTGTCAGAGCTGGGAGGAGGACAGAAAGTCAATTTGCAAAGGGATACGGAGTTTTCAATGCTCGACTTCCTTTTGCCTGGAATAGAACCTGAAGAGTTTTTGGGGAGAATTCTTGGGAAGGTTGCAAAGTCATATTGCAGCCCACCCCACTCGGCTACACGGACCTGGGAGCTGCTGGAATGTTGGCTCCTGCCCCGCTGGGTCAGCACAGCCCAGCAAACCCATCACTGCAGCCCTGGGACCGCAGGGCAGGTGCCGCTGCACCGGGACAGGCGTCTTCATGCTTCAAAGGGAGAGTCTGAGCAAGTGTCTCTTCCTGTGGCTCTCCCTGCTGCTCCCAATTGCTTCTCCTCAGTGTTATAAATCACACTGTTTGAATAGAAGCTTATAGTTAGTTGCCTGAAAGATTTTACTGATTAACCTTAAAATATGCTATAAATCTTGTTCTCTTACTTGCTTATGGAGGATCAGGAAAGCAAACAGGCTCCTGTGCCATAGGAGGTGGATGCGCACAGACTCCCTCAGCATGGGGGGAAGGGGCTCTGGGGGTGCCAGGGGTCACCCCGCTCTTGGGGGCAGGCTGCAAGCAGCATAGCACAAAAAAGGTGCTTTTGCTGTGTATTAAACAATACACTAAACACACATTAGTGTGCTAAAACTGTAGTGGCTGTGGTGTGGGTTGTCCTATAGCTGCATAAGAGCTGCTCTTCTCCTCTGGCCAGGTCAGTGTTACCAGCGGGAGGATCGGCCAGCCCGTGTGCACCAGGAGCCACCGGCAGGTCCATGGGCACCATGTGTGTGTTGGGCCGGTGATCAACCTGTGCTGGACTCCAAGGACAGTTTGCACCTCGAAGACGAGGTGCACAGGCACTAATATTGCAGCTGGTTTTGGGTTGGATGGCACAGGGATCTGTTCCTGCCAGGTTGCAACAGATGTTCTGCTGCGCTGGGGCTGCTCCGTGTCCGATGGAACATGGGGGAGGAAGGTTTGACCAGCGGGTGGTTCAGCGCCTGTTCTCCAGGCTTGGTTGTGTGACAGGGCTTTGCCTCCAGTGACACGCTGAATTTCTGAGCTGTTTGAGCTAACCAGTTCCTGAGAAATAAATATAAACAGTAGGAAAGATGTATCACAAATATATTTAGCTCATGTGTTCCACCTCGTACCATTGCTTTGTGCTGCACTGTGATGTATAAACTAAAATAAACCATGTGGCTTTAAAAAGAATATTAAAGGCAACGATGGTCTTTGTTGGTGGCAAGAAGAGCGAGTGAAGCATCCAAAGCAATGTGGTATTTAACGAGTGTTCTTTGTCTGAGATGGGGCCTTTGTACCAACCTGGAAGCTACCGCTGTCTGTCTGGCACTGAGGCAGTAAGATCCCGTTTAGTGGCATCACTCAGGACTTGTCATATTACAGTATGTCACAACATGTCAGCCTCTGACAGGCTGGATACCTGCTATTAACTTGCAGACTAGTAGCAAATACAAAATACAGGTGGTGAATGAAGGCAGTGCCAGGAGTGGGGTGGATGCCCTTGCTGGTAGTTGGGGCATTGCTCTGCAAGCCTGGCTTTGCAGAGCAGCCCCAGGCTTCGGCACGCTCAGCTCGTGCACGGGAGCGCCTCAAAGGAGGGCAGGTTTTCTGAAAGTGCATGAGGCAGAGACTGCCTCCAGAATGATGCCAGGCAGCTGGATTTGGGAAAAATTCCATCCTGACACTGAAGTATTAGTTTAATCCCAATAGAGCATCCCAACACCAGAGCTGTTGGTGTCAGTAGAAGCAGCAGCACGTGCAGCCAAGGTCCCTCCTGTCGCTGTGGCCCTGTCTGATGCTCTGGGGAAAGGTGCAGAGCAGCAGAAGGCTGGAGCCAGGGTTGCATCAGGCAGTAGGGGATTCCTCCTGCTCCTGCCTCTGGGCTGTGGAAGTCCCTGAAGCATGAGTTTAATTAATTGGCTGCCTGTAAGTGCAGTACAACAAACACAGTAGATCAAGTCTCCTTTTGCCCTTGTTGGTGATATAATTCAAGCCTCAAATCATAGGTTTAATTACAGGATCACCCTGCCTTGTCATGCGGTTCCTCCCATGAACCGAGCAAGCTCTGTCTTGAAGCCAACTGCATGTCCTGTCTCCAGGACCTGACCTTCCAGGGCAGCCTGGGACACAGCGAGTTGTGCTGGATGGAGCAAAGGAGGGTCCTGCTGCGGGAGATGGTGTCTGCTAGAGTGGGACCAGCCAGAACCGAGGGCTGGGGCAGAGGTGACCCCGCTGGGAGCCCCCATCCTTCTGGGACCCCCCTGCAGAGCTGCTGGTGATGCTCCCCAGGTCACCCCCTGGGTGTGGGCACAGGGGCAGCAGCACCATGGGGCTGGAGGAGGAGACAGCCAAGGTCCAGCTCTGCTGGAAGCCACAGCAGAGCTTATGAGCTGCTGTTGAATTCCTGGCGCATCGCTGTGATGGTGCTGGCTGTTGCTGTGCACGTCTGGAGCCGTTGCAGCCATGTCTTCCAACAGACGCCGTGGGGACAAGAGTTCTCTGTCCCTTGGTGCCCTGGGGCAGACCTGGCTGCAGGCAACACAATGGGTCCCAACCATCTGGCTAAGCTGAGGAAATCCCAGCAAAACAACCCCTGTGCCCACTGCCACTGAGACGGGCAGATCCTCTGTGCCTGCGCTCCCTGTGCCGCCACCTAAACTCTGCTTCCATCGGGTTCCTCATACTATAAAAAGCCAAAAAAACAGCCCAACTTTTATTTGTTTTATTATTAAGCTGATGAGGTTATTTAGCTTGTTTTATGCTCCATTAAATCCCGTGTTTGAAATTCTGCGGAGAGCTGGAGCTGTGCAAACAGGCGTGTTCCGTGCCCATCAGCGACGCTCGCCGTGTTTGTCTTGGAGCACCCGAGCCCATGGCCCCTGTTTACTCCCTGGATATTCTTTTCTTCCTGAGCCTGGTGTGGCTGAGAGAGATGAATGCTCTGTCTGTTATTGTTACCTCTTCTCACTTTTTTTTTTTCCATGCTCTCATCACTAGTTTGAGTGCTTCTTATTTTCCTTGTCTCTGAAAGAAGCCATAAAATTCCCCAGACCGTGTGTGGTATGGTGTGCACTTACAAATTACCATTGAAAAATGAATTGCCTTGACAAAATCTAATGTTTTGTGACACAGCACAAATATGCATTTCATTCTTGAAGAGAAGGAAAAGGAGCTCATTGGAAATATTAAATTAAGCAGTGTAACAGCTGAGAATAATTTGGTTTTCTGCTCTGCTGCTTGTGATTTGGTATGGAGTTTGAGGTGGCAGGCCAGTTCCTGTTTAGAGTATAAAGCACGCAGATGCCTCAGATTTTAGACCTTGCTCTGGAGCAGCGTGTTGTCACCAGTGCTGGAGGCTGGGTTCAGAACACGGGTAGGATCCTAGGGGCAGGGAGCTGAGCACACCAGTGCCCGGGTGTGGAAATGGTTATCGGCGTGCTGCGGCAGCCCACGGGAGACCAGTCTGCAGTTTTTGCTGGTTCTCTGGTGGTTTAGAATAAAAATCCATTCCCATTAAGAACAAAGTGGAGCAGGACTGGGTTTGGGAATTCCTGCTAACAGCTCCGAGTCCCCACTGCAGAGGCAGAAATAAAGCCTTTCTTCTCTCCAGTCATCCAGCCCTTTAATTACCTGCAGAGTTTCCTAGTGACTCATTCCCCAAAAGAAGGGCCTGGGTGGCTCCTTGTGGGTCCAGAGGGACAAAGACCATGGAGAAGCCCAGAGTGGGTGAGTCTGCCTCCTGACAGGCCATGGGGCTGTGGCAGAGCTGGAACAAGGGACATTAACACACTTTAACACATGAAGGAGAAGCTACAGCACAGGGTGACCAAGCTTACAGCCCAGCAGTACCCAGCAGTCTGCCTAAAGTCTGTCTTTTCCCCTTTCTTGTTTCTCTTTCTGCTGGTGATGTATACTGTGGAACTGCTTGTTCCTCAGTTTTCCTTGGTTTTGCATTGGAACAACAGTTATCCGTGGAACCCTGTGTGATACCAGCCACCAAAGCTGGTAAATAGGGATCTGCTTCATCTTGCTGACATGCTTAATAGCACAACCATCTCTCTGATCTCTGCTTTGGTGGTTATTTGCTATTTAATATTTATGTTCCCTAAAGCTGGTCGGAATTTTTCAGATTGAGAAATGTATTTCAGAAGAATCAGAATATTTTCTGAGGGAAATGTCAGCTAGAAAACCCCTCCGTTTCTTAGCAGGTTTGAAGGCAGCTTGGCATTCCTTCAGGAAGCCCTTAGCCCTGCCTGACCAGGAGACAGCGGCACTGACCTTCCAGCTGAACTCCAATGTGCTGCAAAGGCAAAATGAAAAAGCTCCGCAATTTCTTATTCTGTGAAGATGCTACAGGTTTTTGTCCAATTTGGACTGAAACCAGATGAAAATGCTGCCATTTCCTGCAGGGCAGGAATTGTTTTTTTTCCGATAACTCTGTTCTGTTCCCATATGTCCCGCAAGGAAGATGCTCCAAGCTGAACTTCCCAGCTCAGTACCGATGGCAGAGCCCTGCCAGGGTCCCTTGGGCACTGCAGGGCACAAGAGGGAGGTGGGAGCACGTAATGGGTCAGGACATCAAGGCAGTAAAATTGTGACAGATCGTGGCTGTGAAACTCGCATTTACAGCTCATCCTGCATGGTGATGGTTGTGCTGCTGTGGCATGGGGGTGTTTTGGGCTGAGGACACCCAGCGTGTCGGTGGGATGGGTCCGGTGGTGCTGGTGTGTGCAGCCCGGTGCTGGGACGTGCATCACCCCATGGGTGTCACCATTTGGTCTCCTGGTCTCTGTTTGGAAGTGGACACCTGCCAAGGAAGGTGGTGGAACCCAGATGCCGTCAGGCTGTTGACTTGGTTTAGGGCAAGCAGGCTCTGACTCTGACCCCATTCACGTTTGCTGCTGTCCTCAGCTGCCCCCAGCACCCAGAGCCACAGGTGGCACTTGGCGATGCTCAGGGGAGCCCTGCAGCCCCTGCCTGTCCCCTCAGCTGCGGGGACCAGCCCAGCCCCAGGCACGGCTTCGCTTCTCTCCAGCAAAAGCCAAGCGCGACCTGCTGCTCACGCCAAGGAATCTTTGGCACAAGGATGTGGGCAGAAAACTCACAGGAGTGTCAAAGCCATGGACAGTCTCCAAAGCAAGAGCAGTGTTTGATGGGGGAGAATATGCTTTGGAAAATTTACTTGATCCTTGTTTGGAAGCAGCACTGAGCAGCACACGGAGCCCTTTGCAGACGCACACATGCTGCCTGGAGGGTATCTGCACAAAGCAAAGCGCTGGAAACATGTTGTCAGCTGCCTCCTCCTTCTCATTCCTGGCAATCGAGTAAATATCCAAGGAGCTGCTTAGATCCCAGCTCAGGAGAGCAGCCCCCTGGCCCAGCACCAATGGTGGGGACACCGCAGGTGCTCGGTCCCACTGGCAGCCGAGTGGCACAGTGGGTCCCCTCTCCTGCCCATGGCATGGCCATGTCACCCCTCTGGGTTTGCTGGAGGGGACTGGGCAGTGACAGGGTGCCACGAGTGAGCTCAGTGCTTGTCTGGAACATTCAACACTCGCCAGGAGTGCCCGTTTCTTCTCTCCCATTGCCAACACTGAAAGCCAAGGACTAGACATGGCACAGCTAGTGTTGTTTTAGCATCCCTCTTTCTTAAAAAAAAAAATATTTAAAAAAAAGAAAAAAAAAAAGAAAATCTGGACAACTTCCCAGATTGTACATCTGTCCGTATAATTTACACCATGAGGATGAGGAAGTGAGGAGGGCTGTAAACTCTTTCCATCTGTGCAATGAGTGTGATGATTTTTCCATTCCTGCCTTGCCTCCCCCGGTATGGAGTCCTGGCCCTGGCAGTGAGTGTGCCAGCCCTGGCAGTGGGTTTGCCGGCCCTGGGCAGCCCCTTGTGCAGGGGGGGTCGCTCGGTCTGTCTGCCTGACCTCGACCCCCCTTGCAGGGCAGTGCTGGGGTGGTTCCTCCGCGCCCCATCCCTCAGGAGCACCCAGCCACCTGCCTGGAATTTGCAGTCGGCTGAAAACTTTCTCTTATAACTATTTTGACTGAAAAGGGTATTTTTAATTTTTTTTTATTTTTTGAACAATTTGGTTCTTTTGCAGGACAGACTGACCTTCCTTTGAAATAATCCTCCTCCTGGACGGGGAAGCCATTGAAATGATTTCCAAGTCTGGGTTGCCAAACCAATTGGTGCTGTAAAAGTTGTTGTTCTTCTATCAGCGGGATTTCCTTGGGGAAAAGCCGGTGCTCCTGGCAGCGGGATTGTGGCTGCTCAGCACAGGGCGGGATGGGCTGGATGGGCTCAGCTCTGAGCTCAGCTCCCCATGCGAGACAGGATTCGCTAAACTCAGGCTGCTCTCCCGAGTGAGCCAGCTTGTTATAAATGTGCAGATACCAATATAGGCTGAGTGGGCGGTGAGAGGGGACCTCGTGTGCTGCAGAACTGGAGGGCTTTTGCAGCTCTCTCAGCTGAGGAGATGAATGGAGGAGCGGGATGTTGTCACCTCCCAGCGCCCACGTGCTCGCTGGCACACCAACACAAGTCGAATTTCTTTCAAACTTCTTGTGAATCACTCCCGGGTGCACAGGCGGGTTTGGAGTTTTCTCTGGAGCCGCAGGGTCCCCGAGCACGACCTCGGACCCCAGCCTGTGCTGGGTGCCCTGGGACCGGCTGTGCCTGCCGGTGCTCACAGTATCCTCATGGCACCAGTGACCAGCTGAGGCCCCTCACACCAGGTGCGTGAGGACGGGGTGGACAGGTTTCCTTTAGGTTGGCCCCAGTCCTGTCCCGCCACCCAGCACAGATGATCCACGCTTGCTGCGGCTTGCAAGAACAGATGCAAAAATAAACCCCAGCGATGCCACCTCTGCCTTCTCCTGGGCATGTTGTGCCTGCACGGGGACGTGTTCCAGGGGCAGTAAAATGAGGGCTCTGTTTGTGGTGCCAGGAAAGGCTGGTGCCTTCCACCCCAACCAGACGGCCGCCTGGCACCGCTGTGTCCCTGGTTTGCAGCCCTGTGCAGGGAGCAGACAAACACTGTTTGTCCATCTAGGTGCTCTCCCGCACACTCTATGTAACCCTTTAATGGCCGGTACCCCGCAGGTTCCCGGCTGCAGGGCCAGCATCGCCTGGAGCTGTGGGCTCTGCTGGGATGCCCAGCGGGCTGGGAGCAGGAGCAGCACCGATGTGGTTAAGAAATACTAATAAACTTTTTAGGCTAGGTACTCAGGCAGGCACTTCCTCCGTCTTGACATTAAATTCCTATTGGTGTGACTCATTAGCTATTTATTTATTTAAAGCCACTGAGCTATTTGCAATATTTTTAAAAAGCAAACACAGTGTGTGGGCAGGGGAGCTGTTCTGCCTAAATGTTCATCTCGGTGACAGTGATGATAACTTATCAGAATAAATAAGGAATCTTCCAGTCATTATTTTTTTTTTTTTACTGGGAGAGTGTTTAGCGTGTTCTGTAGGAAAAAGTCACAAGGTTTCCTTCTCATAAACTTTTTGCCAGCCTGTGTGCTACATCCAGGTTATATCCCTGTGTGGGCAGCTGCCTGCGTATTCTCCACAGCCCCAATTAAAAATGGAATACATCATCTCTTCCTTCTCTCCTGAAACCCTCCACAGCTCTGCTGGGCCCCTCTTAGAGCAGCCGCTTCACTGGGGCTGGGTTGGAAATAGGCACCGTAAAGGTTTGTACAGACCCGAGTTTGTGATGGGTATTTAGGGAGCCTGCACATTCATACTTGGAGAGCAAACATTTGGCTAATTAGAATTCGGACATTCTATCTCGTTTTCATGCCAGCAGCAATCTTCAGAGATCGCATTCCAAGCTGGGAGGTCTGGAGGTGTGCAAAAACTCACAGCAAGCATGGAAACCTGAAAAATCAGACTCTTTGCATCCCCTTATGTTTTTAAATTATCTCATTTTTATATAACCCAGCTTGGTACGAATCCAGGCAAATTTTCTGCCACCATTATTTCCAGACAAAATGTGGCTTTTCTGCTGTTTTGAAGTTTAAGATTTTACTTCCCTGAAACAGGACTGTCTTAAAATCTTGAAAGGCAGTGAACTCATCCATGCAGCAAAAACCCAGGAGCAGTTTTGTTCATGAAATCTTCTGAAGCGTTCCTGAAATACCAGGACTCTCAGATAGAAAACAGCGGGTCCTGCCCGGGAGGTCGTGTCCTGCTTGGCAGAGCAGCCCGAGGGGACAGTGCAGGTGGTGCTGGTGGCACATGTGGGTGCCCCATGGCACTGTCACACCGTGGTGCCACCGCTGCTGTACTGGCTCCTCAGGCACCTCCACCAGAGAGCAGAGCAGCTCTAAAAGCATCTGACGTGGGTTCTTATTGATCAGCTTTATTTTTCGCTTCGGTTCTCAATGTGTTTTGTATTCTCCCTGTAGCTGCGCTCTTCTCTTCACCCATTTTTGCATGGTGGCAGAGGGCAGGGGCTGAGCTTGCCCCAGCAGACGTGTCCTCAGTTGTGTCTGCTGGTGGTCCCTGCCCTGGCAGCACCGTTCCTTCCTGCAGAGCCTGGTCTGGCAGCTAAACCCTCAGACAGCCGCTTTCTAACAGGTCTGGATTATTTTTCAGGCAGTTCTGGGGGACGTTTAGTGCCCGCGTGCTGCTTGGGGGTCTCTGGCTCTCAGGCAGTAACTGCATATGATGACAAAAAGCCATCCTGCCTTTTGTACCTGCTTGATACAAAAAGTCAACTGGTTTTGTCTTCAAACTCAGATTAAAAAAAAAAAAGGGAGGGAGCTCTAATGTCTTGCAGAATGCCTCCCTTTGTAAATCTCCTGCCTGATGCACCAGTCACATCATGTTATATTATGCTTTGAAACATAACATGATATGACTGATGCAACGTATGACGGATGGTGTATTAGCCAGGGAAGGTAACAGACCCCAATTTTCTAAAGAGCGTTGTTACAGAAACAAACAAGATGCCCTTTTAACTCGTATTGATTGATCGCTAAAGAATAAGCCTTGCTCCTACTTTTGCGAGTTTAGTAATTAGTTGGTAGCATTACCTGGAGGGGAAGAGCCAGCTGGGTGCTGATCCTGCTGTGGGAGGCAGAGCTGGGGGAGCTGTGTGGGATGGGAGTGGGGACAGTGTCCCCGGTCCCCATGTCCGGGGCATCCTGCGCTGGTGGCAGCGGGGGGCTGGCAGACCCCCACCTGCCTTGGAGTTTTCAGGCTGCCCAAGTGTAAACTGCTGGACAAACAATGACTTGGTGGCTCCCACCGCGGTGTCACCACACTGGCTCAGACACCGTCACTGCGATGTTCCCAGCACCGGCATTAGAGCAGCAAATGGTGCCTGGTCCAGGGTCCTATCGTGGCTGAGAGCCTTGTCCTGTGGGTCTCTGCAGTTCTTTGCATAACAGTCGCTCTTAGCCCCCCTTGTTTCTTTTGATTAGCAGCTAAAAATCACAGATATGTCTGGCAGGACAATGCCTTTGACAGGAAAGGGAATATTAGGGTCAAGCTTTATTAAGAAAGAAGCTATTGAAATGACATACTCAAACATATTGCTATTAGGGACTTGAAGAGTATTTGCCTCATTAATGTAAAAGGTAGCTAGCAATCTTCTTGATCAACAGTGGCAATTTATTTTAAAGTGTCCATTTTCTGGATGTCAGAGGAAGACTTTTATTTATAATCTTATTTTCAATTTCCACAAAGAACACTTCACTCATGCTCTGTGCAGGTTTTTTTTGCAGACAATAACCGATTATAAAACTCTGCTCTCCCCCCGCCCCCCCATCCCCCTTGTAGTAGTGTTGACATATGGAAATGAATCAAAATGTAATAGGCATAATTACAAGCATTGTGTGCAGGCTACAATTAGTGTCTCTTCAAAGGAGACTCGTAATCAAAAGACACCAATAGAAGAGGGAAGAAGCGAGCGGACGCTTCCCGGGATGAGCCGGAGCTGGGAAGAAGTTTCCCACCCAGTGGGAGCAGAGGGGGTGCCCGGCCGGGGTGTCCCCACGGGTGGACGAGCTTGGCTGTGACAGGGACAGGTGACAGTGTCCGGGAGCAGCCTGTCACCCCATCACCCCCACTGTGCCCACTCAGACCCTGTGGGCTGCGATGGCACAAACAAACTTTCTTTCCAGGACAAAGGCTGTAAGAGGCATGCGTGATTTCCTATCACCAGACCACTTGCTGGGGAAAATGCAGAAAAGAGTAAAATAATATATTTCAGTGGCACATTTCAAAAGCAATATTTAAATTTTTAAAAGAAATTACATCTGAATTATTTTCAAAATTTGTTTGACAAGTCAAAAGCTAAAAATAGTATTCAAAATGAAATACCAACTTTCTACACAAGCAGTTGCTCTATTCGTCTTGGAATTAGCTTGCTAGAACTTTTCTATGCACCAATGGTCAAAAATTATTTGTATTTTATTTTTCCATGTGTTTTGTGAACTGGAGAATATATTATTCACATGGCTCTGAACATAAGATACAATTTTAGTGTAAGCAAAATCCCATTACTTTGTATTCCTTCAAACTTTGGTTAAGGTGGTGGATCTAAACATAGCTGGTTGACAGTTTTGCAATTCAATTTTTACCTGTCAGAAATGTATCAAATGGAAACTATTTTTGCAGGAACATTTCCTATGTTAATAAGTTTTTGCTTTGAAATAGCCCTCCCACATTTTAATAAGTTTAAAGTAGTATCTGCTGGCCTTATTGGAAGGGACTGCTGGATTTTTCATTTCCAAATTCATCTTGTTCCCTAATGCTTTCTAAAAATCAAAATCAGAATGAAATATTTTTTGGGCTGCTAGTCAGCTGACCGCTTGTATTGATCTGGGAAATTGTCGAGAAGGAATTGTTCAGATCAGGACCCTGAGAAAACATTTGATTTGGGGGTTTCCTTTGGAATTTCCAGGGGGGTGAGGCCCCAGGAACTTTGCCCCATGCAGAAGGGACAGGTAGCACTTGGGCTCTGCTTCCCCAGGGACTCATCTCGGGGCTCTGAGCATCGCTCCTGCATTCAGCCATCCTTCCTCCCCGACTTGGACGCACAGAGGCACAGAAACACTGGAGATGCTAATACTGGAAAAGTTATGAGGACAGAAGTGGCGGGTGTGACCTTGTCATAGTCATGAAGTTCATGATCTTAAGCAGCTCTCCATTTATTAATGGAGGAGCCATTTATTAACCTGGTAAATTCGGTTACACTGGCATAAATCTGAAGTAGCCCCACCGGTGAAACTAATGAGAGCGCCTGGCTGGTATCTTTTTCCATGGCTGTGGGAACAGCAGGATGGGGTGTCACACTGCTGGGCTGGGGGCTGGGGAGGAAACTGCAGATGCCGGTAGCAAAATTAAGTTTAAAACAGCATCTCTGCCAGTCCGGCTCCGTTGGGATGGTCAGCTGTGGGTGTGAGGTTCTGTGCAGCTCTGGGCAGCAAAGCAGGGAAGAAATTAACCACCAACTAAACAAATCTCTCTGTTCCACCCACAGCTAAAGCCTCAGGTCTCCTTCTTCTTGCATGGCAGTGAGGATTTTAGCCCACAGAACGTAGCTGTTGTGTTTTATTCTCTCACTCCTAGACTTCAATACAGGTTGCCAAGCAAAGGATACTGGAGAGGAGAAGAAATTTTCCTCTGAAATTTTAACTGTTCCTTTGGGTCTTTGAAGGAGCTGAAGAGGAAACATGAATCTGAATTTAGAATTACATTTTAAGCTTTCCTGTAGCCTTTTAAAATATCAGAAGGAGTGAGGGTCTGCTATCCTAACCATCAAAACTGGGCACAACCTCCTCTTTAAATGTGTATAAAAAAAATACCCTGTGGCTTACTGTTCCCTTATCTGTCTGCTATTCTGAGCCTGGCTTCATCTGCACTGAGCAGCAGCTCCTTTCACCGCACTCAGAATAGCGGCTCTCGCTATTCCCGTCACGCGCGGCGCGGGTCGCCTGGCCCCGCTCTTATCAGCAGCCGGCACATGGAGCTGGGGATGCCCCGCTGCCGCGTGTGCCGCTCCAGAGCCAGCGCCGGCACTGGGCACGGGCCGAGCTGCCGCCGCGACCTTCAGGGGCTGCTTTTTTTTTCCCCTTGTCCGAGAAAGCGGGATCTTAGCAGACTGCGACTGAATAGACCTTGGCAGGTCCTGTGGGAAAACATCTTTGAAGCTGTTCTGTAGATGCAGTAGAAGACTTTGTGCAGGGTGTTTGTGTGCTGGTCTCCCAGGGAAGCCGAGGGGCTCGTGGGAGGAGCAAACTACAGCAAACAGCTGGTTTGGCTGCAGCTGTTCCGGCAGTGAACTCGCCCGTGCCCAGGGATGCTCCCACTGATCCAAACCCTCTGCTGCCCCGGAGCTCCTGGGGTAACCGCCTGAGGGTTTGGGGCTGCAGAAAGTCCCACCAGGGTCCTGTGAAGTCTCACCAGGTCCCAGCAGGTCCCCGTCGGGTGCCACCGTGCCGCAGGCAGCTCGGTGTGTCGTGGCAGTGCTGCCAGTGCCCACCCCACTGGGTTCCCACAGCTCCTCCTTAACAGGCTGCGATTGCTCTGACTTTTATGATGCCTGGTGTCGTTATGCAGATATATGGTGTACATTAGGGCATTAATGTTGAGGTGAAATAACCCTATAATAGTATAATTAGTGGCGCTATTATTTTCAGTGTCCTGCAGAAATGCATCTGAAGAGTTGAGCTGTCCTCTGGATAAAACCAAAGGATAAATATGGTTAGTCTTGTGGTACTGTCCCCTCCCACACCATGGTTTCATGATCTACTACAGAAACAAATACGTACTCATCCATGGCAGCCAGGAAATGCTACATGTAAGAAGCGTTTTCTTGACCAATTAGTGGGCTTCTGAATAAAGAAACGCTCCTCCTGCAGCACACCTACACACTCCTGTGCATGCCTGCTCTCCTGCTGCCTGCAACAGAGTGTGCACATGCAGATGCACACACATACATGCACAGATGCACACGTGTGCACACACATGAACATACGTATGCATACTCGCCCCTCCCCAGCTCCGTGTTCCGCCTTCTCCCAGTCTGCTGCTGGGCGATGCCGAGCGTGGTGCAGGGACGAGTGGGCACCCAGCACCTCCAACAAGTGCACCCACACACTCCCACTGTCCATATGGTTTTTGCACACATACTTTTTGCTGAACTTGCTTGGGAAGCATTTTGTTCTTCAGACCATTGTGGGAAAATTTATTGCTGCCTGTGATTTTTTTTTTAATTTAGCATTTTTCCCCCCCTCCTGTCATTGTCTTCTGCAACTCTGTTGGAAACTGCAATTGAAAATAAGCTCAAAGCATTGCTGTGGGACCCTCCTCCAGGACTAAGGGTCCACAGCTCCTTCCTGGTGCCTGTTACAGGGAAATCTCCAATAACCCATGCCACTTTAGATGCTTTGCACAGCCCCGTAGGTACCCCAAGACCCTCAGAAAATCCCTTTCCACACTCAGAAGACACTGAATAGTGATGCTTTTCCTTCCCTTCTTTATCCTTTGATTTTGCACCGTATGTTCTGGTGGGCAATAGGAGTCTGTTCTGCACAGCCCTCTGCTCTGGGGGGACAGACCTGCTGTGCAAGGTCCAAACCCAGGTGACTTGCCCCTCATGCCTTGTGCTCTCTTTGTTTTTAGGATTCAGTTTCTTCAGGCTGGCTGTGTCCTTCTAACAGGCTTTCCCCTTCTCCTTCCTTCTCAGGCATTTTTAGTCTCAAGTTAAAGAGAATATTTCCATTCCCTGTTAATTTTATAATTGTGAAACGTGTCTCCTCTGAACCAGCGGCAAACCTCGCATTTCTAAATTTTCTTCGAGACACTTCTAGTCTAATTTGCATCAATGGCGAAGCTTTGTTTTTGTTGGTTTTCTGTCCATCTGTGTATTCCAAGCTGAAAAGGGGTTTCAGACCAAGCAATCTGCCCTTCACGTCGCTGTGGATCTCGAGAGCTGTGGTGAGAGCAGAGCCCTGGCCAGGGCTTTGCTGCTCGTGGGCTGAGCCCCATGGAGGCACCAGCATCCTGGGGAAGGGGACGGATCCTCCTGGCATCCACCGAGTCCCCCTGCCCAACCTGCCACACACTGGGGTGTAGAGTTCCCCACAGAAATTGCACCCAGTCAGGCAGGAGGGGAAGAAATCTAATCTCATCTTAATTTTCTTAAATAGTATAAATTTCTAAGGAAAAGACATTTGAAAGCAAAATATCAAAATGTGACATTTGGAAAATGTTAAAAAGAACATTGTTGCGTTATTGAGATACTTTGTTTCAATTTCCTTTGAAATTAAACTTTGTCAGAATCACATGGTGCCAGGGAAAGTTTGTTCCTGTAAAACGTCAGTTTCCTGAGAAATGGCTTTGGATGTGCAGTTTTTAACTGGCAGAGGGAATGGCAGGAGCCCAGGGCACATGTGAGGGTCCAGACCCCACACCCATTTGCAGGCTGTGCCGTCGGCCCCGGTGGGCACAGGCATCCGGAAAACAGTGCTACTTTGGGAAAAACAGCTTTGCAGAAAGATGGACCGGGAGTCTGGGCTGTGGGACGCAGCACAGATTCAGTCAGCCTCCAAGGACATTTCAGTTCCCATTAAACCTTCACAAGGAGTTTTGCAGGCTTTGTTTCGCGTTACTTAATGAAGCCAATGTAAATCTGTGGGTTTTGACTTCTCCATTCCAGGTTAGAACAGCTTTGAACCAGGCATAAATACAGAGCCTGGTTGTGATTGTCCTGGCCTAGTTAACCACGGCACAAAACAAAATAATTTGGGCTCCATCTATTTACACAGTATTTCTATGATTTGCATTTAGGACGCCATTAATATTTAAAATAATACCCGTGCCCTGTAGCCTGTTTTAAACCCTGCAGCCAGCGCTGGCCCAGACTTCACCAAACTTTCCCATTCTGACTGGAGAGCTGAGCCCCTTGGGCAGCACCTGGTGATGGTGACCCCTGGCAGTACCAGCACCAGGTCATGATGATCCTGGGGCTTTGCTTCTCCTTCCATCCCACCATTGGGTTATTTATGCAAGTCAATTGATTATTTTGTAGTTGTTGTTGCTTCTCTGCAGCAGAAAGAGAAGCTGAGCAGGCACGAGAGTGGCTTATATTCAAATGCAGCCTTCCGCAGTCAGCAAAAAGAAGGCAGAAAATGACTGTTCAATTAAATCACATGTTTTGGGTAAATGTTCTCTTCTGAAAAAGTTGGTCTCTGCTTTAAAACTGGGTGGCACGATGTGTTGCTATGAAATCATCCCAGGCATTAGACGGAAAAGAGCATTTCGTGTTTAAGTGTTGATTAAAAAGCAATATGTTACCGAAAATCTCGCACCAAATGGGTGACACTTGTTGCCTGTTGCTTGGTGGCTCATGGAGATTATTGCGATATGCCTGATGAGTTTTCAGAGGGGGGTCTTCACAGAACCACTTCCCAGCCCTGGTCACTTGGTGGGGTATTTGCTGATTTTCAGTGGGGCCTTTTAGGATGAAAATAATTCAGTTTAGCAGCCAACAGGCTCCAAATCAATTCATTCTGCAGTCGGGATAGTTTATGCCCAAGAAGGATGGCTTTTCAGCACATGGTGCTGTGCCGACATGTCTACAGCCGCTGAAAGGAAACCTTGTGGAAAGAAATATCCACAAAATGATCCCTTCTATGCTGGGGAAATAATCGTTATTTGGCTGCTCAAAAGGCTGCCAAAGTCTCGCAGAGAAACTCTGATCCCAGCCATGCGGAGACACAGCCTGCGCCTGGCACTGCAGCTCCACTGTCCTGCACCATGCAGGGACATGGATGCACCCGGGGTCTGTCTGTCACCCTGGGGTCCGTCTGTCACTCCGGCGCAGCCTGCGCTGTGTCCCTGCTCACCTTTGTCTTTTCCTTGATAGCAACAGCAATGAATGGGCGATCACAGGGAGAGGCAGCAGAGGGAAAGGCCAGAGCCAGTGCAGTGTGTGTGAGGGCTGCAGATGGGTGGGTGGCAGCACCATGGACTGTGGGTGGAGGGCCCAAGGGAGGGGACAGCAGGGACATGTCCCCCTTCCACAGTGTGCACCGTGGTTAAGGTGCAGAAGCCACAGCCAGGGCAGAGGCACCAGCTGCCCTCCCTCTCTACCTGGCCAGTGCCTTGTCACCATCATAGCTTGGCTCAGTGGGACATCTGTGGGACCCCCCTGGGGACACCTGGGGATGGAGACCCCAGAGGGGCCAAGTGCAGGAACAGTGTCTGCACTGAGGCAGCCGGGGATGGAGGAGCCACAGGCAGTGGCTGGGCTCCGGTGGGTCTGTGAGCCCAAGCGCATCCAACATGTGCAGCTGCACATCACACCCTTGCAGCTCTGCCCCGGTACCACTCACCCTTGGGGTGCCACACGGCCCTGGGGGGCTGCGCAAGCTCCGTGTCTCTGCCGGCTGCATTGGCTGCTGCAGACAGACGTGCTGGCTGCCTGCAAGTTACCTGTGCTTGGAAATAGGTTTTCTTGATTCTCCAGCCTGCTTCTCAAATGCTAATGTAGCTTGTGATGTACGTCTTCATCCTTCAGCAAAAGCAGAATCCAGCTTTGGACAAATGTAGCATCGCGCTGAGTGCGACTTTGCAACAGGAGCTCCTGTCCTGTTCCTTGACTTGATACCAGCATTTTGTCATTTTTGAGGAAATAACAAACTTGAAAGTATTCGGCTTTGGTGCAGCAATTGCAGCTTAATTGCACGTCTCCTTCTGCCCACACAAATGCTGAAAAGTGACTTGGCAAACTTTAAAGGCAATCCAGGGACTGAAATGGGAAGACTTGACAAGCCAGCATTCATCAGCTCTGACTAACGCGTCTGTAGTCTCAAACCTGCTGCTGTTCCTGCTTTGGCCTGACATCTTGCTGCCCTGAAAGAATTTCTTTTGAGTCTCAATCAGCGACTGCCGGGTGGCTGTGTCTGAAAGGTCCTCCCAGCATTTGGGCTGCCAGGTTCCTCACAGAGCAGTACCAAACCATGATCTGGGCAAGGGCTGTAGCTCGCATTGGGGCGGGAATGATTTTGCTGCAGGGAGAAAGCGGAGGGTGCAGATGCATTGGGGTTTGTGCTTGGGCCGTTCAGGGGACACAGGTGGCAGCATGGGTCCACGGCCCCCTGCTCTGCAGCCTGGGGGGAGCTACCCGCCCCGGGATCCCTGTGTGGGTCGTTGGGCTGGGGCTGGGGGTGGCAGCGGGGGTGATCACACGGAGGCAATTGTTTTCTTGCCCTGCGATGGCAGGGGGTGAGTGGGTCCTTGCTGCCTTGGCATGCTGACACAGCTCGTGAGGAAAAAACGCTTTAATGTCCCCCTCCTCCCCAAACATTCACACCCTCAAGATGTCCCTGTCCCACTGGAAGGCGAAGGGGAGCCGACTCTGGGGACCGCCCGCTGCCTCCAGGCACAGGAGCTGCCCGGGCTGGGGCAGATGCTGCTCCCGAGGGCGGGAAAGGAGGGATGCAGGTGGTGGGAGGAGGGATGAGGGATGGGCGGGGAGGGGTGGGACAGGGCGGGGCCCAAGGGCGGGGCCGGGTGTGATGCTCGGGTCACCGCCCCCCCGGGCCCCCCTGGGAAGCCCCCGGGCCGGAACAGCACAGCAGTTCGGTTCTCGCCGCGAGTGCTGAGGGGTCCCCTGGAGGGCCGCGGGGAGCAGGCGGCGATTAGCGGTTAGCCGGGAAAGCCTGCAAATGAGGTCGTGAACCCCCCGAGGAAGAGCAGAGAAGGAGTCAGACAACCACAAAAGGTCTTGTGGTTATTTGCTCAGGTTCAGACGCGTCTCACAGCGGCTGCTGCTCCATCTCCCCCCATTCCTCGGGGGTTTGGACAAGTGGGCTGGTTAGGGGCTCTGACCATAGTGACCAGGGGATGGAGCAGAGCCCAAGGCACCGAGGCATGAGCCCCCAGCCCATGCAGAGCTGAGCTAATTGCAGAGCCCAGCTCCCCTTCCCTGCAAGTTTGGGATCAGCACAGACTTAGGGCGCACTTTAATTCATTATTTTGCTTGAACTCCTCTGCATGGCTGAGCAGGGCTTCAGTGTACACAGTGTACTGCTTACATTTGGTGTGGCAAACAGAGTCTACACGCTTTTGCAAGTAAAATATTTAAGATTTCTCAACAAATGGTGCATGCAGTTTTTCAGGAAGATGTTTTGCTGTTTTCCCCACAATCAGATTCATTTGGCATGTTCGAGCAACAGCTTCATTTATATACAGCATTGGAAAAGTGAGGGGAGTGGATATTTGCTTCTTTCAGAAAAGGCACAATATACCAAAGGACAGGAATTATGTAAAGCAACGTGATTTACTCACGTCCTGAAGTCTGTAAACAGTGTGAGTTATGCTGCATGGCGCTTTTGAAAAGATAACTGGGAAAGGAGGCCCCTTGCTTCATTTTGTGAATGAGTGACTCTATTGTGTAATGCCGGGGTTTATTCCATTTCATACTGTGTACACAGTACTTACTGCGTGCTTGGAAATGAGCAGCTGAGGAAATAGATCTTTGCTGGAGGCAATTGCTTTCCCAATAGTGATAGAAAACATCATGCGTGGCAGACTTAGAGGTTATTATTTTAATACCTTTTTTTCTCATTGTGGAGCAACGTGCCCGTGTTGGCAGTCACGCTGGGTCGCCTGCTCCCTCCCCACCACAGTGGTTACTGTCGGGCCAGGCTGTGACACTGGGTGCAAGATCCTCCCTTCTAATCCCAATGCTGTGACTCTGCCATAGAGCCAAGCTGAGCCAAACCCATGTCTTGCCTCCACTTTAGCATCGAGGCCACTCGAGCCCCTCACTCCCTCCTGCCCTGGCCCGGCCAGCTGCACCCTCAGCCTCTGCTCCGGGGTCTGTCCCCCGGTCCCTCCTACACACACCTTCGTTCCTTCAGCTGCCTCTTCACATGGACCTGCCACGCTCTCCTGTGCGCCTGAGTGAAAATTCAGCTTTGTGAAAATGCATTGAGGTTTTGCATGCATTCTGCATGAAACTCAAAGTATCAATTTCCAGGAGAAATCTGTTGGGGTGACGTAAACACACTGGGACAGGGTGGGTTTAGGGGCAGTGTGAGAACAGCAGCATCTCAGAAGAGCAAGCAGGTTGGCCAGAGAGACCAGGCACGTGGACCATGTACTCGAGGGCTGCTCTGACTGTGTTTCTGGGAGGTTTCCCATGGTCACCTTTCTTTCAGTAGAAATTCCAGCCTACTCCATGGGCCTTTGAGGGCACTCCATCTAGATCAGTGCATTGCATTAGCTCTGTGATCTCCTATTTTCAAACTAACAGAGGGATCCGTTGAAAAATTCCTGAAAAGAAACCATGGTGATGTCCCTGGGGTGGACCATCCCTCACAGATGATGCTCTGGACTATCCCCTTCATCCCCTGCCCGAGCCCATCTCTGTGTAGAGGCATTGTTCACAGCCCAAGAAGGTGGCACTTTGCGCCCTGCTTGTGCTGAGCAGCGTGTGGCCCTGCTCCCCAGTTACCTCTGCAGAGGCAGAGATGTGATGCAGTGAAAAAGGCAGGTACCAGGAACTCAGCTGCGCTCAGGGTCCATGCACTGGCTGCGCCTCCATCACAGGAGCTGCAGGAGCAGTAGGGGTCCCTGCTCTGTCCTGGCTGCCTTGAGCCTGCACGCCAAAACCATGGGGTTCTGGTGTCTGCACAGCCACTGCAAGGCTCCCTGAGTCACCTGAACCATGGACACAGACGAAAATGCTGCAAACCTCACCAAAAAGCTGTGGTGACGAGGCGCCGCTGGCCGCCTGCCCGGGCGCGGGCTCCTCGCAGGACCTGGCAGCTGGTCCTGCCAGCGGAGCTGCCACCTCTTCCCAGCCTCCCTGTTTATTTGTTCTACAACAGCTTGAAACCAAATAGGGTTAATAGCCCTCCCTGTGTCCTAGTGAGATGAAACTACCATTGGGAGACCCAGGACAATTTTTATATAGGATTAGAAAACAAAAATCAATATTTAATTATCTGTAAGCTTTTTGTGTCACTGCATCCTTAGCTTGCTAACTGTGAGTGCCGGCTGCCATGGAGAAAGTAAGTCATTAAAGGTGCAGTATCTTTTACTGGTCTTTTATGGGCCTGCAGTAAACAGAGTACATTATCACTCCTCACACACCGGTATTGTTATTTATCTTTACAATCTCTATTTACCTATATTTATGGTGGATTTCTCCTGTATATTATATGGCTAGGTTAACTTTAATGGGGTTCATTAAAAGAGGCACTTAACAAAACTTTGGAACATCCTCATTTGGTCAAAAGGCAGGAAACCAAAATGGAAAAGCAGAGCAGAGAGGCTTTGTGTCAGCCAGTCCCCAGCATGCAGGAGGAGATGGGTGATGGCGTGTGATGGGTGGCTGGTGTCTCCAGCCTGGGCAGCTCTGGGACCTGCAGTTGCTGTAGAAAGGGCCATTGGTTCTGCCAGGATGGGTCTTGGGGAAGGGGCTGCTCAGGGTTTCCCCCTGGTCCCTGTTACACCCATTAGCCTGAGCCCCCCGCTTCTCCCTGACACCCAGCAGGGTCCCCATGAGCACCTCCTGCCCCAACACAGCCCCAGGGAACAGACAGACCGACCGACCGACCTCCAACCCATCCTTGCAGCTCCGTACACCCGAAAAGCTCCATCACCATCACCCTCTCACTGCCCATCCACCTGTACAGGCGATTCCACGAAATGCCCATAGCAACATTCAAAAGACAATAAATAAATACTTTGGAAAGCAAAACCTTCCCCCACAGGGAGGGGAATGGGCAATTAGCGGATCTTTTTGCTGCAGTAGTTAATTTTTTACAAGCCTCCCTTATTTTCACTGTTTCCCCTGGTTAATAATGACTAGCAGCCGCTTACACCATAAATAAGTTCCACAAATTTCGCAGATGCACCGGGCTGTTTAAGCAGGGAAATTGAGCAGCATATGTCTGAATGGTTAATTGACTTAATTGCTGTTAGTTGGGCTATTAGCACACTTGATCCACCCCAATGACCGCAATACTTTCTTAATGGTGTTCATTTTATTTGGATGCCAAGCTCCAGTTACCATTACAGGGAAATTTCCAATTGCTGATTACCTCATAAATATATAATTGTAGTCATAGGCTAAATAAAGCCAACAGGCATTAATAATGAACAGCGTTTGACTAAGAGCCCTTAAAGGATGATGGAAGTTGCTTTAAAGACCTCAGCTATTCTTGAAATGTAAATAATCTTTCACGCTTCTATTTTTAATGATGCTGCATCCTTTTTCCAGTAGGCATCGAGCACCAGGAGAGGTAAAGTTGCATCTCATGGCCAGGTGGTGTCCGGAGAAAATAATACAGAGAGGAGCCTCCTGAGCTGGCACTGTCCCACCCCCAGCAGCGGTTCTCAAGGGACACTGAGATTGTTTCTTCCAGGCAGGTGCTGGTGTGTGGGTGACCAGCGACACAAGCCTCCTGTGCAGGCTTTTTAAAAACGTTTTTTCCGCCACTCTCTGCCTGCAAGAAAGGAAAAAGCAAAGTGCCACAGGGCCAGATGCTGCCATCCTGCCCTTGTGTGCCTGCAGGGGCTCGCAGGGTGTGCAGGGGGCAGGCGGGGCTGCCCGGTCTCTCCCGACATCACGCACAAGGTTGCTGAAACCGGGTGCATCTGTCACCGACCGACCGACCTGTCACACTGGGAGGATATGGCTGTCACCTCCCTGCCCAACCCTCTGTGCAAGGCAAACCCCAGTTTGTCACCCCCCGGCCCAGACCTGGTGAGGGTGGCAGGGGTGGGTGACAGTGACCCTCGGGGACCAGCCTGGCCACAGCCCTATGTCTGGCCACCCCTAAATGGAGTTTAGTCCATCAGCCAACCAAATAAGTAACTAAACAAACACACCTGCAAGCACAGATCTGCCCCAGCAGGCAGTGCTAAGGGCATATATGATTTACCCAGAAGATGAACAGCAGGGCAAAAATGGCCTTTTCTAACTCCAACATTGTTACTGGCTCTAGAGACAATTTAATTATCCTAGGCTATTCTTAACTGACCTAGTAAAATGAACCTGCCTAGCTCTGTCCACAATAATTACCTACGATTTGCTAATTCATGTGGAGAAGAAATTACTCCTAGATAGTCTGTTAATCTTTGATTCCTAACCATGAGCTCATTTACTCCGGACTTGTCCCCTACTGGCGCCAAACAGAGAGAATTACATTAGTTATTTTCAGCTATTAGGGAACTAGTTATAATTAATGTTGTCTTTGATGACAGCCTGGTTTTACACAGATGCTGAGTGGTGCTGCCGTGGGTGGGAGCTGTCGCCGGACCCAGGGCGGCTTTGGCCACTTGTTTCAGCCCAAGACGGGGGGCTGGAAGCAGCTGGAAGTAGCGGATGAGCCTCCTCCTGGGAAAAGCCACCCTCCCGAGGGTGGCAATGTCCCCCCCCAGCCCTGTTCCCGTGGGATGCTGCCCACCTGGGGTTCCCTCTGCAAACCCACCACAGACAGGATAGCAGCAGCATTGCCTGCCTGCCCAGCCCTCATCAGGTGGAGGGGCAGCTCCTCTCCATCCTCCTCTCCATCCTCTTCTCCATCCTCTTCTCCCTCCCACCCATTCTGCAACCTCACAGCAACAGCCGCTCCTCACCGCCTCTCCTCTTGCCTGGCCACTGATACAAACCAATTATTGATGTAAACTGGGAGGTCAGGTAGCCCGCTCTTCAAACCCAGGGAAAACCAGCAGCAGATGTTGGATTCAGCAGAGAAAAGGTCTTGGAATATGAAATAGTTTCACCTGGTGCCTTCATCTTCTGGAAAATCACATGTGCCAATTCCTTTTGAAAATGATCAAAGGCAGGCACGGTGTTCCCTCTCTCCTTGCCGATCTACTCCTGTCTGTTTTATCAGATGGAGTTTAAGGCAATAGTGTGTTTTATTTTAAAACTGACTTAAAAAGTATTCTGGCCTTTCAGCTTGACCATTCAAACCATCTGGTTTCATACATTTCAGATGTTAGCCCAAAGAAGAGAAACAGTGTTAACAATAAGCGAAAGTAGCTAATAATCTGTTTAATACAATGCTGCATAGTACTTATGAAGTTGGCATATCCAAAATTATTACCAGAAGCCCAATCTTAATCCTTTTTAAGTTGGGGGGAAAATGGATCAAAAATTAGAATGATATCAAGCATAAAATAATCTTCTGTCTGTGTTGCACTGATAAAAAAAATAGAATATATAATTACCATGTAAAAACTGCTTATGTTTGTGATTATATGTTGCTGCCATCTCCAGGTCCTCACTGTAAATGACTTAATTGGGTTGTCCTGATCTATGGATGCAGAGAGCAGGAGCGTGTGCTGGATCTCGCGGGGTGTCCGTCACCACGCTGGGACTGTCACGGGTGCTCCGGGCTGGTCCCTGCCCCGGGACATCCAGGGCATGGACCAAGTTCTGCAGCTCTGGGATGTGCCACAGCCTGGCCAAGGGGCTGGGGAGGCACTGCCAGCCAGGCTCAGCTGCTTTTCCCTCCTCCTCCATAATTGCGAGGTCCCACCACGGATATATTTTTTTTTCCTGGTTGTTTTTGAGAAGAACGAGCAAAGCATCTGGCAGAATGCTGGCATGGAGACTCTGAAGCAAAGGTGGGGTGGGGACGCCCACAGTGCTGGCAATTTTTGAAGTTAGAAAGTGCCTGCGCCTGAAGGGCTATTGAAATCAATAAGGGAAGGACAAAGGATCGCAGTGCCCTGTCTAGACACTAAATGTACTCAAAAATTGAGTCATGGGATTATCTCCACATAAGCGCAGACTGGGCAGACATACAGCAACCCGTGTTCAAGACTGAAGGGAAATTGAAAAGAAAAAAAAAAACCCAACAAAAAAAACCCCCTCATCTGGCAAAACTAAAAGGATGTGCTCTTTTTGTTGCTCTGAATAGCACTCAGAGAAGTCACTGCCTATGAAAGAAAAATGGGAGACAAAATTTCAGGGTGGTAGAGAAGCATCTTCCCACCCGCACGCCCGTCACCAGCAGCGGGGGAGCAGCTCAGGCTCCCGCATCGCTGCGGGGACACACGGGTCAGCATCGCCCTCGCTGGCACCGCTGTGGCCGCCAGACCACACACAGGCAGCCAGCCCCGAGCAGGCACTGTCCCCATGGGTCACAGTCCCTTAGCAGACTGTCCCGCAGCCCACAGAACAAAGAGCGAGGAGACAAAGTCTGGATTTCAGCCAGGGGAGAGGGGAGATGCTCAGGCTGGGAGCTGGGGCAGAGTTGGGAAGCACGAGGTCTGCTGGGGTCACAGCAGCAACAGTGACACGAAATGCCCTGACCAGAGGAAAGAATCTTACTTATGTACAGGATAAATAACACCCCAATGCTCTCTAGGTACAGGAGATACCCAAAGATTCTCTGTATGAAAGCTCAGATCTGCATCTCCTTGTATAACAGATAGCTGTGTGTAATAATAAATATCTGCCCATGGATAGACCGTGAATAAGTGCAACATGTATAATGCACCAGGATTACATGATTTTTATGTATAAAAATGTCTTATTAGCTTTCTGGTTTTTCTCCCACATATCAAGTAACAATACCCCACTTACAGCTGAAGTATTCTCCTTTTTACTACCCACTATATTTATTACAGCTGAGAAAATAGATTTTTTTCTTTTTTTGTTTGGTGGAGTTTTTTTTATTTGCTAAATTTAGCCATTTTTCTGGCGATGACGTTCAGCGGACTAGAAAGCAATGTTCTCAAATAAGTTCATCATTCTCAAAAGCCTTTGGTGTCATTTAGTGAGGAATTCTTGCTCTGAAAAACATTTGAATGCAAATTATGGCCATTACCGCAATTAAATATTTATTTTTGCCCCTGAATGTGGAGATAATTTCATAACTAACTCAGCAAGGTAGGCAGCGCAGAGGGGAGCGTGACAGATGCCGAAAGCGCGCTGTGCGCCCGGCTGTGCCGTCGTGCACATCACACCAGCACATGGGCTGGGAGCAAACGGGACCGGGACGGGCTCTGCTGCCCAGGGAGCTTCTGGGGGCTTTGGGCCTGGGACCCCCCCCCGGACCCATCCCTACACCAGCACCCAAGCCATGCCTTCCATCAAAAACAGTCACAGTTGTGAAAGAGCTTTGCTCACCCTGCATTGGGCGGGATGACACGAGTTACGTGAGGAGATTGATGGGTCTGTTCTTCGTGGGATTTAATAAAGGGTCTTACTGGTCTGGGCAGTTCTCAGGCAGGAAGTTTTTCATAATAGCTTCTGCAAATCGATAAATGGTGTTTGCTAAACAATCCAGTCAAACCGAAGTTATATTTTGAACCTGGAAAAGTACCCGCCGTGCTTTTTACCATTTACTCAGTGCTAATATTTACCTGGAATTAATTCTATTTGGTTCAGCACTGATGGCGCTGCCCTTCGGGGGGGCTGGACAGCGGGGCCTTCCCTGCTCCTCTGGATGGAAATGGTTTGGATGAACATGATTTGTTCTCTGATTTCCCAGGATCCAAAATCTATTTGATGGTAAAGGTCACAGGAGTTTTCAGTCATGCAGACAAGCTGCTGAATATAGATGACAAGAACTGCAGAAATATGCAAATTCATTGGCTTGGACAATTAACATTTAAGCTAAATTAAAGCTAGAAGCATGGAAGGCACAAAGCAAGGGCTGTGCCCCTGGCATCTCCCAGCTGGCCCAGCACAACTGATCCTGACCCTTTGCTCCCATTTGCACTTGGGTTATCACCAATAAATAAATCCTTTGGGCACCCCCGTTCTGGTGGGTTTTGGCTGCTGTGCCAGGGACTTGTCCAAAACCCAGAGGAAATCTCTTTGCTGAAGCATTTCTTGCAGTGTGATGTGTTCGGAGGCGGTGGGTTTGGCTGACAGATGTGCTGCACGGGGATGTCACCCTCTGTCCCTCTATGCCCACTGCTCTGTCATGATTCTGAGATGTTTTCAATGGGAGAGACACGGAGCAGGGAGCTGGTGGCATTCTGGGCCATCCTGTGTCCCTCCGCTACATCAGCTGTATCCCTTGTGGTGATCTTACATTCACCCAAACCCACTTCTCATGTAGCTGGGATGGTGGAATCCCACCTGCAGTCTCTCTCTTTGGCTTGTCTTTTAGTACACTGTTTAAACCACAGATTCCCCCTGTAGCTGGCTGCCTTTCCCAGCTGTGCCTGTATCTGGAAATCTCTCATTTCCTCCCATTTCTTTAGCAAGTGGATTTGAACTGGCATCGCTTTTCTTAGTTTTTCCGTACAGAACATTTGAGGCTCGGTGCACGAGCTCCAGTCAGGCCAGCAGTTGCACTGAATTTTTGGTCTTGCCATAACACTCCAGCTTGCTGCCATCCTCTTACCAAAACCCTGCCTTGCAGCCATCAGAAAAGGGACGTGTTCCCTGGAACGGCCCCATCCCTGGCCATTGTGTGGGAGAAATCCCATCCGGTGTGAGCGTCTCTGGTGCTGGCAAAGGTGGGGCAGAAGAGGACAGGAGTGACTCTGTGATGAAGGGGGATGGCTGAAGAGTTTGTGAATGGACTGGGAAAGCCGTGGGCTCAGGATCACATTGCATCTGCTGAAAGAGCCCCGTAAATGGAGTCATTATTGGTGGCAGTAACTGATCCGCCTCCCGGCTGAGAGTCATGGAGATTAGACATTAATTGAACACTCTCGGAGAGGGGAGGGTTTCAGGGTTAAAGTGGTGAAGCAAGAGAAACATTAGAGTTGTAGAATAGAGAGGGGCTGTTAATAAAGACACAGGGGCAGCTGTGCACCGAACGCAGGGGGTGATATAGGATTTCAAGCGCCTGGGTCCTCTTTCCACAGCCAGCTCCCTCCCATGGGATGTAACACCAGAAACTGGCTGCTGCCCCATCCTGCGCTGCCCTGGGGACGGTGACAGGGACCCCCTGCACAGGGGTCTCCAGGCAGCGCTGCTGGGAAATTGGCTTCGATCACCAGATACCATGGGGTAGAAGAAAGGACTGGTCATTGCTGCCCACCCTACATAGCACTGTCTGTCTCAGTGATGTGGGGCTTTTCTGTCACACACACTGAAATTACTGGATCAGGAGGGCTGCAATGGGCAGAGTGCTTCCAGGAGGTGGAGGTTCGCTGGGATGCCATGCCCCAGCACAGCTGTGGCTGAATTTAATATCAAAGCCACGATGAGACAATGAGTTTTCTTCGTCACAGCTTTTCAGTTCATTACTCTCCCTCTTTCTTTTCTGCAAATAAGTAAATGCACTTAACAGGTTGCACCAGGTCACCTAAACTGACTGTCATGTATGCACTCTTATCCCGTGGCAATTGCAAAGTACTGTTACTGATCTTAAATGTCAAGAAAGTGATTTAAATATACATTTACATTTGCTGCAAACTACGAATGCATACACAGTCACTGCAGCCCAGCTATTGCACTGTAACCTGTGAAATATGGCAATCTGACCAGGATTCTCATCCTGAGGGATGTTTATATGTAGAGGAAATTTCAGACGAAGTTGTTGCCTCTTGGAAATCGACTGTCACAGCTGCTTGCTGCGGGATGAGGCATCACAGCAAATCTCCATCGTTGCCACAAAGACTCCTCGGACTGCTTAATCTGTGTTTCGGCAGGTACAAGAGGAACACCGCATTTTGCGGGTAGGAGTAGAGGGACTTACACAAGGCTTTTCGAAAGATGCGGCTTCTCCCCTGCTCTGTGCTGGCGGGAGGCGGATCAGGGTGGAATGAGCTTGATTTGAACCCTTGTGAATGTGTCACTCTCCTCCCAGCTGCAGCTGAGTGATGCTGAATTTCCAGCAGACGCCTCTGCCGCACGCACGGTCCAGGTGTCACCGCAGGCGTTCCTGGGCACTTGACAACCAGAAGGACACCCTGTGAAAAACTCGCAAGCAAAGCCCCTGTTAGAAGCAGTGAACAGAAGCCTCTGTCAGCTGCAAACCATGAGCAGAAATAGCAAGATGTGCAGCCGGTGTCTGCAGCTGTGGTCTGGAGCTGGGACACGAGGAGACCTCGCCATGGTCCCCACCACTCTCCTGATCCCCAGCCTGGGGCTTACTGTCTTGCACAAAGCCCTGTAGTTTCAGAATCACTCAGAAAACTGTGAGTGAAATCCCCACTCATGGCCAACCTGGGCTCCAGCACTGCTGGGTTCTATCAGGACCCACGTGCTGGGGAGCCAGGCTGTTTGGACAACCCCAGTATCGATGTATCCAAACTTTGGAGGCATCGATTTTGCCACGTTCATGTCTGACAGGCTTTCATTAACAGCTTTGATGCAGCTTGATACGGAGGATAATTTGCGTTTTCCTAGCTGAGCGCTAGGCAATAGCTGGCACCTCTCCCCTTCTCCCTCTCCCACAGTTTCCACATGAGTAGTCCCAGCAATACGCACAAACCCATTTAGCAAATGGATTTTTTCTTGCAAAGTGTTCAAAAATAGTCACCCTTTATTGTTAAAAATGGTGACTGATGTATCATGACTCAACAGTCTGAGGGCAAATCTGCGCACTCTGTATCAATACTTCACATAAGCAGCTGGAGTAATCAATAGTTCAAGTATATTTCTGTATTTATTACATATTCAATCGACTAACTCATGCTCTTTCTTCAATACATTAACTGATAATAAAACTGTTTACTATAGAACATATTAGACACTGTGTAACAAATAATTGAACGCTAGTATGTGCAAGTATTGAGCTACAAAGGAGCAGCAGGAGGGAACTGTATAAAGCCTCCTGGTTAAGCCCACCTTGTGTGATTAAAGGCAAAACAAAATGCCATAGATAAGAGATTAAAACATCTTGTGCTAATACAGATCTGAAGTCATCAAAGCGGGAAAGATTAAAATGAGCTGGTTCCCGATTCCGAATCGTGGCGGTGTTTGAATGGTGGCTCTGAGGCTGCTCCTGGGAGCTCCCACGGCAGCAGAACCCAGGGCTGGGTTTGCAGATCTGCCCTTTGCCGACACATTCGGGGTATTCACACTCGCACCAGGTAACTCCGTTAAGTACACAGGGATACTTAACAGCCAGGAAGCATCTTGTTACAATTTACAGGGTATTAATGAGCAATCTGGTACATATGGGAACAAATGATAGCACTCTGCGTTAATACCAGGGTCATTAATGCATACTCCAACAGAGGAAATAATTAGGGTGAATTACAGCTATAAGGCTGCAGTGGCTGGTGTGTGTGTGTAGTTTGGGGACCGTTCTCTGAATTCAGCCGTATCTGGTGGGTTCAGGTGGTGCCTCGCAGGGCAGTGATGTTGCTTTGCCCACGGGCGAACAGGCAACACCAGTCGTGGCACCACCAGCTGCGACAGGTAATTAGCAGCCGAGGTGGCCTCTGTCCTTAAGAGAAAGCAGTCGACAGTTTTGAGTCAAATGTGAAAGAACAGTTTATTTGGAGTCACTTTTAATTAAGCTCGATAGCAAAGCCTCTATTAAGTGTGAGGAACGTGTCATATGAACGCACTGCATTACTATTAGTCATATTTTATTTTTATCATTGTTATTATTTATTAGTCTGGAGACCCAGTAGTCCATCGATTCGTTTCCGAGTAGCCCAAATGAGGCTGAGTAGTTGTAGATCATCTTCGACTGAGGCTGACACTGGCATTTTCTCTCCTAAACCATTTATTACGAGCAGGCGGGTTCTGGAGCAGGTTTGGTTTGAGCCTTTGCAGTGAGGCAGAGCGACCCGGAGCAGCCGGGCAATGGGAACCAGGTGGGGGGGTCACTGGCCCGGCTGAGTCACGGCCCTGGCAAGGACGTTGCTGGTGCAGAGTGGTTCAGAGAAGAACAAAGAGCTCTTTTTTTGTCTGGACAAAACCAGCATGCAGTGTAGCCAGCCCAGCACAGGTGAATAACCCTTACACATCCACTTGGAGCATATATGGGGGGGTCTTGCTACAGCCAGGCAGGGACCTGGCGCCTGCTCAGACTGAAAACAGAGTGGGGATGAAAGAAGGTGCTGCTTTTTCCTGTAGCTCTGCAAATATTAGTAACACACAGTCCCTTTATGAAAGCAAACTGAGGAAATGAAAGCATGAAAAGTAGGATGCAAAGAAAATTGAAAGGCATTTCCTGTGCAGTGAATAGGGGTGAAGGAGCGAGGAAGGGCTGGGGGTTCAATGCAGCTGGTATCCACCAGCACGCTGTGTTTGTGTTTGCTCCAGGAACCAGAGTGCCCCAAAGCAAGACATGCTTTGGTTGTCACTAACGTGGTACTCTCTATGGCTTCAGGTCAAGAAGATGCTCAAATATGATTATGATTTTTCTGGAAAGCACAGAAAACCAGTGGGCACAGCATTTGGAGCCAATCCCCTCTCAGCCTGTGCTGAGCTCAGCCATACCAGCTGCCCCGGTCCCCAGATCGGTGGGTTCTGCCCCAAGGGTGAGCGCCGGCTGTGGGGTGGGCATTGTGGCAGCACCCCGAATGTAATGCCCAGCCCAGGAATCGTGTCCAGCTGCATGTTTACATCCCTGCACTCGGGTCCTTTACGAGGGAGGAACGTCTGTGTCTGTGTCCCTGTGGTTGCCCTCCGCTTGCTCACGCGTTTGATGGTTTCAGACAAGCAGCTTCACCCGAGGACACGTCAGAGCGCTGCTGGTTACTTGACCAAAGGGGAAAACATTCTTTATCTCCTTCAGTAGCTTGTGCTTTATGATGCAGTAATATCCTCTGCTGCTGGAGCTGCCACCTCCTCGTTTAGCAGGAGATACGTACGATGTGTATTTCGGTGATTCTGCAGATATTCCATGTACTGAACTGACTATCTCAAGGGCTATGCAAATGAAGGAATAGAAAATCTGCAATATTTTCGAAGTGAAGAAAAGGGCTTCATTTCCAGAGATACAGATTTTTGTGGCAAAGGGGAATGACAGCGATTCACAACGCACCGAGCCGGCAGCTCGGGTGCAGGCGGCCCCACCGCCAGCGTCACCTTTGCCATCAGACGTTGATCCAGGCTGTGACAGCAGGGTGACCACGGGCTGGGTGACCGGGAGCCCTTGGCACAGCTCGCTGTCGGCATCCCTGCCCATGCCAGGCAACTCTGCCGGGATGGTGCCGGGCATCCAAGGCTGAGCTGGGGCAGCTCAGCCGCAATGCTGTAACAAATCCAGATTGCTGCTCATCGCACTAAAATGTGCCATTTTCATAGGGGCCCTTTGGCATGCGGGCAGCCTGCTGATGGGGGCTCATGTGCCTGGGCAGGACGGGCAGTGGGAGCGAGATGTTGGGCTGGGGGGCCATGGGAGGCGCAGTCAGGGCTCCCCCAGAGCCAGTTTGGGTCATGCAGCGCCCCCTCCCCTGCTCCCAGTGCACCCCAAACACCCCCCAAGTGACCAGATGTACGAGTAGTGCGTGTGTTTAATAAAATACAAACTTACATTTCGCTTTTCAAATGAAATTACCATACTTTATTGCCAGCTATAAGAAATATTCCTTAAGGGTAAGAAGTTTATAAAAAATTTAAAGTAACAAAGGCAAACTTATAAAAAATTCATCTTTTAGTAGTGATTGCTCTATAAAAAAAAAGAGTGAGTTTAAGTGAGAATACAAAATTCACAGAATTAATTATGTAAACAGAAAAAAAAGGCACAAAGGCTGAGAACTAAACTAATTAGCAGCACAGTTGCCCAACCAACATCAGCCTGGACCTGCAAGGCAGCTGCTTAAGAATAACCCGCAGTGACAATTGTGTCCTGAAGTTGTTTATTAAATAACTCTGCTGAGGTTCAGAATAGCATTGACTTAATTAACTGAATGGTAATTGCGGGGAAATACCAACTTTTCTCACCTGTGCATGGTGCATGGCAGTGCTTCTGTGATCTCTATACCAAGAGGGGCTGCAGGACTCGCTGGCTTTGCCCGTTTTCAGCTCGGGCCCCTCCGAAGGAGCCGGCTGCAGCACTGGGCTCCAGGCAAAACGCATCCATGACCCATATGGGACCCGTGTGACATTTCAGCGCACCGGGTACAGGACTTGCTGTGGCCAAAAAGGCGACCGTGATTTTGTCCCAATACTTGAGAGGCGCCAAGTTCAGTAACTCTAATCTGTTATAATGTGCCGAGGCACTGGCTGCTGCCCCTGTTCCACCTGTTGTAGTGGGCTCGGATAGTTGAAAGGAAGAAAAATCCCCAGACCCAGACAAATAACAGCACCTGGAGAGAAATTGTCCGCGATCTCCTGCACCGCGGCTTTCCTGCCCTGCTCAAAGCCAGAGCAAGGCTGCGGCCAAACCCTCCACGCACCAAACCCTGCTGCCTTCCTCGGGGGAGAGCGGAGAGGGGACAGGGGGACACCAGGCTGAGGTGGGAGGAGAAGGAGAAGCAACCTCAGCAGGGTAAGCGCTGGCCTTGGCTCATCCTCCATCCCTCTGCGCCAGCATGGAGGGAGAGGCAAAACTCCGAGAACCAGGAGCTGCCACCCATGGCACCATCCCAAGAGCATCATCCTGTGACAGGGACGGGGGCTGCTGGGGGGCTGGTGATGAGGGGACCCCTGCATTGTATCTGTCTCCAGCTACCTCTCTGGGTTGGCAGGGCTGACTCAACCCCTGGGATCCCTGCCTGAAGAACTGCTCTCCAAACACAGGTCTGTGCCCCAACGCACCCCCTGTTTCTCGCCTCGCTGCCTGAACACACCAGCTCAGGCACCTTTCTGCAGATCACTCAGGTTTAATGATTGCCCTGCTAAATTCAGAACAGTCAAATGCAACAGACGGGACCGGAATAAGCAAAAGCCTTTCCATTCACAGGCACATTAAATGTGTCATTGAGATGGAAGTTACTTGCTCATTCCACCCTGCGCTTTGCATTATTTTTCACTGTAGGAAAATTTTCAGGAGGAGAAAAGAAACTTAAGGAACACATTTAAAAGTAAAGTTGAATAGAACAGGGCTGTTGGGAATACAAATGCTGCTGAAGGTTCTTTCTGATCCTTTCTCATCGGCCGCCCTCAAGGAGGAGCTGCCAGCGGAGCTGAGCAGCCATGTGCCCGCTCCCAGCACAGCTACCACCAGCTGGGCAGGGACAGTGGGTGCCACAGGTCTCCTGGGTCCCCAGGTGGGCAGGGACACTGTCCTTCTTCCCCAAGCTCCTGCACTCCCCTCTGGCCATGCTGGCTGCACTGGCCTGGGCTGGGGAGGCAAAAGTGCTGTGGGTGAGCAGTGGGATGGGACAGGGATGGGATGGATCAGGGATGGGATGGGGACAGGGGCTGATGGCTGACCCTATTTCCTTCCCTGCAAAGCGTCCCCGGCGCCGCCATGTAAGAGGCAGAATCATAATCTCAGATGGGGAAGGATCAGCTACATTTAGAAAGTGCATGAAAGGAAGCGTTTGAATTTCACAGGAGCCCCTCGCCCACTCCTTTTTCTCACCCGCTCAGCTTAATGCATTCCTGAAAAACCGCCTTTCTTCATCCGTGGTTATTTTTGCCTGTGAGCTATAGCGCGAGTAGGTGTGGATCATCTTGCTGTGCCCAGGTGTGCTCTCCCAGGGCTCACACAGGTTTGCAGCGTAGAGAAGCTCCATTTCCCCATCTCCAGCCCACAGTGAAATGCCTGGAAGGATTCACTTTCCCTCCTGCAGCCTCTTCCCTTCCCAGAGCTGGATTTCCCCTGCCGTGTGATGAAGCAGTTTTAATGGGAGCTTGGATGGTTTCTGCTCCACGTTGCTCTTCCCTGGCAGCAGCGATGCAGACACCCGTGATCTGTCACCCCACCACCCTGGGTGCTGAACATCCCTGTCCCCATTTCTTCCCCTCACGTGGGGACACAGTGTGTCTCAGGAGGGGGAATGGATCCCTAGGGCTCCGCTCACACAGTGGAAGGCCTGGAGAGAGGCAGCTGCTGATGGCAGGGGCTGGCAGCCCCCACCGAGGCTCCCCGAGGGCAAAGCAGGGACCAGCCGCTGCTGCAGAATGTTTGCTGGATGCTGCAGAATGTTTGCTGGATGCTGCGAAGCTGGAATAATCTCCCTCAGCCGGGTGTGCTGCTGCCGGCCCCTCCGATTTAAACACCCTCCTTCTCTTTTCATCGCTGACAAGTGCCAGCGTGATGCCTGTGCCTGGAAACGCTCCCCGGTGCCCTCTGCTCGGCATCTGCCCTGGCTCTGAAGTGACTTTTAATGAGGATTATAAGCGGTTCCTTCAGGCAGGTGCCTGCCAGGCCAGCCCACCAGGAACAAGATCCACCGTGGTATCTCTTCTAATGAACCCTGCAGCCAGAGGAAGGAGTATATACGTGTACTTCTTTACATTTGCATTTACTAGGAACGCAGGCTCCGGCTCTGAGCACTCAGCTCTGTCTGTGGCACCGGGGCAGCTGGAGCAGCAAGGGAGCAGGGCCGGCGAACAATGAATATTTCATGTTGCAACGCCAGACCTTTTCATTAACACCGGAGTGGAGGGCTCAGCACTTCTGATGTTTGTTACCGTACACAGGAATGTCACAGCAAGCAAGCTTGGGTGGGCTCTGCTTGCTGAAAAAGCAAAGCAGCCAGTATTGTAATTACTTGCACAGAACTGGCCAGTTGGCCTGGCAGGGCCTGGGCATCGGCTGCGCGGCTGGATGGAGACCGGGTGGTACAGGGCCACTGCTGTGGCAGGGAGGGGATCGCCCTGCCAGGAGTTATGTTTCTAGGCTGATAATAACTCCCTGTATTTCCTCAGGGCTCTGAAAATACGTGACCAAAGAGAAAATGTTCATTATAAAGTAAGAGCAGGGAAGGTTGGACTGACCTTCTGCTAAAGCACTGGCCACCACCAGTGGAAAGGTCTCAGAGAGCATTTTTGCTGCCTTGGTTCTCTGCAAAGGCAGCAGCTCCTGGCCCGTGGGGCTGGAGGGGACGGGAACCTGCGGTGAGACTGGCACAAACCCCACTCCTGGTGCCTGCCACGCTAAGGACGTTTGGCTGGTTTTAAAGCCAGGGGTCTGGCTGCTGCCTGGGGACCGGGTGGCAGGTGACAGCCGCTGCCTTGGCACAGACCCGCAGCCGGGGCAGCCGCTGCCCTGCACTGTGCCCGGCTTTGGGCATCACCCGCTGCCGCGCTCAGCCCCGGCAATGTCACAGCCGGAGAGCTTTCAGCAGGAGCGCTCCCTGCCACTGGCACCAGTTCAAACTGCCTGGTGAACTAAATTGATTTTTTATAGCTGCTCTGGAGCAATTTTAATGAATCTGTTAGTAGCTGCTCGCTGCTTAAACCTTCCCTTGGCGCTGGAGCCGCAGCACAGCGTTTCACAAGGTGGAGGAGCGGCAGCCCTGAGTGGCTCCGCTGTGACCAGCCGCCCACTGCACGACTCCACATTGTCACCGCATGCACTCGGAGAAGCCGCCAGCTGAGCCACACTGAGCTGCCAGAGGAATCAGATGCCATCTCAAATGGGAACCTTGTGCAAAAAACTACAGACAGGTGTCTGGGTGCTCCTGATTTTCATCTGTGGCCTCCCGTGTAAGGACAGCGCCAGCTTCAATTATTAAATCACCGGGAACCATGCTCTGCCATCACAAGCCTACCTCAAAGACAACGAGGTCAAAAATTAAAAGCAGTTTTGCTTTTATTTTTGTAGAGATTTTTTCAGTCTTTGAACATTTTCCCACATTTCCGTGCAGTAAAAGGGCCAGAAACCTACTCCCAAACCAAAGTGCAGGCTGAGATTCGCATGACTCTGAGACCTGGAGCTTCAAGAAAACAAAGGCTGCCCCTCACACGTGTTTGCTGCCCAGAGAGAGCGGAGGCTGTGCTCAGGATGGAGTGCTGCAGCCGGAGGCTCGACGGCTCCTCGCTGTGATGCACCCATGGGGGCTGTCGAGAGAGGTGGCCCTAGAGCAGCTGCTGCCTGGCACCAAATCCAGCCCAAATCAGCCAGAAAACCCCTCAGGGGTCTGCTCAGAGCCATGCTGCCTCACAGCCACCCACATTCCACTGCTGGTGCCCGGCCTTGCAGCTGGCACTGCTCCCTCACACCGGGGGATGCTGAGCTGGGCAATGCTGAGCAGCAAAGCATCCCCTGAAATGCAGGGCCAGGACAGAGCTGCGCGGTGACACGATGGGGCCAGGACGGAGCTGGGTGGTGATGCGATGGCACCATCCCGGGTGGTTTCCGTCACTCCACGCAGCTGCCGAGCGCCTCTGCCTTCACAACAGCTGCTGGGATGTGACCCTGTCTTTCAGGCAGTACTGGGAAGCCAGTGCGCTGCCGGCAGCTGCCTCGCTGACAGCGATGTTTTCCAACATGCAGGCAGCGATCTGCTCAGCACCTTCCCCAGAGGATGGGCTCTGGGCGTGGTGCACAGGCTGTGTGCGGGGTTTTGCAGGTAAATGATGCTGCTTTGAGCTGAGCAGTTAACTCTTGAAGCACGGCAGCAGCCAGGCTTGGTGGGCACTCGGTGCGGTGTTGGTGGCTCCTGGCTCGCAGCGTCCCAGCACCGGGGAGAGAGCAGCTGGAAGGAATGGAAACTCTTGAGATGGAAGAGGCAGAGCTGGGGAGCACAAGGCCAGAGGAGGTTTCCTAGTGGTGCCAACATTGGGGGCATAGAGATGGACAAGTCCCATATGACATCAAACCAATGAGTAGGGAATAAAAAAATGTTTTTTGTTGGCTTGGGACAAAAGATAATTAATATTGATTAAAGCAATATAAATGTCACCAAGTATTAGTAGGAGAGCCAAGAAATCACTTAACCAGCAAACAAAGGATGTCTGCACCAGGGTGAGAGCAGGGAGTGGAGGGAGCGGGGATGGCCATGGGGGAGGATCTGCTACCGCAGGGACAGGGACCAGGGCAGTCAGGTGTGCCCCGAGCCTCAGCTGTGCTCTGCCTCTCCTCTTGCTGGAGACATGGGGTTTCCCCAGTAGGGTGGTTCACATCTCACTCCCACCTTCACGTCTTCCAGGAAACCTCATCAGCACAACACTGGCACTGGTGGGGAGGTGGGGTTCCCCATCCCTGGCCCTGAAACAGTAAACGGGGGAGGTGACAAAGTGCAGCCCCCCAGGGTGAAAAGTCCTTGGGGAGGGTTCTGGTCCATTGTTTGCTTGGCAGCAGAGCCAGTTTCTGGGGGACAGCCGGCAGCACTGTGGCTCTGTGCCCATCTGGTGGTGCCTCAAACCGTTGCCTCCCCTGCTAGTTGGGCATGGGTGGCACGAAATGGCCCTGGGCATGGGGCAGAGCAGGTAGAGAGGACAGGGAGCCCCTTTGTGACAGCCCAGGGTTCCCCAACCCCCCCGCTCTGTCTCCATCCCTGTCCCATCCTTCCTGCACCAGCTCCTTGCAGGAGGCTCAGAAGGTGAAGGTGCTGCTCTGTGCCTGCCCGTCCATGGCTTGCTTTATTGTTTTTCTGACTTTAGAAAGTCATTAGGCTGTAAGCGAGGGAATGCATCTCGGAGCACCCTTGTTAATTTGAACAACTATTTACTTAAGCATCCAGCACGCTCCCCTTTGCATTAGGTATGCAGCGATCCGCCTGCTCTCTGTGTTATAACTGCAGTATCGATCCGTACCACTTCAATAACCTCATTGAGATTCTGAACACCGGCTCAGGGACTCTATCTCAGTGTCTGGTCAATAGCTTATATTTTTAATTTGTCAATAATCAGTCAGGACCTTGGTCTGAGTGCTGCTGAGGTTCTTTGCTCAATGGGGAAGGTGAAATCACTCAAGCAGGGTCATGTTTATGGCCTAAGTTGAACCATGGGAAATGGAGATATCAGTCAGGCTTATGAAAAATAACACGCTATATTATTTTTCATAAACCTGACAAAATCATATTTATTTAAAGACAAAGATAAGGCACCCAGGTGGCAGCGCTCACTTTCTCTTCTCATCCGAGCGTGCTGTGCCCTGCGAAGTGCAAACAGCCCCAAAACGCACAAGCCTTGCACCAACCCACGGCTTCCCGGCCCCACCGCTCGGGGGTGCACGTCCAGCTGTGTCCGTGTGGGCAGCTGCTGGGGCCTGGGCCATGCTCGGTTGGGTGGCAGCACGTCCGTCCTGTGAGGTGGGCTCGGTTGTGCTCGTCCATAGGGCTCGTACCTGTGGCCAGTGACAGCCCCCACCTGCAGCACCCCTCAGACGTTTTGTGCCCCCTCCCCTCCTTCTCAGCCCCGTTTTGGCTTCCACCACCACTGACAGGCGACTCCTCCAGCCCGGCCTGTGCCTTTAATTGCCACAGCGGGGGGCAGGAGGCGTGAGGGCGGGGTACGAATGCCCAGGGTACAAATAGCCCGGGGGCGGGATGCTCGGCTGCTTTGGGAGGTCGAACGCAGGGCTGCTGGTCCCGGCTCTGCTCGGAGCCCCCGGAGGTGTTGAAGCAAAGACGCGGGATTTTCGCTGGGAGGGGAAGTCTGAGTTTCCAGGTAAGTGGTGCGCCCCGGTGCTTTCTTCAACTAGTGCTTGGATGAAGTGTTTAACCGGTTTTAAGGCTTTTTTTTGGAAGGCTGAGAATTTGGTAAGATAAATGGTTAACGTCTAAAAATCTTGGCTTTTGGAGTCTGTGTCTGTGAATAGTGTTGCTGAAGGCAAGTTGTTAATGGTGTTGACTTTGCCATAAATGTACCTGTGAGTTTTTGGGGGAGGAAAAAACAAACACCAAACCTTGAAGTTGCGGAGTCGGCCCTTAAAGATGAAACTTGCTTAGTGGAGTTTCACATCTGTCAGAGGTGTGTGTGCCAGGGCCCTGGGGTCGGTGTGTACAGAAAGTGTCAGCACGGTGTGTGCAAGGATGAGCGTGTTGTAAAGAGTTTCCAAGCAATCCGTCTTTGTCGGGCGCTGGTTCTGCAGGATGGTTTGTGCCTGTGCGTGGGACAAGTGGGTGTGCAAGGGCAGAGCTGCTGTGTTTGGGCAGAAAACAAGGCTCATTGAGACAGCCATGAAGTAAGTTTTGTGGGGTTTACTACTTGGAGACACATATTTTCGTGCACAATTTGGCTGCAATCGTATCATGTGCTCAGTTCTACTTGAAAAGGCAAAATAAAAGGGTAGAATAAACTGTTAGAAACCCCCAAGGCAGAATGAGCTGACAAGTCAGAAAATGCATATGCACACCTGGAGAGGCTGTATCTGAAAAAAAAAGGCAGAAAAATCTGGAGCATTGGTCAGGGAAACTTCAATTGCTCTGACACCACCGGGCAGAGTCGGGGGGTAGGGCTGCAAACATGAGTTGTTGTTTTACAGAGGGGGTGTGGAGTCAGTGGGTGCAAAGCACTTCCCAGTGTACCTGGACAGTGAAGGGGACAGACAGACAGGCTATGTGCGGTGTTTTAGTGGTGCTGGGGTTGTGTGTGAGAGGGATTTCGGGAGCCTCTGCGGGCTGGGTGATGGATGAGGGTTGAAAAGAGGAGAAGAACATATGTGGGGGGTGGCTGCGTTCCTGGCTAAACAACCAAAATAATTAAAGGTGTGTAAAGACAATGGGGTTGGGGCCTGGGTACCTGAGCAGGAGGCAGCGTGTGGTCCTGTGCTGTGTGGACATGTGTGTCCTGGGGACAGGGAGCTGTGCTGGGGGTCGTTGCTCCCCTCTCCTCCTTGCATGTGTGCGGACTGGCCCTGGTGTGAGGAAGAAGAGGCCCTGCAGGGGTGGGGGTGACCATGACCCCAGGTCATCTGTGACATGGATGCGCTTGGACCAAGCACAACACTGACCCTGCCCTCGGGTTTACCCCCATTGCCCTATGAGTCTGCCCCATGGCCATGTCCCCTCTCTGCAAGCGCCTGGCACCCTGTTACCCCCAAGACCCCTGCTGTGGTCTCACCAGCCAGGCGGAGCTAGGGCCGTGTTTCTGCAGCTCTTACATCCACCAAGGAGCCCTGTTCCTGTGTCTCACACTTGTCTCCTTCGATTTCCCTGACAGCCAATTCGGGAAAGTTGGAAGGTGTGCCATTATCTGGGACCACATTATGAAAGTGTCACGCGGGTGATGAATGGCAGTGCTCAGTGGCTCCTGAGGAACAGGGAGGAAAGAGTGACATTAGGAAAGATTTTCTTTTTATGGTTTCTTCAATAGGGAGGGTTCTTTGGAGGGTTGTATTTCAAATCTGATAATCAAACGCTCCTCCTGGCCTCCCAAACTTTTTAAGAAGCTGCTGAAGCAGTGTCCTGGTAGGGTGACAAGAGGAGAAGACCTGGCAGTGTCCTACCTGCCACAGGGCAGGGAGGGTGCTGTGGGGTGGGCAGGGGGCTGCTGTTGGCTCCAGCAGCTGACACTAACTCTGTACTTCTATGCTGGTGCCTGAACACCATGAGCATGCAGTTCCCAAAAAGGCCCTGTTTTCTCCCAGTTTCTGCCCAGCAGAGCCCATTCTGTACCTGGTGCAGGGCTGCCCTGCGCCCACCTCTGACAGTGCCCAGCAGCACCTCACGTTCTGCCATGGGAGCAACTAATAAGGTACACGGGCACGTCATTTAAAATGATATTTAATACTGCTGCAAAAACCCTAAAGACCTATTGACTGCGCAATATACTGTGTCAGTGCATTTTACAGGCAAGTACAAAGCGAACATCAATAACCCCACATGTGCTATTACTACACGCGTCTTGCCATTAAAATAAAGATCCAGCTCAGCAGCTGGAAGCCCTGTTTGTGTTTCTCCTGTCACGGCAAGCCCTGGGCACAGGGAAGGGACAGGACTGACCCTGCTGTGCCGTCCCCAGCGTGTGCTCAGCAGCATCAGATGGGTGATGGTGTGAGAGCTGGAGGTAACGCACACCCTGCAGACTCAGCAGGTTTTGTTTATCCTGTGAGACCAGAGGAGGAAATTGAAGAGGTGCTTTTGGAAGTAAAAGTTTGTTTGTTTCTTTTCACATGTTTATATGTAAGCAAAACCCACGTTAAGTATCTGAAGGTTAAGGGCTGGCTTTGAGATAAAGTAACCCACCTTGTTCTAACACAGCTGTGCTGATGGTTTCAATATTGGTCTCTGTATTGCAGAAGCTTGAAGGGATAACTGCCCCTTGAGAACAAAAGCACAGTAACTGTTCGTACGGAAACTCAGTCACTAATATCTAGAAACTCCTCTACTTTGTACTGGATAATGAAATAGAAACTGATTTTAAGCCACAGAGTAGGGCCATAAGGCCTAGAGAAGTGGCCAGCACCACAGGGCAGGCAGAGCCATTGTGGTGTGAGCAGTGTGCTCCCTACTGGGGTCCCACGGGGACCATGGCGTGTCCCCATTGTCCCCACACCATGCCCAGAGCGTACTGAAGGAGCCTGGGCCACTGCTCAGGAGACTCTGCCTTATCCTGGGGACAGCACCAGCTCTGGGGGCTCTGCTGGGGCTTCTTGTCTGTGCCCAGGTGTTGTTTGTGGATCGCAACTTCGGCTGCCTTCTGTCCTGTGAGCTGCTTGGCAGGCTTCAATACGGGTTCTGCAGCATGTGGCTTAACAACATCACTCAGGACAGGCCTTTCTGGCATGTGCAAGCTCTGGAGCAGCAGCAACAGCTTCAGTGACCATCAGGATGACTTTGGCAGCAGTGGGTACCTGCTCATGGGGGGTGATGCCTCCCCCTGGCACAGGGTCTGCTCTGAGCTCTGCTGCTGTTCCAGGAGCAGCTCTGATGCAGACTGGAAGCATCAGCTGCTGCATGGTCCCTTGCAGATAGAACCCAACTAGCTCCAGTACAAACTTGGTGACACTTCTGGTATTCAGAGCCCTAGAAATGACGGGGCGATGAGCCCAGCGCAAGGAGACAGTCTGGACAGCCAGGGATGGACACGGGGAGCTCTGTCCTGGGGTGTCCTTCTCCAGCATCTCCTGCTACCTGGCAGCTGCTGGCTTGGGAGAAACCACAGGGACTCTGCAGGGCTGATGCTTGGCCCCACATCCAAGCAAGGAGAATACACTCAAAGACGCTTGTTCTTTTTCTTCTGGAAAGATGAGTGCTCTGTCCTAGATACCATATAACTGC
This sequence comes from Pampusana beccarii, assembly GCA_013399365.1. Lineage (NCBI taxonomy): Eukaryota > Metazoa > Chordata > Aves > Columbiformes > Columbidae > Pampusana > Pampusana beccarii. The sequence continues at coordinate 1,690,968 of VWYH01002951.1, read as the reverse complement.
CCTATTCAATAAGACAAAATACAAGCAGCACCAGCTATTTCAGAATGTAAAAGCTGGTTTTTTTTCTGTTGCCTTCAGGATATTAATAAAAACAGATTAATAAAATCAAAGGCAGCACAATTAGACAGGGCATCAAGGAAAAAAAGTTTGCTGTACAATATTTCAATTTCCATGGCAGTTTTCATGCTGAGAAAAATCTGTCTGCAGTTGCTGATAAAAAGATAGAAAGCTGATGTATGAAACACAAGGGAGGCGTGTGTGAGTGTGGCTCCCTTTGTGTTCCTCATGTACAACACTTCTGTGCAGCAATATTAGCAGGTTCCTGGCACAATGATGCCCCACATATTAATTTGGTAATATCTGTAGGATGGTGCTTGTGTAAAGAGCTGGGTTTTTTTTTAAGGAAGGTGACCAGCAGTGGGTCTGGTGGGGGTGAGCCAGGACCCCGTCCTGGGGATGGTCACAGCTCCTGGGCTGATCCCTGCTGGCCTGAGGGCAGGAGGAGCTGATCTCTGGGGAGGGATCCCAGGACTCCAGGTGCCCCCAGTGAGCTCTCTGCATGGGTGCTGGGGCTAACTGGGGGCTCACACTGAGTTCCATCACGTCTGGTCCCTGGAGCACTGGGTTAGGAGATCTCTCTTGTTTCCTGATTCTCCTGGCACTGTATCAGAGGAAAAGCATTTATTTTAGCAGTGTTGCTGGGTTACCTCCATTAACCTGGACCCTTCTTGTAACAGCTGAGACTGTCTGGCGTATATTCGGGAGTCTGGCTTTGCTGCAAATCATAAACCACCTCCAGCATATCTATTTTTTTTTATAAGATTGAGGTAGGGATTGCAATGGGAATGATGTGGAGCACTGGTTTGGCTGGCAGGGAGGGAGCCTGATTTCGAGGAAAGCGCATCCCAGCTCTGGGAGCCGCCTGGTCCGGCATGTCCCATTTGCATGGTGTATATGCGGCTTGTATAGGGCTTGTTGTATTTGCATAATGAGGCTGTAGGGACTTCCCTCGCCTGTAGAATCACAGTGTAAATGCAGAGTGAAGGCAATTATATCAGTGTTTACATTTGCAGGAAGACACCTCCTGATGATTTTCTGTTAGGAAAATTCCTTCTTGGAGGAGCTGCTGACTTGGTTTGCATGTGCCTGTTGAGACGGGAGGGAAGAGGAATGCAGGTACAACTGTTTCCTTGATCAAGGCTAAGACATTTTCAATCAACAGGTCGTTTAGGTTGCAATTTTGTCTTAAATTTTAAAATATTTTAAAAACACTGGGAAGTCAGAAGCCAGACAAAAGGCTTCTGCTTTGCAAGGATGCTTGTGGTGCCTGGGTGCTGTGGGAGGATGCGCGATGGCAGGGCTGGGCACAGCCCATCACGTATGCGCGATGCGCAGGCAACCTGACGGCTCCGTCTCGCCGCTGGAGCTGTTCATCATCCTCAGAGCTGTGGGGCAGGAGGAAACAGCAAGAAGCTTTGGCTGTTTGGGTTTTCTTTTTTTTTTAATGGAAAAAAAAAAGGCAGCAATAAATCTGGCTCTGGTTTTGCCAGTGTAAACAGGAGCTGGTCATGGGGAGCTAATCTGGAGTGTGCTGCCGAGCAGGAGGGAGCTGGGCACAGTCCCTGAGGCTGCGGGATGGAGGAGAAGGTGCCTGGAGCTGAGCCCAGAGCCACAGGGGCTTGATGTCTGCCCGGGTCCCTGCTGGGGCTCTGGGGGATCCCCACACCCTGGGGGACATGTTTCTCTGGAGGGAGCTGTGTCCCCCCACACCATCAGTCCTGGGGGGGAGCACTCAGCTGCACGTGGATCCCTCCTGTCAAATGCTGAAGCACTTCGTAGAACGATAGTAATTATTATAGCACTAAAACAAAGCACCGAAAGCTTATTGCTTTGGAGACATCACTAACTATCTTTGTCTAATTACTTGGCTCCAATTAACATTTTACCACAGATGACTTCTGCAAGTACTTTTTCTCAGAAGGAAAAAAAAAAACAAAACAGTGTCAACAGCAACATAAAATAAAAATACAGTAGCCTTGGAAATAATCTTTGACATGACAGTCGAAAAACAAGAAAAAAAAAAAGCCTGGTCTTGCCATTGTGCTGGAGCGGGGCCACTGGGGATGGGACGTGTGGGCAGGGAGGGGATGATGGGGTTGGAGGAGCCCGGTGCCCTCGGTGCTGTGACCTGCCTGGGGTGGGGACAGCAGAGCCACCGTCCTCCAGCAGCAATGCCAGGCTGTGCCGCAGCCGCACGGCAGGAGCTCCGTGTCATCGGGGTTTCTCTTTGCAAACCACAGGTCACCAGCTGTACGGGAGAGGAAAAGGAGACCTGGTCTATGGTTTGGAAAACACTGGGTGAGGAAAAGGAAAGATTTAGTAAATATATGTGACTAGTAACCTAATAATAAAAATAATGCAACAGCCATGTCAAAACAGAGAACAGTGCACGATAGAAACAGTCTTTGGCAAAACAAACAAAATCCCCAAAGAGGAGAGTGAGCCCAGAAGTGGCTCCCCAGGGAGGGAAGAGCCAGGAGCTGGGAGAGGGACCGGCCCCCGAGCGGGAAGAGCAGTGCTGGGGGGTCCACGTCAGGAGCTGGGGGGCAGAGGTGCAGCCATGGGCTGGGCAGTGCAGACACAGCACAAAACCTTCCTCGGTCCCCATTCCCTTCTCAGCAAAGGGCCCGGGGAAGGGCCAAGGTGGGCATTGCCCTGCAACACCCCAATTGAGCCACGCATGTTGCTGTGCTTCCTAGAGCTTGCGTATTTACATACATCCTATAATTACCATCTGCACAGCCAGAGGCATTTGCTGGAAATGGGTTGATTCCATCTGTTGGTGCAATTTTCTCAGAGGAATTTGCATTGATCACTTTTTTATGCAAAGCTTTTGTATAGATCATTTTTCCCCCTATGTTTTTTTTTTTTAATACAGCTAAATATTTTCAGAGAGGGGAGAGGCTCTCCTGTGGCGGTGTGAGCGCCCAGCAGATGCTCCCTGGCCTCCGACTCACCAGTTGCTGCTGGTTTAATTCCACTCTTGTTTGAGCATGAACTAGCAAGTGCAGCCTGCTCCGAGGTGGCATTTCTCAAATATTTATAGTTTTGTTTTATACTTGAGGTGGTAACTCATCCTTAATGTGATGACCTTAAATTAGGAGAAATGGGGTGTGGTAATTAGTCAGCCAACTGATTATTCTAGACCAGAGAGTTCAGGCTCTGTACCTGGTAGGACCAGATGGGACTTTTTGCATATTTTTGACAGCTGTAATGAACAGGGCAGCATCGTATTGATTAAATGTCTGGGAAGTTAACGCCGCCCTCTGGAGCTTCCTTATTTATTGTAACTGTTCCAGGTCTGGGGTGAGTTTACACAGGCCCAGCCCTGGGGCTGAGCTGAGGGATGAGGGCCATGGGGTGCAGCACCCTGTAGTTTGGGTGCTAGGGCAGCTGGTAGGATGCAGGGCCAACTGTCCTCTGGGGCAAGTCACCAACTGGCCCTGGCCTCCCTTTGGGGACAGCTGCATCCCTCCTGGTGTCACGGACTGGGCTTTAAAGCAGTGATGCCTTGAGCTGGGCAGAGGGACCCGGGGCTGCCCGACCCCTCCCTTTTACAGCCCGACCCCTCCCTTTTACAGCCCGACCCCTCCCTTTTACAGCCCGACCCCTCCCTTTTACAGCCCGACCCCACTGCCTGCCAAGCAGTAGCTCCCAGCAACGGCGAGAAAACTTTAAAAAGCTTTAAACAAACAAAACTGGCTGCTCCCGTGCCCCGCAGATCTTAATTAAAGAAGTTATTCTAGGGAGGAGGTTAGACGTGCTAATTGGGACAGGTTAACTGGGCTCACTGGGATGGGCAAGTTTCTGCCACCCTGTGCCAGGGGAAATAAATAAATAACTCAAATCCATTGTGCTGTAAACACTTATCAGGAAAGAGCAGAGAAAATGAAGTGAACTCTTCCAATGCATCATGGAATATTACTGTATTTCATTTACTGTGGCACCAATTAGATGAGAGCCTGTTCTATTAACGTGCACCCTTGCAGATCCATGCTAAATTAACTGCTAGATCTTCACTACAGCAGTAAAACGATTGATTTCTCCCCTTAATCAGTTTATTTCATTAGTTATACATTTATTTTTACATGCATTTTGCCAAGCCGCAGTGAAATGACCTATCAAGGTATGTGACATCACAGAGTGATTTGAATATTAACCAAATAGCTATTACAGCAGTGGTAGTGCTTAAAGATCATATGTAAATCAAATGTCAGGGGATAAAATTGCAGCAAGGGCTGTCAGAAAACAATTTAGCAGTGGTTAAAGGGACAGCTCATGGCTGGGGGAATTGTGAACTTTGTGAATGGATAATCTTGTTGCCTTTGCTTTCCCTCCCGGTTCCAAGGGAAAGATGATAAAGTTTTCCCCATACTGTACTTTTTTTTGTTTTGTTAAATTAATTGTGCAGTTTCGAAAGCTTTCCCTTTTGTATTCAGCATCTGGTTCCTAAGCAGCAATTGTAACTTTAAGGTTGAGCGAGGAGCAGAATCATTTCCATTTCTGACCCAGGGAGCCTAAATATGTTAAGTATAAATAGCTGTGAATAGTGAGAGGCGAAAGTGGCTTCTCTGTTCATGTAATTATGGGAGCTGTGCTCCCCGGGGGAGAGGGGAAGGAGACTGAAGTCTGACACATTTCTCACCAGTGTATTGTAGGCAGAGTGTGAGTGGTTGTTCCTTGAGAGAGGCTGGGTGCTTTGGTGCTGGTCACTGGTGGTGGCCGCAGGGAAGGTCCCAAGTGGGACTAGGAGCAGTGGGAGCTGCTGAGGCTGGGACTGGGGAGAACTGTGCTGTGTACCCTGGCGTGGGGTGTGTGTGTGTCCCCATGGTGTGCATCCCTGTGTGCAGACATGGGTGTATGTGCCCCTACAGTGTGCAGATGGGATGTGTGCCCCCCCGGCGAGCTGACCCCCTGCCCTGGGCTCTGTGCAGAGGTGCTGCTGCAGTGGTGGCTCCTCCCAGCTGGGCCAGCCCTGGGGATGCTCTGGCAACCCAGGTTGGAGCTGAGCTGCCTCTGCCTATCAGAAACAGCCTCTTCTGCCCCAGGAGGGGCCAGTTCCTGCCTGTCCTCGCTGGGCTGGGGCATGGCTGCTCACACAGAGCCGTGCAGGGAGCTCCAAGGATTCAGCTGTGGGCAGAGCCAGAGCGAGGGCTGAGCAGCTGCCCGGGGTCACGGTGAGGGTCTCCTGCTTTGGGCCACTGAGTTCTCCTGCATGTGCCATGGGGGTCCCAGCAGGGCAGGGGGCTCTTGAGCCACCAGAGCCCATCAGCACTAATGAACCTTCACAAGAGCTGCTGCAGCCAAGCTCAGGGGCTCCAGCCTTGGGTGTGGGAGTGCAGGAACAATGTGGTTTGGGCAGTGGGAACTCGGGGTGGCAGCTGTGCGACAGGGGAGAGCACGGAGTCGTTTGTTTGTCTGTGGAGCAGCAATGAGGAAATGAAGCATCAATGACCAATAATCAAAGGCAGTGGAGGGAAAAAACCAGTGGCAGATACCCCTGCAAAACAAATGAACAGGCAGCCCGTGGTGATGCGAGTCGTGCCATAAAGCTATCTGGCGAGTGCTACCTTCCGAGGGTTTAAATCCAGCTTGCGGGTCCCTGGGGCACCATCTCGCAAGATCTGTCTGCACAGAGTAAACATGGAAATTATATAATTAGCCCCTCAGAGAAAAGAATTCTAAATTCATGGGAACTTAAAGTTAAGAGAGAAATATTACATCTCTTCCGCCCCTCCGTCTCATCTCGAAGAGTTGAGCTGTGCAGCGGGAGCGGGGAGCTGCCGGGGGAGGGCAGGGCTCGGGGTCCCACAGGGCCCCGTTTGCTGGGGTGACCCTTCCAAGGGTCATGGGTGCTGGGCATGAGCTGGGGTGCAGCGTGGGGTGGGACATGGGGAACGGGCCATCCCTTGCCCTGACACAACGTGGGGGGATGTGATTGCCCTGGCTCTGCTGGTGTCTAATCAAATGACAGTGCTGGCAATAACCCGGGATTATAGATGGGAATTGTACTCCATCAAAATTGATTCCAGGGTAAATTGAATATTGAGTTAACTTCCAGTGCCTGGTGAAACCTCTGCCTTCCCCGTCGTTGCCATCCAGCACTGAAACAAATCCATCCCCGCATCATCTGGATATAACGCGCGGCTGTTTGACCTTGGGTTACTACAGTAACCTTAAGTGCACAGTAATATACTTTCAGTCACTGTTCAATGCTCAGGGGAATGTTTTAAGGCCCTTGGCTGGAGTGAATATTTTTATGCAGGCTATAATTTCTTTTAAGACCTTCGCCAGCAGCCTTCACAGCGTCCTTCCCTCCCCACATCGGGACTGCTGCGGGTGGGGACCCAGCGAGGGCACCCCGAGCTGTGCTGGGTGCCGGGGAGCAGTGCTGCTGCTCCGGAGGGTGCTGAGCAGAGGGAGGTCCTGGGGGTTGGTCCCTCCGGGGTGAATCGGGACAGTCCTGATGGGTTGTGTGCTGCCCCACTGGGCTCAGGAGTGCCCTTCCTGGGGGCTGTCGGGGGCTGGATGCACCCTGTGGTGAGGAGGAGGAGGTTTTGGGGTGCATCTGCCTTTCCTGTGGGCTATCTGGGCTGGATGCAGCCTGAGTGAGGAGGAGGTTTTGGGGTGCATCCTCAGCTTTCTGCACTGGGCAGCCTGGCTGCCCTGTCCTGGGCTGTGCCAGGGAATGTCCCCGCTCCCTGCCCCACTCTGCTGGCCCAGGGCCTCATTTGAGCAGAGATTACCCTAAATTCAGTTAAGCTGGACAAATGCTCACTAGAGACTTGGACAAGAAACCCCCAGACTGATTTTTTGATTGTGGATCAGGCAAAATTTGATTCACAGTTCAATTCTCCAAAGGGGAAAATTTGCACAGAATCCCTGCTTAGATTTTATTTTAAGCAAATCCTATAAAAATCCATCTGAAGGAGACAGTAGCTCCATCTTTCAGACCCTGCACACTGCATCCAAGAACATGTGTTCTGCTTTTATATAATAAAAAATGTAGAGTTTCCTCATGTTGCCATATGTTTTTGCATTTATCTGTGCGCTTGCTATAACCCTATCTGCTGTGTGTGCCTACAGTGCTATCTGTGTCAGTATTGAAATGCATCGAGCAAGTATCATTCATGCAAAAAATGAGCCTAAAATCTCCCTGAAGAGTGGAATATAATAGAATACAATTGTATCATTTAAAAAACTTTGCATCATATTACACAGTCAAAAAAAGATAATATATGCTACGATGGAGGAAGCAAATGAAATATTGCATTAACTCTTCAGTTGCCCTGGCTGCAGCAAACCTCACCAGCCCTTGTGGCTCATCAGGGACATGTGCGGGCTGGGATGTGTCCCCTGTCTTGCATGTGGGGACCACGTGGACTGCCTGTCCACTGGCTCCTGTTTCGGGTGGAAAACTTGCAGGTTGAGGAAAGTGTGGTTCTGCAGAGCTGCGTATTGTTGTGAAGCTGGGGCAACCCTCCCGCTCAGGGCACCTTGGGCTGGAGGTTTTGGGGGATGCATCAGTGGAACCTGCTGCTATCGAGTGGCTGCAGTGACTCTGCACCCATGGGACCATCTCCCTGGCACCCACTCACCCACCCTGCTGCCTCCTCACCAGGGCTGGCGCGAAAAGGAATATTCTCTTTCTCTCTTTGAGTAGTGTCTGTTCCCAAATCATGTATAAAACATTTGCAGAAACCACTTACTCCTCATGTATTTTTTATGAGTCCGATCCTAAGTTAAAATATATAAACATAAAAATATCAAGAAGTACTTTAGGAAAAAAAAAGTTATTTCATAAAATATCAGGAGACCAATTTAAAACCTTGCTGCAGCTCCTGCCCGCCTGTGCAGCCCTGCCTAATGGTAAAGCATTCTGTGGGTTTCTTCCACCAACAGGGACTGTTCCCATCATTTATCCAGCCCCTGCCTCTGGCAGGCTCAGACTTTCACACTTGAGAAATAAACCCTATAATTTTATTTAATCCAGGGGATAATCTTTTTGTAATGTGCCAGGACAAAGGTGGGAAGTTCTATTTCCTGAAGACCAGATTAAGACAGTTTGGCACTGGCAGACAGGAGAGCCAGAGTGTTCGCAGAAACCCAATCAGCACCCTTTGCCGGGGGCATTTGCCAGCAGCTTCCCCAGGCAGGGAGGGGGCACGTTAGCCTTGCTTGGCCCCCGGGTGCTTCCCAGCCCCACTAACAAGGAGGAATTTACAGGCAATCCCAGCTCTGAAGATTTATATTTCCCTTTCCAAGGACGTGCATCCTTGAAGCCTCCTCTCACCTTGGACCATTTCAGCTGCCAGTGGAGCGGTGCTGGGTGCTGCTGGGTGTCCCATGGGGCTGGTATCCCCACCCCAGAGGTGCTCCGAGCCCCAGCAAGGGTGACCAGCCAGGCTGGGCAGAGCGTTAAGGAATTCCCTGACCATATGTGCTTTCCTCTGGTTCGTACCTGTTGCTGGCAGTGCTGGTGGAGCGTGGCCAGGCTGTTTGGACCTTTGTGCCAAAGCCATCAGGATGTGACCCCGGGAAGTGTCCTGTTTGGCTCCAGATCCTTGTCCCGCAAAGTCTCGTGCAGGTACAGACCCGAGTGCAGCCCCAGCTGCAGGGTGAGCCGGGCAGCGAAATCCATCCCAGTGCAGTCCCTGCCCCCCTTATCCCTCTTTAACCACCTTCATGGCCCAAAACACCTCCAGAAACTCCCACCTGCTATCGATTGGGGCTGCCTCTTGCCTTGAATTCCTGGAAGAAGTTGATGCTTGCTTTTTTCCATTTTTCTCTCTGGTTCTGATAAGTTAGAGAGTTAATTGGGGGGAATCACCATCCATATCTGTCACTGTCTTTCATTTGCTGAATACTTTGTGCTTGCTCGTTTCCTGCAAAATTGTCTTGCTGATTTCTAGTTTTCCCTTTCTCATTTTTATGGGAAAGAAAAAAAAAAACCCACAACATTAAAGGGGGATGGAGGGGAAGGAAACAAGCCCCAGTATCCCCGGAATTTGCATTAATGTCCTGGTGAGATGTTGCTGTGTGTCCAAGGGGTACCTGACAGGGCCTGGGCAGCTGAGACCATGCTGAATGCTCTTCAATGTGATGTGGTATTGAAATACAAAAATTACTGACAGGGTAATGTCAGAGACCTTTCCTTTCTCTATGTTCTCCCTCCTGGACTCACTGGATCCTTCCTCGGAAAAGTAGCATCCTATTTTCTTCTTAGGGCAGTTTTACTGGAAACCCCCGAGACAAAACCTTGCTTTGGCGGGTAAACACTGCTACTTTTGTTAATTTTGCCTTTAAGCATTATTAGTTAAATATTGTTTCTTAAAAAATGTATTTAATTTAAACTAAAATGCTGGAAATTTCCTTTCAAGAGTACTTTTTTCATACACATGAATATTAACGCCTTTCTCTGAGAGATCTACTTGAAAAAAAAAATACCAAGAATAAATTAAATACCTACAGATTTTTCTAATTCCTCTTTTTGGTGACATGCCGTCATTACATCAAATTACTGAGATGTGCTCCCATTTTTTTTGTGTGTGTGAAAATTATGGAATATAAAGTATATGTAAATGCAGCAAAAGGCTGTGAAGAAAGAACAGGGACAGGGGAAGCATTAGGTATTCAGCCAGCATCGTTGTGAGCCAATTAATCAAGCAGTGGCGAGGAAAGATGCAGAAACGATGAGTTCGCCCTTCATGTTGATGAGGCCGGTCCAGGGCAAATGCTGCTGCACCTGAGCTCGTAGTTAGGCATGCAGAAAGGAATCATGGGAATATCTTCACGCCTTTGTCTTTCTCGTGAAGGATGGAAAATGTCAAGCTGTTGTTTGGCTGCATGTGGGAGACTCGCTGCGAATTCGCAGTCTGGCGAAGGAGGTTTAACTCTTTGTGGACGGGCGATCCCGGCACATCTGTGCTGCCGCTGCCTGCGGAGCCCCCCCGCTGGCACTGGCCTGCCTGGGGCAGGGGAGGGGGCTCTGTGATCTGGTTGCAGTGGGGATTTTTTTGTCGTCTGCCTCTCTCCCACCAGATGTGCCCCCGCTGCGGGGTGTGACACGCTCCCAGCCCCCGCTTTCCTCCCCAGAGCTGTTTCACCTGCCAACCTCTGTCCATCCCTCCAGCTCCAGCACTGGCGGCTACTTCCCTGCTGTGTTTTTACCCTTCCCCTTGCTAGGGACTTGTATATTATTTCCAACATTGCCCAAAATAACAGCGATGAAGGCTATCTAGGCCATCAGCTGTGTGCAGGGGGTGCTGCCCTGAGCCCCCTCATCACGGCAAAATGTGCCTTTTGCCATTACACCTTTGGTTTTCCTGGAGGGTGTTGAAGTGAGCAGCCGCATGGAGCCCAGCAGAGGCCATGGGGCAATGAGCTCTGGCTGGCGGTGGTGGCAGAAGGACCCTGTTCCTGGGGCTTTGCCGTGAACTGCCCTGCAGCACGGGGACTGCAGTGGCACCGAGGGATGCGGTGGAGCGGGGCTGTCCTGGGAGCCGGGCAATGGGATCACACACAGTGCAGCTCTGGGCATGGGCACTGCCCACACATTGGGCTGCTGGAGCTGTTCCCAGCATTTCCATGCCCAGGAACGGAGTTCTGAAGCTATTCATCCACCTCCATCATGGGGGGTGCAAACAGGAAGACATGAATTGTGCAGACTTTTACCCACCCCCTCACTCAGGCAAAGTCTTACAATTTTCTTCTCCTTGCCTACCTGTGGACTTTGTCCTGTGGTCTGTGTTCCCAAACCTGGAACAGTCTCTGAGCTGCTCCTTGTCATTGCTGAGTTGGTGAGAACAACTTCATCCTTCCCATTACTTATTGTGTGCTTCCCTTTATAAATTTCTGCAAATTGTTTGCTTTTCCTTCAGCATCATGATACTGTTGGCCTAATTTCAACTTCTGATCTGGAATAACTCCGAGATCCTTTCTTCCTGTCACACCAGTAATTTCCCAATTACATTGAACTTCAGGGGCTTTGCACCTGGATCTACCAGATAAATTTCTGTTTTTCTCAAATAATTTCTAGCATCTTTGAAGACATTTGCCATTCTGATTCTGCCCTCTAATGCATTCAAAGATTCCAAATTTAATAATAATATTTTTTCCATGATATAGGCCAGTAATACTGAATAGCACTGGATATAAGATAGACCTATTCAACAGTTTTTCATTTCAATAGCAAACCATCGATGACTAGTCTCTGACTGCAATTCTTCAACTGGTTTTACGCTCACCAAATAGTATTTTCATCTAGACTATGATTCCTCGGCTTGCTTGTGAGAATGTCATATAAGACGGTGTCAAAAATCTTATTAAAGTCAAGATGTGACATTTACTGCTTCTTTTCTATCCAGAAGGCCTATTACCCTGTCGCAGATGAAAATTAGATCGGTTTGCCACGATTTGTTCTTGACAAACCCATGTTGGCTGCTACTCACCCTGTTATCTTCTTGGTGCTTATAAATAGTTTGTTTGATCATTTGTTCCAATATTTTTCTGGGAACTGAAGTTGAACTGACTTAAACTGATTATAATTTCCCAGCCTATCCTTCCCGTTTGCAGAGCAGGCTCCGTGTTTGCTGATCTGCTTTGCCTGGTGTCTCCTGTGCCGGGAGCTGCACGGAGATTTCCTCCTGCTTCTCGGTGCCCTGGCACTCGTCATTCCAGCTACCTGATCACAGCTGATGTTTTTTTAGAGATGCAAAAGTGGATTTATAGCCCCCATCTTCCCTTCACCACCCCTCCATCCCCTTCCTGCGATGTCCCCCGCTGCAGAGCAGGGTGATGCTCTGTCCCATGGCTGCTCCTGCCTTGGTGCTATGGGACAGGCACCACGTGGTCCTGCCCCACATCGCTTGGTCCCTCGGCTGCCCCACATGCACCCACCGTGCCCAACCTCCGCTGAACTGGGCAGGTGCCAGCTCAAGCTCTCTGAAGTTTTCCAGGTAGAGGCACAAATTGCAACCATAGCCAATTCCAGCAGCCTGGAGGGGAAATTACTATTCAGCGCCGTGCTCTGTATGGCCATCTGCTCTTGTGGGGCCCCTGGCCCTTGGTCAGAAGCTGTGGCGATGCCCCACTGAGCTCGAGAAGGTTGGACTGGTGCTGCCTTGGAGGATGCTCCTTTGGGTTCCCAACAGCTTCCACATTGCTTTGTTCAGGTGGAAAGGAGAGGGGATGGATACCTGAGTGTAACCTGGTGGGGAGAATACAGGGTCTGTTGCCAGAGGCTTCTCATTATGTGGAGAAGCATTTCCTTGTTTTTAATTAAATATAAAGACTATCTTACAGTTATAATTAGTACCAGGTGGCTAAGGATTAAAGGGGTAGCATCAAAGGCTTGCCTGGGAGAAGCAAAGGCCAGATTTGCTGCCTCCATCATAAATCACCAGGAATCTCTGTTCTCTCAAAACTCCCTGTTGCATGAGGCTGCCTTCCAATGCTGCTTGGGCTCCAGTTGGAAATTCTGACCCTTACAAAATCTTTCTTAATATTTTAGAGCAACCGCAGCAGAAGAACAATGGTTAATAAGCATCAATCTCCTGAGATCAAAAGTTTCTGTGAAAGGATCAATGTTCAGCCCAGTGAAAGTTCACTCTCCCTAAGCTGTGTTACTGCTGGGATGCTGAGAGGCTGATGGGAGCGTGCCTATCCCCATCTCCAGGGTGGCATTTCAGGCTGCTTTAGTTGCCTGTTTCAATCCCAGGCTGCATACTGCCTGGATGCTGGGCTATTTCTGGGCACTGGGAGATGCTGGTGGGACCAGGATGGGCAGCACGTCCCCTGTGGGCTCAGGGTTGGTGCCAGCCGAGAGCGGGCGCAGCTGTGGGCATGGACGCTTCCCTGGCTGGGGCTGTCCTGGGCTCAACATCTCCCCCCGGCACTGGGACAAGGGGGATTCCCAATCTGTGGTCCTGATGACTGGCTTTGTCTCCTTCCTCTGATTTGTCATATTCTTTGTTGAAAATGGCAACAAACTCTCCTGCTTCCCATCTTTGCTGCTGGCACACAAGGGACGAAGTGTGGGACATTTCCAGGGCTGCAGAGACAGACCTGCACTGCAGGAGAGGGCAGGGGATGGGATGCAGTTTGCTGTACAACAAGCCCAGGCCCTGCCCGCAGCAGCTTGGCATGGCACAGGGTCACTAAAGGAGGGACCTGTTGTGAGGGTCACATCTTCTGCAAGACTGCCTGAAGCCGGAGTGGTAGTGCTGGGGGCCTGGGGATGTAACAAGGTCAAGGCTTGTATGGAAAAGGAGTGATGGATAAGCTTTCCTGGCTGGAGTCCCCTAGGCAGCTGGTTTTTGCCTCCCTGGTCCCCCGGTGCCTCCAGCCCCCCATGCCTTGCTGTGGTATCCTGTCTGCCTCCCCCTCTCTGGGGTCTCTGCAGGAGACCCAGCATCACACCCAGCTGTTGGAGGGTGTGAGGATCTCCTGACACCCAGAGCCTTCAAGGCCTCCCCAGCTGCCTCCTGTGGGTGCTGGACCCCATGGCTGCACAGGGCATCGCCTGGTCCAGGCAGGGATGCAGGCAGCAACCAGCAAAAGCCAGGGCAGAAGTAGCCTGCGGTGCCTGCAGGGTGGGTGATCCAGCCTGGCAGGAGGCAGCTCGGTGTCTCTCCCAATCCCAGGCTGCTATTTCACTCTGTCTTTAATTTTATTTAACATCTCATTTGGTTTGCTCTGCTCAGACCCTGTGCAGCCCATCAGCGCTGCAGAGGTAGCTGACAAATCCATCCCCTGTGATGGATCGTGCTGCCTCCTCCCTGCCGGAGCCGCTTGCTGCCTGCTCCCCCTGCCTGCCTGCGCAGCCCCCAGCCCCGCCAAGCCCCGGCCGTGGGGCAGCACCCCTGCAGCGTGGTGGGGAGGGGAAGGTGCTGTGTTATTTACACCTCAGGCTGCTGTCCCCAGGGAAAGTCAGACAAACACGCAATAAGCTTTGACACAAATAGCGTTTATAAAATATTGCTCCTCTGAGACTGCCTTGCCTACAGTCATTGGGATGCTACTAGTTGCGATAAAATGGAACTGCTCTTTTACTCCTTGCCACAATTACTGGCAGTGTCTGTTCCCTGGCAGACCGGGGGGTCGCCGGCCCAGCTCTCCTGGCAAGGACACTAAATGGAAAGGGAGCTGCCGTCACCTCCCTGCCTGATGCTGGGCTGGCATAAGCAGCCTAATAAACCCCGCGCGATGCTGCGAAACCTTTCTGTGCATGCAGAGCAGCCCTGAGAACGGGCTGCACGAGTGAGATAGAAACGTTAGCTCTGCTCCACAGGACTGGGATTTCACAGTCTGGGTGAGCTGCGATAGCATCGTTCCTTCCTTGCTGCCTGTACATCTGAGCAACCGCAGGAAGTTCCCACAGAGGATGCTGTATTGTCACCAAATTGCAGTTGAGGGAGCCACATTCTGCTTTGCTGCATCCCCCTTGCAGCGTCAGGCCCAACTGACGATCAAACATTTGCTGTGTTTACCCAGCTCTGATAACAAGCGCTGGGATAGGAAAAGAAAAACCCTTCTGCAGTCCAGGAGGATGCCAGGCAAACGGGAACCCCTTCACCAGGAGCAGCCTGTGCTCCGATTGCAGCATAATTCATTTCACAATGTATAAGAAAAGTTGAGTTATTGGGACATGTGACATTTATTTAGTTACATATCTCCTGTGGGAGGTTTCTGGGGCCATTAATGTAGTGTATTTGCATGGCTAGTTTACATGCCTTTGCTTGTTATTGCTGTCTATATTCCATGCACCTCACACTCAATTTCAATTCAAAGTTTGGCAGTTGAGGTGTCACAGCTAAAAAATGGAATGGCCTCCCTCAGAAATGAAATAATTTTGTTGTTCAGTTCCGAGCGATTTTGTAATTTCATGCTTGTGTATGATAATTTTATGCTGTCCTGCTCCACGTAACTCAGTTCTGCCAAGCCCTGACAGGTGATAAATACAATCTTTTCCACCCGGCATGCGACAGGCCAGGATGAGGAGAAGGGGGGGAAAAAAGTGGCGATTTCACATCTGAGGTCCTAGCGCAGCCAGAGCCAGCGCAGCCCCGTCCCTTCATCATTTCACGCCTGGATTCCAGCAGACGCAGCCCCTCGGCTGCGCGGAGGGACCCGGGGTCAAGGAAAGTGTCCTGGAGATGGAATGATGCTGGAGAAGAGCCAGCGATGTTGTGTGCGAAGGGAGAAAGTTATGACTTTGGCGTGTCCCCGTGCGCGGGTTCTGGGGCATGGCGTGTGATTTAGAGCCCAGCCTCTCTCTAATGGAGTTCAATAGAACCGTAACCTTTTGGAGAAATTATTTTTACAAATCTGTTAAACATTTGAAAGACAGCAATTTCCAATAAAAGAATATGAGTCTTTAACATTTATCACCAGGCTACAGATTTTATAACTGTTACTTCATATTGTTCTTGTAAAAAATGTTTCTCCTCCTGAGAGCAGATGAGTCAAAAGACTATTAAGGAAATGCCAGAGGTACAAGGGGGATATAATGGGTGCCAATAAAATGAAAGCAGAAGCAAACCATTTAAATTAAATTCAAGTGGTGATGAGAATCATCATTCCAGCTACAAACCTGGAAAGCTAAACACTGCTCGGTAGCTCTGCAGCCTTGCTAAGCCGCAGCAAATGCTGAGCCCGGCGGCAGGGGGATGCAGCGAGCGGGATCGCGGTGCTGAGCACAGCTCCGTCCCAGTGTCAGGGTGCAGGCACCAAGCCTGGGTCCATCCCAATGCTGGGGTGCTGGGGCTGAGCACGGCCCCGTCCCGGTGTCGGGGTGCAGGCAGGAATTGGTGGTGGTGCTGAGCCCGGCTCCATCACGTATCACTTTCGTTTCTGGATAACTAGCAAGCTAAGTTTTCTGGTTGTGTTATTTTTGTTTTAGCCAGCAAGCTGAGAGCTCTCTTATTGCAGAGCTTGTGTCTCTAGCCTCATACCAGTTCAGAACCAACATCTGGCTTTGGGCATGGCTTTGCATACAGGATCTGTCCTTCGGGGGGACTGTCAGAGCTCTCTGTGGAACATGCGGAGCTTGGGGAGCACAGAGAGCTGGGGTGCTCGGCGGGATATGGGGGTGAGCCTGTTCACAGCCGGCATTGCCGTCTCAGCACGACCGCGGTGCGAGGCGCCTGGCCAGCATCCTGGAGGTTAACGGAGCATTTGCTCCTGTTGCTGCACTTTTGTGTCTGGACTAACGATTTGCAAGAAGTACAAGCGTGTGTCACATCGCATTAGGAGGCACCTGCCGCTCCAGCTCTGACCGTCTTGTCTGCAAATACATTTTTCTAAAGGACACACATGAAAGATATTCTGAATCAACATGACTACAGCTCTGTTAACGCAGGTTACCCTTAACCAGTAGGTCACTTCACATCACTGTGCTCACAAGACCAAAAATAATGTATTCAGCACAAACCATACATCAGAAAGGCGGTGTGTGAGTGGGCTGTGGGTCCGTGTGTGGCACACAGAAGCGTGGGGATGGTGGCACCAGCTCCCTGCCTCCTCAGGAGGAATCTGGGGGGGGATTCATGGATGTCTTATTACTCTGATGGTATTAAAAATAACTGTAAAGTGCCCAAGATAGAAAGGCTGTGAGAGTCTCTGTCATGTCCTTGATGTGAGGGTGTTTATGGTATATGAGAGTTACAGATCTGTAATACGCAGTTAAGGTTTTCTTACTACACATGGTGCAGGCTCAGCCGCGTTTTCAGTGGTTTCCGGAGCCTTGTGATGCCTCGTGGTGACACCCATGGACACCTGGTGTCCCTTGTCCTTGTCTCCATGCTGAACTCATTTCTGTGGTGGTGTCTCACCTGCTCTGGATGCTCAAGCAGCTGGGGGCTGCAGAACAAATGTAACATTACAAACTGGGTTGGGGGTTCAGACTGGGAAGGACCAAGAAGGGAGAAGGCAGATGGAAGGGGCATGTGCTAAGTTGTCCTGCTAATGAGAGCACAGGGTACCCCACACCCCTCTGCACACCTGAGCACTGTGACAGGCAGGTCCACATCCAAGGTGACAAGTTCTTATGCAGCGTGTTCCCCTCTGCACAAGCACCGTCATCCCTCACCTGAGCACAGCCAACGCTGGTGGTTGTGTGCCCGTGTGTTTGTGTGCCCCTGTGCCTCTGTACTGGTGTGTTTGTGTGCCAGTGTGTTCAGGGGCAGCAGCTGCCTGCCAAAGATGTGCCTGAGCTGGAGAGATCGTATGTCCAGACGGAACCTGATCAGAATTGATGAACCTCTGAAAACCTCCCGATGCATGTCTCTGGTTCCTAAATAAGGGAACCTCGGAGCCAAAGGCTGCTGCAAGCCATAACTAAGGCTCACCAGACACTCTGTTTCCCGCACTGATGAACACTGTCATCAGAAATCATCCCATGAGTCCAGCTCCGCTCCTATCCCTCACACAGGCTTGCTGGCTTTGGGAAGCCATAGATACTGTGAAATGGAATTCAAGAGGTACAGAAAAGCCTGGTTAAAGCCATCCCAGGGTGCTCCATCCCAGGGTGCTCCATCCCCTGGCTGGCCTTGCACATCAGCCTCCTTTGCATCTTAGGGTGCTGAAAGCTCTTTTCCCAAGAGCTTCCTTCTGCTTGATCCCCTGGCATGTGTGCGGTGGTGGCTGTGATGAGCTGGTCAGTGGAAATGGGGATGAATCCAATGGCTAAGAGTCCCTGAGGTGGCACTTTGGGGCTTTCAGCCCAGGCAATGACCCTGGATGCGATGGGAGCGTGCTCTGCCCCTTCCCTGGGCTGGCTCTCCCCACATCTGCAAATTAACTCCATAACGTAACATTGCCCTGTACAAAGCAATAATTTAGAGCTGGGTTTTTTTTTGTTGTTGCGTGGTTTTACACATCACATATTTAATGTCTCTCTGAAAATATAAATAAAACATACGTAACCATTAGAAATCCTTAGAATCTGGGAAGCGCCTAAGAATTTATTTGTTTTCAGGAGGATCATACATATTGTATTAAAACTATATAAAGGGTTTAATAAAATGGCAAAAATAAAGCAAGAGCGAAGGCTCTCAATCTGCACTGAGAGGAGGGAAGTGATCTTTCTTTGATGCCTATTAAATGTTCCAGCAGATGAAACCCTATATTCTGCCAGGAAATGAGTTTGCCACAAGCCGATTGGGTGCTGTCGTGTGTGCTCGACTTTACCACTGTCATTCCTCTTCCTCGAGCAGCAATACATTACGCCGCCTCCATTTTTCATTCCTCACTGCCCGAAATGCAAATTTTCTCTCTGTTGTTTATATTAGGTTTTCAAATATATGGAAATCCAGATATCTGGAGGAAAATGTCAGGGCCAGAAATACTCGTGATCTGTCTTTTCCCCAGCCTGACACTTTTCTCCATCACTTACGCGGCAGCGTGTGAGGAGCATTAGCAGCTCCCAGGGCTGAGATGGGGCAGTTTGCTGCTTGCTGTGGTGCTGTGTTTGCAAGGGTTAGTTCACCTCTGCAAAGTTCAACATCTGGCCTGTGGAGGAAAAGGGCCACGTTGTGCAGGGAAGGTGTCTGAGCTGGGTGACATGGGCATGGGGGGGGGGCTCTGCCCCGTGCCCAGTTGTGCCTTCGGGAGTTTCTGGCCAAATCAGGCTGAATTCCTGGAGTTCCCTTTGGTTTTCTCCAGTCAGGGGTACAAAAATTATCTTCAATAAGCGCAGACATGCCCTCACAGAGCAAACAGCGCTTGGTGCTTTTAGCTCAGGGGTGTTGGCAAATTGTTCCTCTCTCCCCCACTGAATGTGCTGTGGCTTTCCCACTGTGGCCCAGTCCTCCAGGCCAGTAACTGTGCTGGTTTGTATTGGGCAGACCCAGATTTGCTGTGGTCTCAGCCCAGTACAAAGCTGCAGCTTTTCAGAGGCTCAGCAGTTCCAACATCTCGGTGTCCAGCACGCTGTTCCCTTTGTGGAGTGTGAGGAAGGGACAATTGACTGCGGGTGCAGTGACTGTGAATGGCACATGGGTACTGAGTGTGAATGGCATCCATTGCTTCTCACTGAATAACAGAGAGATTTTAGGCTCTGGCAGCTTGAAAGGCAAAAATCACTGTCTCCCAGTGCTGGAGAAAGCCTGATGTGCCTTGAATGGTGTCACAAGAACCCTTCAACCAGGCACCAGGAGGCTGGTGACCGTCACTGGCACCAGCACAGCATTTCTTCCTTAGAGCTGAGGGAACGATGCACAACAGAAATTCCTTATTAAGGGGTTTTTATTACATCTTCTTCACATTTCTGAATAAGTGTCTTACTCAGAATTGTCCTTCGAATTCTTTGCCCACGCTGATGGCTTATGCACAAAAAGTGATACAGGCTCTGGTTATCATTGCTCTTGGCATCGCTTTCATCCTGCAGACCTACACAACTAAACCAACCCCAGACAAATCGTGTATTCCGAATTTTGCAATCAAGTGTAGACTGTGAAACTTGTTGGATGTATTTGAGTACAGTATCTGCTTTCATGATCAGTCAAGCTCCAGTGCTTGAACACAGGTGCAAAGAAAATCGTAAAAGGTTGCAAACATAGTCACACTGAAATCTGTGTTTGAATAAATTTTATATACACAGAAATGTTTTCATCTGTTTGCTTAGCTCTGCACAAACACTCCTTCAAGCACTTACACACGGAACAGCAGAGGTTATACAACCTCCACGCACACAAAGGCCACAGTCTTTTTAACTAGATATTTTAGAACCCAGAAAAAAATATTCCAAAATCACAGGAAAAATTCCAGGATTAAGAAACAAACAAGCAAGGAAAATCAACCCCCTCTGCTCAGCATTGTTATCTGTCCCATTCCAAACACGCACACACAGAAAAAGCTGGTGCAGCTCCCAAGTCCAGAGACACAAACAGGAGTTTGTCCCCACTGTCCCTGTGTGCAGCTCACCCAGTCCGCAGGATGTGTCTTCTGTAAGAGGCACTTTTTTGTAAAAGCCTGAGCAAATGCTTGACTCTAAGGCCGTGCTGAGCTGAAGTCGCTGGGTGCTCTGTACCCTCAGGGCTAACCCTGCTCGCACCCCTGGCAGCGCGGGGGTTTCCCTGGGATGCTGCACTGATTTTTATCACTCCAGACTCCACCGGTGACGGCATCACCACATGTTTCTTCACACAATCAGAAAAGGCTTTCCCTGAATTACAGAGAAACGGTCCTGGCTGGGGGTTGTTTGCCTGTTGCTGAGTGTCTGGCTGTGGAGAGTGGACCCAAGTGCGGCTTTGCACTGCGGGGCTCTGCTGGGACACTGCTAGGTTTCCGGCCCTTTGCCCGTGCAGTGTGCTTCATGCCTGGAGATGCTGGGCAGACCTCAGAGACAAGGCAGTGATACGTTTACTTAGCCCTGCAATCAGCAGCCAGCCCTTCTGAAAACAGTTTGTACCATTCTAATGTGCTTCTGAAACCTTATGCACAGAGCAGTGGTTAAAGGGCTCCAGAAATCAAAATTGCCATGCCCAGATTTTTCTTCCCAGAGTGACAATTGGGAAGTACAGCTGGCAAAGGGAAATTGGATCCAAGCGAATATTTGGGGAGCAGGGTTTGCGTTCTCCATCATCCCTGCTGGAGATGGCTGGTTTTCCCCTCAGCATGCTGTTAATATTCTTTGCGCTTCCAGAACCAGCACCAAGGTGACTTCAGCCCCCTCTCCTGCTCAGCTCCCCCTTCCAAGGCTGTTTTGGCAGACTGCTCGTTCCAAACCAGTGGACCCTGTTACACCTCAGAATGCATAATCCAAACCTCCCTGCCTTGGAGAGGCAGGAGCTGGGACAAAGCAGAATGCACCTTTGATCCTTTAAAGACTAGCTCTAACAAAGCTGTCTAGAAGTATAAGGGGGTTTGTTTAAGTTCTTATTGTCCCCATCCCCTGGCTCACCCCACTGGGTCCCACAGACCCAGAAATGCTGGAGTCCTGCACAGCCCCATCCCAGAGCGCTGAGAATTAGCCAGCTCTGACCCCAGAAGGGTCTGAAATTACCTTCCGCTGAGCCTGCATCACTCGTTACACACTGTCACCCAGAGCAGAGAGTACTGTCCGCATATCCAGTTTTAGGCTGATAGCAATAGTTTTATTTCACCAGAATGAATTAATACAAGAAAATAATTTGCAGATTACAACAATTCCTTCAGCAATATATGACTCAGAGCTGGGCAAGCAGCCAGGTTTGAGAGTCAAATTATTTGGAGCTATGCTCAGCTCTTGTGTAGGGTCTGGTTTGAAGCAAATCCTAATGAGACACACAACTTCATACTGGGACACTTCGACATGACAGCCTGAGCCCCAGCCTAACCCCTGCAACAGACTCATGTACAGCTCAGATCTCAAAACACAATTCAGATTCACTTCGTAGAGGTCAAGTATCTTGGTCCCCAGAACCTGGCCCATTCCCTGCGTGTATCGCACAACCCCAGGGGGCTGCAGAAGGACATCAGGTTTTCCCCTCCAGTCACTGCAGCTGCAGGTGATGCATCAGAGTGAAGGCTTTCAACTGATGATCTTTGCAAACAGGCCATCCATCATTAGTGAAGGTCAAGTTGCAGAGGAATTCCATCATTTTATAATCAAATACTTCCTCCCTTTGCCCTTGGTTGGGTCTTCAAAAGCAAATGAAGCTCTCTCAGGTGTGTGCGTGTTGTCTATCTGGCTAGTGAGTGTGCTTGGTGCAGGCACTAGGACGGATGCTGGTGAACAAGGCATCACCGTTGGCTCTTTGTCTCTTCAGAGGCTGATGAGAATAAATCCTGATGCTGCAGCTCTACAGGTGGTACCTGAAACCTCCTGGTTCTGCAAAGACCCCTTGAAGCAGAGAGCAAGCAAAAACTGTTCTAGTTCAAAACAGAGGCAGCTTGCAAGGCAGTGGTGCTGGAAGAAGGCTGTGTGTCTCCTTGTAACATCTTGTAACAGGCAACTCCTCCTAAACAGTGGTGGTGACCAACCTAACTCCTGCCTGTGTTTAGCTTCAACTTACAATACCCTACAATACCTGAGTCATGCTTGTTCTCATGGCCCAGAAATTTATTTGGCATGGGAAGCTGCAGGAAGAACTAGTAAAAAATTCAGGGTGTGCTTTTGGTTGTCTCTTTGTGTTTGACCTACTTAAACCCTGTCTTATGGGAACAAGTTTTTAGACAAGCTGGTCTGGAAGCCCATCTTCAGAAAGCAAAGAGATGCTCTTGGGCTGTGTGGCTCCACACAACGGGCTGTCGGCTGGTCGTGTCTTGTCACACCTTGTGCACATGCAGTCTGGGAATAAGATTCCTTCTCCTCCGTGCCATGGACATACTCTTTTTTTTCTGTCATAGGACAAACTAGAAAAGAAGAGCTCCTACCTGGCTCCTGTCACCGCAGAGAAGTGCGGTGTCTGGAGCACGCACAGGTGATTAAATGTGTCATGTGCGCATCATTTAAATTAATGTTGCTAAAACAACAATGCTATTTTTAATATTTAAAGAGCCTCTTTGAAGAATAGGAGAATCTGTCACCTTTCCTGGTGGATTTGAATCTTGTGTTCTGAGGGTTTTTCTTCTCTGATTAAAGGAGTTGGCTGCATGAGGAACAGCTACACATGATGTGCAGGGAGGGGGTGTGGGACTGAGACGCATCCTGGGGAGCAGCTCCTGCTCGCAGCGGTTGAGGACGCAGCCAGGTGGTTTTTCTAGGCTTTGTTTTGTGGAGCTCCCACCCAGGGTGTCCCCCTGGGGCCAGGAGCCCAGGACAGCTGGCCAGGCTGGGCTTTCCTGGGCACCCACCTCACTGTCCCTGCTGGGTGCTCACAGCAGGCGTGCAGCATCCCAAGGGCTGGGGTCCGCAAGTGCCACCGCTCTTTATCTTTGGTTTGCTGAGAAGCAGCTTCGTCCCCACTCTGTCTCCACCCCAAAGTCTCTTCTGGACGTTCAGACATGACAGGACCACCATCAGAGCCTGACCCTGACCAAATCACTCCTTAATCTCTGTAATGGGCGCTTTTTTTGTGCAAAAGCCACACGCTCCATCCCAGAGAGGTGCAAATTGTGCAAGGGCAGGCGAGTCCCTTCCTGAGCTGTGCAGGCAACACGTTTGCTGATGTGGCAGCAGGAGCTTTGTCTTCTGACCCAGGTCCCATCCCGGCAGCGCCTGCCTGCCTGGCCGTGTTTGTACAGCTGGACTTTCCTGCTGAGCTGCACCACTTGCAGTTGTCTCTGCTGAGTTTTGCTCTGCTTTCTTTTAGGCCAGGCCTTCCATTTGCCAACAAGGTTTTGATTTCTGATCTCCTCCCAGAGGTGACCGGGAACCAGGATCCAGCCCTCATCCCCTTGCTTGGTGGCTCTCGGTGCCCGTCCTCTGCTGGAAACATGTCCTCTGAGCAGAGTGCCAGGAGCCAGAGGAGAAGGGCCCATTGTGAGCGAGGCTGGAGCAGGGAGCAGATATTAATGTTATTGGAGGGAAAAGACTATTAGGATTCTGTAGCTCTGAAAAATACATAAGTCTGAAATAAGACTAATGAGACATTTACTGGTGCGGTTGGGTTGCATTAATGACCCTTCAGAGGATACAATTGCAAAAGGCTTTCACTGTAATTACCACACTAATGATCGGCAGTGACATCATTTTAGACCAAATGTGATGCTTGTTTTGGATGCGTTTCAAGATCGGGACTTCTCTGCCGCGGGCCTATGAGGCCCATCAGCATTACTGCCTGTCTCCCTGCTCCGCTGCCCATCTCTCTGCTGCCTTCCCGGCAGCCTGGCCCCAGCATCCAGCATTCCTCTGCATTTTAAGGTGCTTCTGGGACTCAGAGCCGAGAACCGCGATCTGTCAGAACCCACGGCTCAGTTCCCGGTGCAGGGCAGGAACTGCAGGCGGGAGAAGCTGGGGGAGAGCCGCACACCTCCTTTTATTCTGTAGGCATTCTTAAAAGGCTTTTAATAAACAATGATTTATTATCTCCCGGCATGGCCTGAAGCACATCTGTGCCGTGTAACCTTTGGACAATCCCTGCTCCCGGGCGCACGTCTCACAGCCGGTGGGGACAGGCTGATCCCCATCTTCCCCAGCGCCTCTGGGCTTGGAGGAATGTATTAATTAACCTCATTATCCAGGATCATTTCTGCACTGGGTGTTACAGTGGCAGAGCCTGTGTTCTGAGGAGGGGTCTCTGCACGGAGAGCCCCAGGCAGGGATGAGGTTCTGGTCAGTGCTCAGCTAGGGGGTCTGTGCGGGAACACGGGGCTGGGTGCGATGCGGGGGCTGCGTGGGGCCGGGAGGGTGCCCACCCAGCCGGGGCTCATCCAGCCCCTCCTGATCCCACAGCTGGGTGCCAAGAGGGGGATGCTGGAGGCAGAGGCAGCCGCAGGACTGGGGGTGTCAGGGTGCAGAGCCCGGTTTGGGGTGGGGGGGAGCCAGGGGTGACTGTGGCCCCCCCAGCATGTGCCCGGGCTCTGCTGCCTCCGCTCCTCCTGGCACCCGCCACGGTGGGGATGGATTGACAGCGGCTTGTTAAGCCTGACAGAGCATCAACTTTTAAGGAGTCAGAGAAAGCAGGGCTTTTTAATTAAAAAAAAAAAAAAAAAAAGGGCAAGTCTTGATTTCTGCCTTTCCAGTTCATCTCTTCTGCAACCAGCATTCCTGCTCCAGCATTTAAAACCACCAAATTTATAGTCCTGTCACCTGTGTCCATGGGCTGCTGCTCCCTGCCCCAGCCCTCCTGCCGGGCGCTGCCTGGAAGGCGCGGGCATGGCGGTGTGACTGTCCTCAGGGACAGCCATTCCCCTCCCTGCACACTTGCTGCTTGTCACCAGCAAACACCCAGCCAGGCACACATCGTCCCCTTGTTCCCAGCAGCATCCTGGAAAACGCTAATACCAGTACCAGGTACTGAGAGCGGCCGGTCCCTGCCCGGGGCACGGGTTCAGCCGTTCTGGGGATGCACAGGGAGGCTGGTCTGGTTTGTGCAGGATGCTATGTGAGCTTTTTGTTCTCTACCTGTGATTTTCTGACAGGCACGTGGAGTTTTCTTGTTTGGGAGCTCATTCTGCCTCCAAAGAAGGTGAATGGTAATTGGGAGTGTGGTCTCAGGTGAAAGCTTTGTGATTAGCAGCTGTAAAACATGAGTCTCTGTCATAAGGGGAGCAGGGAGAGGAGAAATCCTTGGAAGGGAATGAAAAACATCTGTAATCCGCAACTGCCTTAATTCCCAAACCTCCTCTCTCCCTCCTGGACTTGGCATTGGACAAGGTGACCTTTGGAGGTCCCTTCACCCAAACTGTGGTTCTGTGATCCCTGTGCATGTCAGTGTGTCCTCGCTGCCCAGCGAGGCTCCTGCCCGGCTGTTCCCCAACCCCGAGGGGGTGGCGCAGACTTGGAATATGAAAATGTCCAGTTCAATACTGCCAAATTTTTTTTCTAGAAAATCCTTTTTTTAAAAACAAAACAAAACATAATTTTCCTTCGCTGGTTTCCAAAGAGAGCTGCCCCTTGGCAAAGGCACTGAGCAGCATCCCTGTGGGTCTTGCCGAGGCAGGACTGCAGGCTGCGCTTTGCTAATCCTCAGCCTAAGGGCGAGTTGCACCCATGTAACCGAGAGCCCCGTGTTCCTTTTGCTCATGTCTCTGGCCGATGCCCGGGTTCTGCTCCAGTCCCATCCATGGACCCTGCTCGTTCCTCGGTGCTGCCATCAGCACTGGCTCGTTTGCGGATCCCTAACGAGCAGCTCCCTGGGCAGGTGCAGGAGCAGGGGGGAGCGGGGAGGGGGCTTTGACTCAAGGTCTGTTCCCTGCTTGAGCGATCAACATCATTTCCATACTATAATTACATTGCCCAATCCTCTCCTGATTTTACTGCTATCTTGTAAGGCGTCCCGGTTGTGAGTAATTTAAAGCTATATGAGATGTCAGGCTCTGTGAAACAATCACCCCTCAAAGAAATATGGGCTGAGATAATAATTGATAAGTCCCATTAGGCAACGGGGCTCGCTAGTGCCGACGTGGCCTCTTCCCAGGCAGCCTTGCTGGGTCCCTTAAGGCCAGTTTTGCTGCTCGGCATTGCAGGGACCCCAGCCGGGCGCTGGGGGAGACCCCAGGGTGGCAGCAGGGGAGCCAGGGGACATGGGCGATGTCCTACTGCAGGACACGGCAGGGTAACCACAGCCATTCGGCCTCCTCAGTTCTGGGATTACAGTATTTCAGCCTGATTTATGGGTGTGTTTTCGCATAAAACACACGATGAGCATCAGTTACCTCCTGTATTTGTTCTGTGGGGTTTCTCTCAGCAGTTTCTCCTCATCTTCATCAGCAGTGAGGAACCTCTCTCAGCATCTCCATCCTGTCCTCCACCCTCATGTCCCCACAGCCGCTCCGTCTCCTGCAGCATCAGTCCCGGTGCGGGGACAGGCTGACCATGGCCTCCCTGGCACAGCGGGGTGGCCTTGGCATCTGTTGGCTCAGACCAACGTTTGGTGGTGGATTGAGAAGCCACGTTTGTGTTTGAGCTGCGTGATAAGGGCTCTTCCATCGCCAGCTGTGATGGTACAGATTCCAGGTACCTGAAACTGCTGATTCCTTCAAACTGCAACTGTGTTTATATATTATATATATATATATATATATACATACATGCATGTTTATAGACAAGTGTCTCTGTATACAGAAATACACAGACAGACATGCCCACATCCGCATCAGAGACCACTCCAGTGCCTGCAACTTCCTGCCAGAGCCGGTTTTGGGGAGCGGTGCCGGGGAGTCGGTGGGGTCCCATTGCTGCCCATAGTCTCCCTATCCCCAGCTGCCCACGGTGTCCCCGTCCCCCCCCAGCTCTGCCGCCCCCCGCTTGGCGCTTTGCTCTCTGCATCACGGCTGCTCCCACAACCTCACCCGCCTGGAGAGTGGAAACAGAAAATTGTGGTTTATTTCTGTCACTAGAGTTTGTAGCTTTTAAAGCCGTGTTTCCAGCTTTTTAATGGTTGTACAGTTTACAAACTCTCTTGCTTTAAACTTTTAAATTTTTAATTAGAGAAGAGAATGTAAACTTAATTTTTTGTTGTTTGCAAGATAGGAGAGGTCTTGCCCATGACAACAGGATGAGTGATGAATTATGCAAGTAGCGAGGGAAAAGCTGGCTTTTTTTGATGTGCTATTTTATAATTGCATAAACTATTGCACTCCTGAATCAGGCAAACATTATTTTACACATTCAGTAACCTTTAAAAAGTGGTGACAGCTAATTTATGATGTTCTGTAACCAAAAAAAAAAAAAAGGAAGAATTGCAATGAGAATTTTTAAAAGTTGACAAAACTCGTGTGTTCTCTCCAGAAAAGGTGAAGAGTTCAGAATGGAACGACTTTCTGGAAAAGAGCTCACTGGTCTCTACATTTAGGAATTGATACCACATATTAAAAGATGTGCTTGTGGGGAACTTAATGAGGGGAGGGGATTTACCTTTCAGAGCAGGTTTGTCATCTGTGGTGGGACAGGATTTAGCATGATGAAACCCTCAGTTGTGACACCCACAATACAAAAATGAATGTTTGGTAAATTGTGGGGTGACATTTGTGGGGGGAAATGGGGAACATTTCAACTTTGTGTTAACTTTAGCCTGTATGGAAAATACGACACCTTCCCACGAGGAGGGTTCAGTATTTGAAATCTTTTTTCTCTCCCCCGGAGTGGGTTCGCAGAGATGGAACTCTGTATTTCCCAGAATGGAAATTCTGGAGAAATGTTCCAATTCATAAACACTGAAACAACCTTATTAGAATGACACAATCTGACAGCTGTTAAAATATTATAATAAAACAGAAGAAAAAAAAAAGAAATATACCGTAATTCATTACTGTCTTTGAAATGTTTAAGAGAGTGAGGAAAGTCAAACCGGATCAGTTTTGATCTTGGATTATTTCATTGAAAAATTCATCAAGATGAGAAAGTCCCTGCGGGATGTTTTGATGTGGATGTAAAAGCGCTTTTGCAGAAAACATCTGGTGTTGGAAGGATTTGCTGGTTTCTCTAAATAACCCCCCGAGCTGACGTTGTCAGCTGGGGCTCAGCCACCAGCCCTGCCCGTGGGATGGAGCAGTGTGGGGTTGGGGACGGGGTTTGGGGTCACATTAGGGGAGCAGTGGTGACAGGGACGTGGGGAAGGAGAGTGTCTGATCAGCTCAGCCCCACCTGGCGTTAACCACTTCTCTGTTTGAAGATGGCTCAAAATCCCACATTTGATAAATGATTGACACTTCCCACCAACAGACACCCAGGGTACACAAAAGGAACCATCCTCCTGCTTGTAAAGCTCCATTAGAGAACTGGAGCAGCAAAATAAAAATGCAAATGTTTATCTCAACCCCTCTTTCAGGCTTGAGTGCTGGTGAAAGCAGCTTTAGAAATTCAGAATCGGTTGCCTCCCTGGAGAAATCTCAGCACTGTTTTGTAAGCAAAAGTCTTTGCCGCACAGCTACAGTGGAAGTTTTGACAAGAAAACAACTGCTTTTAAAATCCATGGGTGGCACACACTGTGATGGGGATTTGTTTCCTGTGTTCCACCAGCAATACAACCAGAGCGATGGCCACCTGTGCCCAGCGGGGACAAGTGACACTCATCTCTCTGGGTTGGTGCCTGATTAAGCAAAATTGTCACTCGCTCCTTTTGCTGGCACCCAGCACCTTGCTCCAGAAGAACCTAAAGTGGACAGATCTGAAGAGGCCATAACGTGGTATCTCAGAAACTAAAATTCGGTCATTTGACGGGTGGGTCAGAGGGTCCCCACCCTGCAGCCATCCCTGGGGATGGGGACCAGCACACAGGGGATATGGTGGGCTCCTCTGCTGGGCCAGGACACGGGATGAACACGGTGGGTGCAATGGAGCAAATACCCATTTTGCCGCTGCTCCAGGCGCTGCCCGAGCTGCTGCTGGGAGAACAACTGGTTTTTTGGCTTTGCATGTTCCAGGCGTGCTGCCTTCGCCTGCAAATCATCTTTCCTACCTCCTTCTCCCCGTAGCTTGGGTTGTAAATTTACCGCTATTAATTAATTTATAATTAAGTTCTATACAGCAACCGCTCACTCTAGGAGAGATGATTTCAGATAATCTCAGTTTGTCAAAATATGCCTGTCTCTTCTCAAAGCTGCAAGGAAAACACTGTGCAGCTTCAGGTTTGGAGATGTTAAACAGAGAGACAGTACGAAGATTTGCCCTGGAGGAGTCAGCTCAGACAGCAGACGAACACACGCTGTGATTTTTGGCAGTGCAGCCCCTTTCCCTCCCGCAGGTGTGGGGTGCGTAGCCCGGGGTTCCCCAGGCCCCATGCAGGGACGGGCAGGCGCTGGTTTTCCTCTGCAAAGTCACAGTGATGCTGCCCACCCCCTGTGTCCAGGACTCGCGGTCACCTTGCCCCTGCGGCCAGCTGGAGCCTGACCTGGGTTATAACCCAGCACAAGGGGAGACCTCAGCACCATTCCCATCCTTCTCCTCCTCCTCCTCCTCCCACTAACTGCAGTGACCCAGACAGCCGGAGCGCGGGGGCTGCCAGGGCCCCCATCGCCTGATGTAGCGCGGAGCCTGTAGTGCAGTTGAGTTAAATAATAACTAATCCCTGCAGGAAGTGCTGGAAGTCGTATTTAATACGTACGCAGACCATAACCTGTTTGCTATCTAATTGCCTGCAAACTAAACAAGCCATAGATATCCAATTATGGGATTGTATACCGAGCGTTCTGTGTCCCACCGTAGCTCAGAGGCTCAGGGAAGCATTTAACTGCTAATAAACAAGGTGCATGGTTTAATTTGAAAGGTTATTGCAATTTAATATGACTGAATGGTGGTGAGTGTTCACATGGCAAGTTGCAGGAGCCATTATCATACCAAAGCAGCGTGTGCCCTTCCCAAAGCCTCTGGTCAGTGCAAAACCCTCGGGCACATACCTGGGACAAAATCAGGGTGGTGTTTACTTCTCAGTGGTCCTACGGACCAAGATGGGATGTGAAAGGCACCTGGGGCTACTGCTGCTTCCCTGGCCCTGGGGAATGTCACCAGGAGAGATAGCAGCCCTATAAAACCTGCTGGTTTGTCCCTGGAATTAAAAATGGTTGTTTACATGGCTTTCAAAAGTGGACAGAAAGTGCAGGAAAGGAGCAGAAACCAGTGCTGGAAATATCCCAGTGCTCCCAGCACAGGAGAGGAGGGACCCCCCATCCAAACCCCACAATGTAAAAACAAAGCAAAAAACAAAAAACAGAAAACAGGAAAAAGTGAAAATAGCAAGAAATACCTGCATTGTTTCTTTCTGGGAGTAGCAGGAGCTAAGAAAAACAAACAAGTCTAACTAAGTGCTTTGGCAATTATACAGACAAACAAATCACTTTCCCAAATTGCTTCTTTGGGGAATTACGGCTCCTGGAAATGAAACACAAACAGATTATTAAAAAAGAGCTTCCCGTTGGGAGAGAAACAGTATTTACAAGAGAAGATGTGCCTAGCTGGACCTCTAATTGCTGTTCATTATCTCATATTGATTTAATTAGTTGCTGCACTCAGGTCTAAATTGCCTGCTGTCCTCAGCAGGGATTTAGGAGCTGGGGCACGTCCCTGACCCACTGGGCGGTGGCAGAGCCAAGGTCCCCTCTGCTGTGGTGAGGACACGGCAGGGACATGGCAGGGATGGCGGGTGGCACTGGGCAGGGATGGCAGCGTGTCCTCGTGGGCTGCTCCTTCCGTGGAACCCATGGTGGCTGTGAAGTGCTAATTAACTGAAGTAATTAGAGAGAGTGTCTTTGCAACACAGAATGAGGGTGTTTTGGTGCAGGCAGAGTGCCACAGTCACTGGCTGTGGGGCAGGAGGGCCGCAGGGACAGGGCAGGTTTGGGGAGCACAGCCCCGTCCCTGCTCCAGCACACACTGGGGATGCCAAACCCAGCCCGGGGCTGCATCCCCAACACCGGCATCAGCCACACTGGCTTCCCCAACAAAAACCTGAGGGCTATTAACTTCCCTGATTAGTGACCTTTGGGGACTGACTGTTTAGCAGATTTCTATTTTATAATTGCAGGTGATTAATGGGGGAGCAAGCAGTTGTTCCTAGAAACATCAGTAATTGCTTCTTTAAGGAAATCGCGGCCAGGTGGGACGATGAGACATTACACCCTTGCTGGAAGCTGAGTTCAGGAAACTGATGCTCCTGCTGCAAAATTCATATTCTCTGAATGGACATGGCAGCACCAGCTCCAGCATGAATTAGAGGAGAGTGTGTATGCGTGTGTGTGTGCACAGCCCTGTGCCCACACAGCCCATACACAGGGACACCCACACACGCCATGGCCAGAGGTGCCCATTTACCGCATACTCTGGAAAATGTACTGCTCCGGCACACTGCCAGCTGGGCATGGGCACGCTTTGCTGTTAGACACCAGGGCTGTATTCCCCCCTTGTGCATCAGCTATGCAGCATGCCGATCCTGTCTTCCCCGAGGCACTGGAAGAATTATTATTGTCTAAAGCTAAGAAATAGTCCTTCACGCAGGGAGCTACGCAAAGTTGAGCCATTTCTGGCTAATTCTCACAGCGTACACACACACAGAGGCAAGACTGCCTTGTCCTGGACATCATTCCTGCTTGTTTTATTCATACAACGAGAGTCAGGGACTCACAGTAACGTGGGAGTTGAAACAGGAGACCCAACGGCTGGGGGGGGTGCCGGCTCAGCAGACTGATGCCGCCCTGTGCACCACGAGCTGTTCCCTCGCCGCATCCCTGCTGCACACACTGCGCGGCAGGATCGAAGGGAGAGTTGGATCGGAGGAAACTGGAGGTACAGCTGCTGTTAAAAATGATCCTTTGTGCATCAAATCAGTATTCCACGGGCGGCTCGAGATTCAATACATCAAAGGTTGAAGGATCATACAACCCTATTAGCTACAAACTTTAATTTCCCTTCGGGGCTGGTGTGTTACAATGCAACTACAGCAGCAATTACAACTTTTCCTTCACTGACAACTTGTTTAGATCAATAATGTCCTCAGCATCTCGAATCAAGATGGGCTCCATCAGCTGAACAAGCGAAACAGCCAGACCCACGATTTCCATGCACGGAGCCTGCGTGAGGCGCCCCTGCCCGCCCTGCCCGCGCAGGCAGGCTGCGCTCGGTGCCGTGCCAGATGCAGACACCCGCGAGAGTTTGCAAGGTTTGACCAGCTCCCCCTCATCCAAACCAAGCCGAGCTCCCCGGGCTTTCTGGTTTCTCTCCACAAGGCTCGATCCCTTGCCGATGCTGAGACCTTCCCACTGTCCCTCTGGAGCTGGTGATAGGGACCAGGGCTCCGCACTGCGATGCTGAACTGGGGGATGTGTCTCTCGTCACCATCCCTGCCGCGGCTGCGGGCAGTGCTGCAGAGCCGGCGGGTGCACGCTCGGTGCTGAGCTCCCGTTTCCCCTCTCTCTCACACACACAAAATGCTGCCGCGGCATCCTCAAGCAGAAAGGGGAATTTGAAGCCCTTCTCGCTGTATTTTGACAAGGCTGTGACAACCCCTGAGAGTCTCGCAAGGGCGGGGAACAGAGATTTCGTTCTGATCAACATCTGTAAAACCAAGCCTCCCCTGCACAGTGCCGAGGAGCATCCCTGGGGTGCCGACCCCCTTCCCGTGCACCAGGGCCCATCGGGGACTGCGAGCTTGGACGCCCGATGCTGACGGCTGTCAGCACAGGACTGCGTCTCTCCTATTAAGAATATTGCCTGAGCTGCTATTTCCCTGCCATGGCACAGAGCCAGGGAGCATAGTGGAGGAGAAATAAATCTACCCACTGAACTAGAGCTGACTTGGGAATTGGAAAGGAGAAAAATCCAAGAGGACTGAGTGCGGTCTCCATCCCCGAGACAGATGGCCTAGCGGAGTAATAAAAAAAAGTGGTACAGAGCTTGTGGGTGGAACGGGACGCAGTAATTATGGTCCTTCGATGAGTAAGAGCAGAGCGGCTTCCAGCTATCACCTGCTAATCCCTGAGAAGGCTGGACACCTCTCTCTGTCTGGGCGGGGATGGTGATTTAAGGTAGGCATTTAGGATTTTTTAACACAGCAGATGGACTGGGCTGTTGTCAATGCCCGAGGTTTGCACTGGCTCGCTGCTGGGGCTCCTGTGTCAGCAGGGGTGAGGGTGGCTCAAGGCTCTGGAAGCTCCAGGTCACAGCTGAAAAACGGCAAGGTCACACATAAAGTTCATAAAACAGCAGAGAGTGAAACGTTTTGCAGAATGTTTGAGGCCACTGAGAGGACCTTGAAAGAAGGAATGTGTGATGGATGGACTCAAGTCCATTGCCCTGGTACAGGCTATTCCTTCCAGCGGATACGCCAGAATGAAGGCTGGGGAAACCTCGTCAAAACAAAGCCAGGAGTTAAATGTCTCATGAGCAAGCACATTACAGACCTCTCTTCACTAAAGCAAACAGCCTTGTTTGGGAAGAAATGCAATTTAATCCCAAAAAAGTTAGCTGAGCAGAAAGTCACAGGCCCATAGGTTTGCGGAGGAGCAGAGACAAATGTGCAGGCACATACACACATGCACATATGTAGACAAGCATAAAAATAATAAAATTATTTTGTATTGTTGTTACACAACTTTCTCAAAGGAAAAATGATGTCTGCAGGTTCAGATAATAATTAAAACTGTTAGCGAATTTAATAGTTTTCCCTGAAGTGGGGCAGATGAAAGGCCACAAGGAGACGCGTTTGAAGGGCAGGCCCCCCCGTCCCCTACCAGCTGCACCATCGCAGTGCTCCAGGTGATCGTGTCCCCAGAGCAGCACTGAGCAGGGGCTCCCGCTGGGCTCGGAGAGGCTCCTTGAGCCTCTGCTCAGAGCCCAGCTGCATGGGGAGTGACACAACACCGCTGTCAGCAGAGACCTGAGATGCAGAGACGTTAAGTGACATGACCAAGGAGCTCCCAGGGCTGTGCAGCAGTGCCTGGAGTACAGCACCCACAGCTCTCACCCCTCCTGCCACCCCTGCACCGCAGCTGCCACGGCCACGCACGTGACCCGAGCTGTGACAGCTTAATCGGGGCACTTGCCAGCCCTGCGGTGCCAATATTGATGCTCACTGATGGAAATTGCCACCGTAAAGGTCAGCGTCCCCGCCAGAAAGGCTTTGCTGTTCAATAAGGAGCCGGACTTGATGCAGGTGTGTTCAGTGAAACATACTGCACAACATGCCGGACCTTTCCTGGAGTTACGGTGTGGTGATAATGCTCTAACTTGCTCATATTTAACACGTATTTCAGCTGGCCCTGGAAGTGTTTACTTCCCAAAGCAGTGTGGCTGCAGGAGGAGCAAAGGCCAGCCCTGCGAGGTGGGGGCACACCCGACGTGCACCCTGAGCATGCTGGTTGTTCTGCTGCTCTGCTCAAGCATGGTTTGCTCAATAGTGTAGCAGAAAAGCTAACGGAAATTAAATTAAGTAGCAATATCGCAGCTACATAGAACAAAACTTAGGTGACCCCTTTGGCTCGTGAGCTGCGATCTGATGCAGAGGGACATTGCGGTGGGTGCTGGTGCTGAGCTCTTCAGCCCTGCCTTAGCCATTGGTGGGGAAGAGCTGCTGTACGAGCCGGGGATTGGGGTACGGCCCTGGGGAATGGGGCTTGTGTTTCCAGCTCCTGAATCCAACCATCGCATGTGTTTGTCTGGTTCTGCTGCAGCAGAGTGCAGAGCTGCTTTGAGATGAGGCTGTTGGCAAATCATTTCTAGGGCTCTTTTTCAGTGAGGTACTTAAGCACATGATTAATTTGGTAGTCAATAGGAGTTCTCACAGGTTGAAACTTTGGGATACGCGAGACCTTGCAGAATCAAAGCCACAGTAATGATTTACTAACAATTCTTCCTGGCCTTGTTGATGTAGGATCTAAAAGACTGGATGTGTTTTTCATAAAACCGGAGTTGAAAAGGTTCTCTTTATCGACTTGCTGGTTTCTGGCAAAGTTCTTGCTTGCAATTATGTTCCCTGAGGGTTTTCTTTTTAAGCGATGGCTGCACAAGGCACAAGGCTGAAAGGAGCGTGGCATTGGGAGCTCTGAATGCCTGCTCGGGGATTTCAGACAATTGTAGCTTCTCAAGTGACGGTCACGTCCCTCAAAGTGTCAAGAACGCTTTGCTGGATGTGAAGTGTCCATCAGAGAATGTCTGGTGCTTTCCTAGCTGCAGGGATTGTTTGCCAACAGATTCAGAAACAGAGACGGAGAAGCCAAGTAAGCATCAAAGTGTAACCTGTGGGGAATTTGAACTTTCCCAGTACGGACTTTGAGCCTCCAAGTTGCGATGAATCATGCGGGGGAGGATGAGCACACTGAGGTTTTGGTCTGGAACAGCCAGGCGAAGCCAGAGTTCATTCCCTGCTTTGGAAATGTGCTTGGGGTGGGACAAACACTGCTCTGATGTATAGCGCAGGGTCTGGCAGTGATGACGTGAGGTTCCTGGAGTCAGGGTGGCAAAGGAAGACAAATGTGGGTTGCTCAGAGCCTCAGAGAGAGGAAGCACCATCCAGCACCTGGGCCCTGGCCATGTATCCGCTCACCATGGAGGTCCAAGGTTGGTGTCCAGCATCTTCTCTGCTCCTGGACACCTTGACGCACGCTTGCAGGGCCGGAGTCCAGACACCAAGGGGCTCATCAGCCCAATCTGTCAGGACTGCCCTTGGGCTGAAAAATGCCCTGATCTCCGCAGTCTGGTGTGCTGGTGACCCTGACCTGGTAACCATGACCTGGTACGTGCTGGTAACCCTGCCCTCGTACTCGCTGATCCAGTCACGGTTCCTACACAAGTGCCACTCATGTGTGTCACACTGTGCATCCTTTTCATCCCCTGTCCCTGCTGAACTGCAAGGCAGGGATGTGTGTGATCTGCAGCTGCTGGGGCTGAGAACCTGTGGAGAATTTCCTGTGGTTGTGTCACCTCTGGGGAGCTGGGGACCTTGGTGCCACCGTGCCGGGACGCGTGAGGGACACACAGCCCCTGCACAGGTGCCTGCCAGGAGCAGTGAAATGCTGAAGTTATCAACTTTGTAAAAGTTAAAGAAATAAAGTTTTACTACAGGGAATGACTCAGTTTTATAACGTCTATAAAAGCCTGTTAGGTGTTTGTGAGTGGTCGGCTAATCCTGCCTCCTCCTGGACCTGTAAATCCAATAAAAGGCTATTGCTTCCAACTGGGTCACTGTGGCTTAATTACTAAAGTCCTCAGGTGCCAGTTCTCACGAATAAACAATTGTTTTGTGGATAAAACAAATCAACATATTAAAGACCCTTTATAGCTTAAAAAGTTCCAACCGTTATGCAAATAGACCTGTTAAATGAAGAATATTCCTAGGTAAAATAATTATGCAGAACACTTTCCCCTCTGCATAAGGTGCCAAAAATTATCTCAGTGATGCCAATTATCTGCTTGTTAGCACTGACATTATCATAGTCATTACACAGAACTGGTGCAGTTTATGTAAGATCTACACTGTGTTCTATTGTCATTTTTTTTCTCTATTTACAACTCTGTATAATAAATGTCATTTTTCAAATGTTAAGGTATTTGGTATTTAATCTATCATTAAGGCTCTGAATATGTCTAGCCCCTAATAGCAAGACTGGTTTTAACACCCTATGGTACTGAAAAAAAAAAAAAAAAAAAGAGAGAGAGAAAAAAAAGAGATTTAAAAATCTGATCACCTCAGGTTGGGGAGATGTGCGGAGCAAACACTTTGGCTGCGGTAAGGATGGGGAAAGAGGGAGGGTTTCACCGCTGGCTCCATCTTTGTCGGGGCGGGTGCAAACCTCACACCCCCTGGTTGCTTTGCTGTCTGGTTCATGGTTGGAACACGCTGACAAAACAAATACCGGCGTGATGAATTCGGCTCTTGGCATAGCCATCTGGAAGCTTCCAAGTGTATTTATGTGTGCCCCTACGTGTGGCCACAACGCCTCTGATAACAAAGTTATTAATCTTGAATAACTCTCTTTGGGCCACTCTTCGTTGTCATTTTCTTGTCAGGATCCTTCTTACCCGTAATTCCCCGTTGTTGAGAGCTGTCTTTGTTTAATCTCTCTGTAATTACTGGAGTATCACACTTGGAAAGCTTCAAAATGGCACCTTGGACAGTCTGGTATCTGCTTTACTGTAGGATGCTCCTGATGGAAACCTTGCTGAGAGCGAGGAGCAAGACGCAGAACCCGGGGACACCCTGGCCCCCACCACTGCAGGCAGAGCACGAGTCCTCTGCAAAATGCTCAATAAATCACTGGAGACTTTCTCAAACTGCTCACTCAGACCTGCCCGTCACTCCTGACATCAGAGGGAAATCTGATTATTCTCCCTTGAAAACAACCTAGCAGCTGCTCTTTGGTTTTTGCAGGTTTCTAAATGACAAAACTAAAGACAGGTTAAATTATCTTCAGTGTAATGGTCACATTATTTATGTTAATTGTTGCTCTTCGCATGTGAAACACCAGCCTCGCAGTGAGATGCTGGAGTTGTACCCAAGCCAAGGTGCCCTGGTCCAGCTCCACCCCAGAGCCCTGTGGGATGGGGGACAGGGACAGAGAAGGGGGGACCTTTCGGTTGAGGTTGAAGGAGGAGGGTCCCACCAGGCTGGGGTTCAACCCCGGCCCCCAGGACCACAAAGGTGATGGGAGCTGCTGCTACCTGCACCGCTGAAGTGTGTCCTGACTCCTATAGAGAAATAAATTAACCCTTCTACTTGATTCTATAAGGGCTTTTGAAATGTGCTAAAAAGCATCTCTTAATTATTCTGAAATTCCTGATAACTGTCTCCGCAACAGTTTATGAACCATCCTCCAATTACGTATTATAGCCACTGTATTTCTATGAATCGTTAATTAATTACCCTCAGCTATCCAGCATGAAAAATTGATGTCTAGAGAAAACAAATGGAAAAGGAGGAGGAACTAAACACATCGATAAACAGGCAAGGAAAAAGAGTCCAAACTGTCAAAGAGCAGGCAGGGAGGTGGAGAGCTGGGAGGGAGCGATGTGGGGAGCGGGGAGTGACACGGGCTTGGGGACATGAGGGGACCAGTGCTGAGCCCCCGCAGCCACTTCCTGGAGCCTTCACAGGCTCTTGTTTCTATTACCTTTTCTTTGGTCTTTGAGAAAGGAATAACATGTACCTTCAGAAGTGTCCCCTTATAAAGTAGGGAGTGCTCAGAAATATAAAAACCTGTGAAGTCTAAAAGCCTTGAGATTATTCTGCCATTAAAGCTTTGATACAAAGAAAAGTCTGATGGAAATGTCAAAATATTTGATATTTTACAGCAGAAAGAAAACAGCTCTGCTAATGGAAACTCCGCTTTCTTGTGCCTCAGTGCCACTTGTTTGATCATTGAAGGGCAAGAAAATAAATGTTTCCTTGTAGCCGTGGATTTCAAATTCCAGCGTGAAATCCAACCAAATATACCCTGACCCAGAGAGCGGTGGGGGAGAGTTTAACCCTGCACTGGCCGTGCTAGGGGAGCCAAGACTGTGGTCCCCATGTCCCCAGGGCTGTTGGTGGCACAGCATGGGACAGTGTGGACAGGCACGTGGGCTGGTGGCCCGGGGGGTGGCAGTGCCCAGGGTGCACCTGTTAGCATCCTGAACACAGCCCCCAAAGGATGCTGCTGAAGCAAACCGTGCTGGGGCGGTGCAGGCTGCGGTCGGAGCGATGTGGTCCATCAGACAGACAGACGGACGGATGGACGGACAGGTGTGAATGGGCAGAGCACAGCCCCTTGCCTCCTCCCACCTGCTGGGAGCCTGCCCATTTGTGAAACAGTATTTTATTAAACAAACAAACTGGAGCAATTCCAACAGATTTACGAACACTTCCTCTCCTCTCGCTCCTTCGACCCGCTGCAGATTTATGGCTCTGCATTAACCTCATGAGCGCTCATAAAGTTTACTAAGATAATGTTGGCAGGAGGGAGAAGAGATTTTTATGAGTAAGTAATAATTACAAAATGCAGAAGTACTCAGGGAATCTGTTTATTAGTTGTGAGTGCTTGGTCAACAGTTACACCATGTGCCTCATCCCTGCTTTCTGGAACACTTGCCTGCATGTTTTCTTCTCAGAGCAATTATTCTCCCCTGTTTTCCCTTTTTTTTTTTTTTCCCCCCATCTATATAGGATTCTGCACCTCTTTCAGCAGAACACATCCCCCTCACGTCACAGGGTGGGGGTCCCAGTGAGACCTGTCCCCCTGCACTGGCCAAGTGGGCTCCCCGTGGAAGGGAGATCTCATCCATGCCAGAGCCACCTTTGAAACAAGTCCTTGTCAATGAGGTGACAGGGCTTTTCAGGTCCCCCTCCCTGAGCAG
Source organism: Pampusana beccarii (assembly GCA_013399365.1). Lineage (NCBI taxonomy): Eukaryota > Metazoa > Chordata > Aves > Columbiformes > Columbidae > Pampusana > Pampusana beccarii. The sequence continues at coordinate 1,651,565 of VWYH01002951.1, read as the reverse complement.
AGCGGGTCACTGGCACATCCCAAATCCCCCTTTGCTGTGACTTCCTATGATTTGAGACTCAAACAAGACAGCATGAATAATGTAACGTGCTCCTTCTTCTCTCCTTGCCTTCAAATCCTCAGAGGATGAGTGAAGCTTCTTGTCTGCCTCATTAGTGGCTGTTCAGCCATTTGATTTCTGTAACAATGAGCGTGCTCACCAGAATTTTCATACCTATTTGCGTCACGAAGTCAACATTGAATTTTTTGAATTCATATAAAAATTTAATGGTGTAATCTGCATATATTGCAGTGTAGACTCCTCTCCTCCCTACAAGAGGACAAGGACCAGGAGAGTGTCACTGCACCAAGCGCAGCGTCAAAGGGCCCGTCAATGAGGGATGAGTACACAGGGCTGTTGTGCAGGAGCAGGACGACGCAAGATCCTTGACGCAGCGGGTCCCATGGGGATGGGACCAGGCATGGCGGGATGGGCATGTGGCACACCATGGACCAGGATGTGTTTCCATCCACACAGCCGTGGAGTTTCGGCCATGGTGGTGGTGTATTTGGCTGCTGGAGTGTAGGCGGAACCTCGTGAGAGCATCCAGGGTATGCTCACCCCAGTGTAGTCACAATTCTACTGGCATGCAATGTGAAACTTTGAAACTCAACAGAGGTTTGTGCTTTTAGCCCAGGAATGCTGGAACACTTTGCACAGATCACTGTTCCCTCAGTAAAGCCATGACACTACATGGGGACAGTAGAGTGAAAGGTAAATGATAACACTCATATCATGTAAGACAATGTTTTGGTAATACGGTGGTTTTGCATGGGTCACTTTCAAGTTTTCCTATACAAAATGTCACATCACTGCAAAATATTCCAGTTGCAATGAAGCTGAATGTCCCCTGGCCATCCCCCAGGCATGTCCCACAGTGCCGGTGCCTGGTCAGTGGGTCCTGCACCTCCTGGGGTGCTGGGGGGCTCAGCACCCTGGGCTCACAAGCCCTGCAAGTACCACAGACCTGCGATGTGTGGTCCTGCTTTGCCAGGGTTGCTCAGGAAATTTAATTAGAATTAATTTAAAGTGTGAATTTGCAGTGGATTAGTTAAACGTCATTAAATGCCCTCCTGCAGTGAAAATTTTATTTAGAATGGAAGTGCTCATGAGTTGGACTAAACCTAATTAACAGGATTTCAATTACGAATGAGTGTCCACAAATGAGTTTAACACGACTTAACTACGCCACTTTCTGTTTGCACTGTCATCCAATTCGGATTGTTTTTCTGAGCATCCACATCTTGGCAAAATCGAGGAGCCCAGCTCTGCAGATTAAGGCAGTGTTCTCAAACAGACTTTAATTTATACAGCCATCTCATGAAACATATCAGACAAGGTACGAATTATTATTCTCAGGAATACCGATCACTTTCAGGCCAAATCTTTCCATTTTTGGTGCTGTTCTCTATGGGAAGGGAGGTTCCCGCAGTGGGACAGCTGCGAGTGATTTGCCTAAAACAATCTCTGCGGCTGCAAGAGCATCCCCAGCTCATCGCACCCGGTATCAGACAGAGATCAGCACTGCCTGATGTCGGAGCTAAAGGATTATCTGTGGGTGATGGATGGTGAGAGACTGATAACAAACCTGCAATTCAATCAGCGCCTGCTGATGGTATCGCAGATGGAGGAGCAGAGACAGTGCAGCTTGAGAGAGGGCCGGAACAATGCACTAGTGCAGCTTTTGCAATCACTTGTCTTCTTATCTGTTTTTAGTTTACTTTATTTTATTTTACTTTATTTTATTTTACTTTATTTTATTTTATTTTATTTTATTTTATTTTATTTTATACTTTAATTTTTTAAAGTTTATTTTATTCTGCTTTATTCTGCTTTTCTCTATTTTTCTCTAATTTTCTCTGTTTTAACAGCCAACTAAATAGACTGCAGGTTTCATTCCTGTTATTTACAGTTTTCTGTGAAAGATGAGGATGGAGTTTTCTAATAAAACAAATGGGGACTCCTGGCTCTGGTCTATCCCATTGGTCTTTCCAGCAGCCGGGCAGTGAGCTGAGATCTCCCACCACAGCCCGTTTTCATCCTTATGTACAGTGGCTTCAAAATAGTCTGTGGGCTCAACAGCTCCAACCCGGGCACTGAGCCACGGTCCTGCTGGGGAGGTGACGTGGGGACATGGGGACAGGGCTCTGCCCGGCTGCTGGGGGGTAAAGGGGCCAGCGGATGTCAGGCGCTGTGTTGCAAAGCCCTGTTTAGCAAACCCTGGCATAGCAAGGCCTGTGGAAAAGCCCGACATAGCAAAGCCCAGCATAGCAAAGCCCAGCATAGCAAAGCCCTGCATAGCAAAGCCACCGTGCTCTCCCTGCTGCCCACCCAAGGCCCAGCTGATCCCGGGTTTCCCTGGGGAGATCTGTCTCTGTGGTGCCAGGAAACACAAACTGAGTGTTTCCCTCCGCCAGCCCATCTACAGGTTATATTCCTTCTGTAAATGGGATAACTTAAAAAAACCACAGAAATAAAGATTTAGTTTTAGAAAAGAAGCATGCATTTTGGGTCTGGCACAATTGCATTATCGGTACCATTTTATTTCCACTGCGAAACGATTTTGACGTTATATCAGAGTATGAGTTTGTCATCTCAGGTCACTGGGGATCATTCCTGTTTTCTGTATGGTTTACCAACTCATATTTTCCATTTATGACATATAAAGCTTTGGATATCACCAGAGAAAATACTGTAGTAAAACCCTAATAAATTATTACAGGCATAAGCAAACTCTAGTAATTTATGGAGGGTTTTGACTTTAATAATGTTTTGTCTTAGATTTGGTCCTAATTATAAATCATTTGTAAAGACAGTTTAAAATATAAGCAAATCTAACATGGCATTCTTATTATCTACTTAATATCTCAGATCAAAAGATTTACTGTATTGCATTCTGGGAATTAAGCAAACTAGGAAACTAAGTAAGAAAGAAACACAGTAAAATTATAGTTTTGTCATAAAACTTTGATTGATCAATGATTATTGTAAAACTATGGTAACTATGCAGAGCCAACATAAATCTGTTACAGAACAGGATTTATTATAGAAAATACTATATTTTCCACAATTTTGACTATAGTGTTAATATGGGTCTGGCAGATTTACTGTGGTTTTAGCTTAATTAACTCTATTTGACTGTATATACCCTTATAATGCATGTATCCCAAGGTGCATCTGTTACAGATCTAGTTTTTCCCTTCAATTGTAGTTTAAGAAATATTTAAACCTCGTCATAATTCTCAGGCTCGGTTGCTCTGCAAAATCACAGGGCACATCATTCTATTTAGTCTAACTGATAAAGCAGCGATACAATTTGCATCTGTTTGATATGCAGACGTGCCACTTTCCAGGGGAGCTTACTTCCCCTGCGAGTTTGCTGGGAGCNTTCTTCCCCAAAGGGCTGTGGGGCATTGGAACAGGCTGCCCAGGGCAGTGCTGGAGTCACCATCCCTGGAGGGGTTGAACAGACAGAGATGAGGTTCTCAGAGACATGGGTTAGTGCCAGGGCTGGGTTAACAGTTGGATCTGATGGTCTTGAGGATCTCTTCCAACCAAAATGATTCTGTGATTCTATGATTCTGCTCCCCCACTGTGCGATCACGGATCTGGGCATTTCCATCTGCAGTGGTTCTGGCTGTGATGATCTCACGGAGCGTCACTGAGAGGTGCAAAGTGGCAAATGGGCACCAGGCTTCTGGGAACACGTTGCTGGGGTTTGTTACCACGCTTTTCTCTCGCTGCTGGGGGCACCTGTGGCCCAAACCCCACTGGCTGCAACCTCCGCCCCATCTTCTGCCTGACCAGAGCCCACCCGTCCCCTGCAGCAAACTGAGCAGAGATCTGCTCCAGGTGGCAAAGGTGCTGAAGAGTGATCTCTCGTTTTCTTCTTCTGTGCAGAACCAGCAGCCTGCCCAGCCAGCCCGTGCCAGCACCACAGCCAAATTCAGCTTGGCAGCCCCACACCAGAGCTGCGAAATCGGGTTTTGTTCCAACCCAAGCTGCCGCTCCTGGTGTTGGTGCCTGTTTTGCCTAACCATGAAATCACTAGACTGCCCTTAAATACACTCCTGCAAATGAGGACACCGGAAAAAATGCAATAATTGTGACAGTAACTCACTAGGCCAAGCCTGACATGTCTCTAATTGCCTGCTAAAATTGTCTCTGTCTCCTAAAGTGCAAATTATCACCCGAAATGACAAGAATAATGAATGAGTAACTCTGATGTAATGCAACAATTAGCCCTTAAAGACACTGTCTAATATGCTAATTCTGAACACCCACTCCTTGCTATTAAGTGGCTGATAATTATTTAATTATCTATCTGCCAGGATGATTTACTTGGTTTATTTAGCTGCAGATGCAGGGCAATAGCACCCGGGTTTGGGGTCAGGAGGCGGCAGCCCCATCCCCAGCCGCAGCGCCGTGCTCGGCTGCTGGGCTGTCTGCTCTAATCAGCGGTGTCAGCCGAAGCAACAGCCAACAAACAGGCTGTACCTGCACGCAGAGAGTCCCTGCTGCTTACAGGTCAGGGAGATGTCAGGCGAGATCTTCAGTGAGAAATTGCTATTTCTGCTTTTATTCGGTGCTGTCAGAGCTGTCCTGTTGCGGCGCACCGTGACGGGTGAGCCTCCAGCTTCTGGTTTGGCTCCGCTCGCCCAGTGGATTGTTTTCTGGCAATTTTGCGATGATGTTTTTGAAGGTCAGAAAGCATCTTTGCGCTGGAAGTGTCTGCCAGCCCTAAACAGCCCTTGCTGCTTCATATCAAGGCAAAGGAAGGCGATGAGACCAGCAGGCATCCTCCTGCATCACTCCCAACTCCCCGAAAACAATTCCTCAGGGAGAGCAGGCGAGCGCTGTCAGATGTTGACTTCATACGATAGCCTTGGACCAGCAAAAGGAACATAAAATCTATTGACCCGGTCCAAGGGGTTTGGCAGCAGTCACTATGGTGACATGATGGTGGCAGAGGGCTTGGTCTGTGTGGCACCCTGGAAGGAAGAAATGAAAGTTAGTGTGAGCTTGTGCCTGCTGGAGAGATGCTATGGCCTTGACTAATTGAAAGCAGGATGAGGAAAGCCAAAGACTTTCTGTCAGAGTTTCAATTCCATTTTCATTCAACAAACTCTTCTGAAAAACTCTGATTAAGCGCACCCTTTGTAAAAAGAATAACTTTCCACAAGGTGTAAATCCTTTCTTGCCCTAAACACCGTCCAGGGGGATTTACACTTTCTGTGAATTAACACTGTCTCCAGCAGTCAGAGGCTTTTTTAATTAGCAGATCGCCCGAATCCTTCCCAGATATATGTTCCGCTTCTCTGTTCGCCTATGACAAACAGGAGAGGCACGCCACAGCTTTGTTTATTGCAGCTGTTCTCTGTCTTGGCCTGTCCTTTCTTTTGTTCTGGGTAATTAAAATGCAGTATTTACACCTAAACACAGGCTCAGCCCCAGGGCACCTGTGAACCCCTCCCTGCCCCTGTGTCCCCATCGTGGCTGTCCCTGAACTGCCAGGCAGTGGGTCCCTGGCCAATGACATCCTGGTGACACAAGGCAAGGGACCATGTCCCCAGTTTTGGCGCCTTTAAAGGGACAGTTGACTGCGGTCACCATGTTCTCCACTCAACTACATTAACGGGGTGGACAGGCAGCACCGTGCACACTGCCCTGCGGTGACATGTGTAGGTTTGATGTGTACAGGATGCGTGTTTTCCTACCGAACGTATCACTTGGGGGCTCTGGCAGAGCAGAGCGATGGACACATTGAGGAGGGCGAGTGCCTGAATGGTTCACGCTCCAGGATGAGCACACCCACTGCAAAGCCCTCAGCCATCCGCTCTGCCCATCTGGCAATTAGCATAGCATTATTTATAATGTTTAATGCACTACCTTGCTGTAATGAAGAAGAATTCTGGTTCTCGGCTTCTGTGGTGAATTTAGTTGACTTTGGAGATTTTCTAATGCAGTAATAACTCCACGCTCCCTCTTCCCCTGCGAAGCCAGGGAGCTGTTCATTATCTGGATTCTGTCTAGAAAGGACTTTTTATCATCAAATTCCCAGGACAGGAGCAGAATTTAATCTTCTGGCTGCAGCTGAGCCAAAGAGCAAAGCCACCTCAAGGTCACCCAGCCCAAGGGGCAGCTGAGCGGCAACGAGGGGATCCGGCAGAGGTTATGGCGTGGTGGCAGCGCCAAGACGGTGCCAGCTTTGGGGCAGGGACAGCCCTGGCTGCCCTCCTTGCTGCCGTTTATGTGACTCTCACCCAAAAATAACACTCGGGTGGGGGGAAAGGCAGAAGGTTTGTGCAGCATGCAGGACTCTAGGGAAGGGGAAAGGTGCTGCACAGGAGGCGTGCAGTGGGATGCCTGCGATGCCTGCGACATACCAGCCCATGAGCAGAGGTGCCAGCTGCCATACAGAGTTGCCAGGCACTGTGCAGAGGTGCCAGCTGCCATGCAAAGGTGCCAGGCACCATGCAGAGGTGCCAGGTGCCATGCAGATGTGCCAGCTGCTGGGCAGAAGCACCAACTGCTCTGCAGATACACCAGATGTCAAGCAGGGGTGCCAGCCACTGCGCAGATGTGCTAGATGCTGTGCAGGGTGCCAGCTGCTGTGCAAATGTGCCAGATGCCATGCAGATGTGCCAGCCGCTGTGCAAATGTGCAAGATGTCATGCAGGGGTGCCAGCCACCCAGCCACCCAGCCCTGGCTTTGATGGCAAGCGGGCACTGTCGGCAGTGATGGGAGTGGCTTGCGAGGATGTAGGATGCTCAAAAAAAATGTTCTTTTTCCCTCCCTTGCGCCATGGGTGCCAGGGGCCAGCAGCTGCACCAGCCTCAGCTGGCCGTGGGCTGCTGCATTTCTGCTCAGATTTTGCCAAAAATCCATTGCTGGGGAGTAGAGAGACCAGGCTCCTCCTCTGTCTTGCCCAATTTTTGATTTTTTTTTCCACAATGATTTTTCTTTCTTTCAAGGAGACTTCTTTCCCGCTCCTCCTTTTCCTGTCACACCCCCTCCCCACCCCCCCAATAGGATGGGTTAAATATCAACTGCAAAAAGTCAAAAAATTCTGACAGAACCAACAGGTCCAATGCCTATTTCAGACTCTTCTCAAAGTGATAACAATTAAGACCTGGACAGTTTGATTTTTTTTTTTCTTCTGAACAAAGAATTAATGATGCATGAGAACCTGGGGGAAAATTGCTAATAATTTATGACGGCACTTTTAGGTAAGGGTAGTAAGTTTTGTAAAGTGAGGGAAAGATTTGAAAGGTAAACACTTTGAACAGCAGCCTGCATAGCTGCTCTGTCAATTTAGAATCTACTACATACCATTAACCAACCTAAAATAACTCCTATGGTAATAACCCTTCAGATAGAAATGCTTGTGCAGACAAAGGTATTATTAAGTTAAATTACCCTAAAAGTGTTGGATTGACAGAAAGGTTCAGTCAGTGGTTTGGCAACCAACGGCCTAAGTGACGTGAGTAAACAGTTGCAAATGCTCAGTTCCAGGAACCCAGTTTGCAAGGCTCAGAAATGGGATTTCAGGTTTCTGCTGCAAGGATTTTAGGCACATTCATTGTCTTTTGGAAGATGTTGTCCAGCCTGCTGGAGAGGGCTGGTGCTCCTGGGCTGTTCTCGGGGATGGCACCTGGACTCCTGCAGAGCCAGGTGGTGACAGGGACAGTCCATCTGTCCTGCCGGGATGCGGGATGCTGGCCAGTCCAGGGGAAGGGGGATGCTCAGTCCCCGCTCCGCCACCCCCCTCGCAGCCATTACCCTCCCCTCGTGCAGGCCTGCGGCAGCACCAGGCTGAGGAGCCTTAATTAAAGTTGCAGCACTTGCTTTTATTATAAAACATGCTCGTCTCGGCTCCACTGCTCCGCTGAGAGATTCCAGCTCCAGTGTCGAGCTGCGTCGGAAAGCATATTTTAAGAGAGAAGCCTAAGAATTACTGTTCCCTGAGATGTCCTGTCCTCCCTGATGCAGACTCTGACTCCTGTTCCACACTCTGGAGCAAGATAAGCCATAATTAATAATTAATACCAAAGAATCCCTTACATTCCTAGAGCTCTGCTTGTCCTGAAGGATCCTCTGGCTCGAGCTGTCGGGGGGAACGAGCAGGGGGCACCGGCCCTGGAGCAGCAGCTTCTGCAGCAGCCTGGGCAGAGGCACCAGGGACCTGGATGGCAGAGAGACCTGGGGTTATGTTCGTGTCCCCTTGGCCGCAGTGGGACAGAAAGGACGAGCTGTTGGTGTGGATCCACAGGGGCGAAGGTCCACGGCAGGGTCTGTGCTGGGGAGCAGCAGGAACGGGTGGAAATCTGGGTTTTTTCCTGGTGCGCAGTCATTGTCTCAAACCCAGGGTTCTTCACCTGGTGCACATACAAATGAGCCAAGAGCCTAGATATTGTTTATTGAAGAGTTGTGTAAGCCTGGATGCTGGAATAAAGCCAGCATGCCAGCAAGAAAAGTACAGCCATTAGATACAAAATCTTATCACACTCGGGGCAGTCCTAAAAAGCCAGTTGGTTACACATTTGCATAGTGCATTACATAATCAGTTTAGCGTATAATGAGCAACGTTCAGCTAAAGGACACTTTATCCAACTGTCTTGAGATGTGTGTTAGAGCAAGACTCAACTAGTCGTGTGGGATTCAGAATGCCTAAAGCTGCAAGGTCAGCCTCTGTGATTAGGTGTTTTGCAAGTCACACTTATCTTTGTCAGACTGACCTAAAACTGGAAGTATTCACGTATCTTTAGGTTAGCAATCGCAGACAGGATTCACTCTTTTAAGAATTCCAAGCCGCAGCTTTCCTCTGGGAAGAAGGACAGACTCTGTCTGTGGTTATAGACCATAGGCAACTCAGAGAATTGTAAAACATTCCTGCACCACTCCAGGTTTTTGGATAAGGATGAGCATTCTCAGGTGAAACCCAGTGCCCCAGTGTGTGCAGGTCATGTCCTTCCCAGAGCCCCAGTGAGTTCTGCACCCTCTTCCCATCAGGAGAAATTCCAACAGGTCGATGCCACATGGGTTTCTCCTCCTCTTTCTCACTTTTCTGTCTTTTTTGCATGCTTTTGCCATCCTGGAGGTACCTTTGAAATCTTCTAGCATCAACTGGAATCAGCTCGAGTTTATGCCTCGGCTAATAAATTAAAAATGCCACATTCTCCCAAACTGCATTATTACCGTTTATAATTTTGATTGTTAATTTGCATACGAAAATTAGTCCTGTGACATGCGTGAATTTTATTTTATTCTTGAACTAATTATAAACAAGAATGCCACATTATTTACATAACTAATTATTGTTCCTTCTGTTCTCCCATTTTTAAATCACAGCCCCATTCTACATTGGTTAACGATGCAAATGAACAATCAGAGAACATTTCTAAAGTTTTGAATTTGTTCTATTTGCATCAAATACAAATTCCTTTGAATAGGAGATAATATGCTTTTCCATTTTAATGGACGTAAATTAGGCTGATCTTAATTTATAGTTAATTTGAATGAATAATTCCTGTCTACCTGAGTATATTTTTTCAGAGGCCAATTGTAGATGTTTATTAACCCATAAATCTGCTCTTTTTTGCTATAAACAAAGGAAAATTTTGTCCCCAAAAGTGATTTTCTGCCTTCATTTTGAAGTGGGTCCTCTCGTTTGGTTTTCTACCTGCCTCCCAAGCAGCAGCACCATGCATTCCATGGGGAGCGGCACAGCCCCGAAACATGCGGCTCCTTTTCTCCCAATTTTTGCAATCCACCCATGTCAGGGCTGCCTTGGCCACTGTGACTTCAGCAACCAAAACAGCCCCCGGGGCCTGGGGGGAGACAACCACCAAATCACCAAATCCCGGCCTCACGGCGGCTGGGTGCCCACCCCTCTGCTCAGGCTAATTGCCCAGAATGGAATTAAGAACCCATTATGTTAAGACTGGAATGACAATTTAATAAACTCTAATGTGAATGTGGGTTTTAAAAAAAAAAAAAACAACAAAAAAAACACAGCTTCAAATACGTCCCTGTGCCAGAAGGGAAGAGATGGCCGGGATTAGACGGGCAAACTGGGGTCATTATTTTCAGATACTCTGGCAAATGTTAATCACATAAATCAGACATGAAGAGCAAGTGTTTAAAGAGGGATTTTAGAGGCAGAGAGGGGCTGGAGCAGTGGGTTGCAGGCAGGCTCATGTTCAGCCAGGTTCCCCATCAGAAATGAGAGCACTTTGGGTAGAAAACATGAAAAATCAAGTGTGGGGCTGTTCCCTCCTCCGCAGGACTCGGCGAGTCCCCGTGTTGCAGGAGGTGACCCCAAAGCTGGGGACACCCGGACACGTTCCCGGTCAGGGTGGGAAGTTACAGGTCAGCACCCGAGGTCAGGATGAGACACGGCTTCAGCCAAGACAGGTTCGAAGGCGTTTAATGAAATTAAAATACCTGGGGAAGTAGCTAGTCCAAATTATCAGGACTGTTGCATAGTGAAGTGTTCGGACAGTATATAGATACTCCAGAATCCTCAAAAAATTTGCAAGAACAGTACAAAGTATGAAGCATTGGGATAAGTGAAGCTTTGAGTCCTCTCTTGCTGGTCCGAGCATCCCCGAGACACTGGGCAGAGAATCATTGGGGCAGGGAGAGGCCATGGCCCCCCTGCACCGCCCTGACCCACCCAAAACCTCCCCGTGGGCCAGGCCAGCTGGCACAGGATGCATGTTTTTCAAATGGCCTCTAAATAAATGTGTGCCTTAAAAAAAAACTCTAAAAACATATCTATCTGATAATCATTAAATTGGCTCCCAAGGAGCCGTTACGTTCTATGTGGTAGAAAATATGAATTTTAAAATAGATCCTAAATACAGCTTTTTTTATTATAGAGTGTCACAGCTCACAAAGAGCCGTCACAGTCTAGCAGGTGGATAATACACATCTTAAAAAACTGTCTCAATTCTCATACACTTACAGAAGTGATGTATCTCGATGCCTGGGGAGGTACAGGGAGGCAGCCCCCGGTCCCGAGCTGGCAGCGGAACAGCACAGCAGCCCCAGCACCCCGAGCATCCCCAGATGGGGTGATGCTCCTGCCGGGCTCCTGCACCAGGACAGCGCCAAGAAACACGTCCTGATACCTGCAAGCCCATGCAAAGGTGTCACTGAGCTGCACAGGGACTGGTATTCCTGCATGTACCTAAGCATACTTTTAATTTACCTGGGTATTTTCCATATTAATTCAAATAACACTCTAACAATTCATGGGCTGATACGGGAAGACTGTCCTTATCCCAGCAAGCTGTCACTTCTGCTTGTGAACTTTCTGCTGAGGCAAACGTGCACATGAGGGAAGTGGCATTTTATTGAGCTCCACTTTTTTATTGTTTCGAGTACAATAAAAGTTCAGACCAGCCCAGGGAGGAGGAACTTCTGTTACTGGGCTGCCTCATGCTCCCAGCACCATGGGCCAAGTCCAGCTCTGCTGAGTGCCATAGCCTCCTGTCCTACATTTAGAAGAAAACAAAATGCAATGGGCAAAGTTTTTGTTCACCTTTTATTAAGTTCTGATCTCTGCATGACAGGCGATTGGAGCCATGCTATCGCTCCTGTTTAATATAACAGGAACCCAGAATAATTGTTTCTGGATTCTTCAGGCTGGATTCAGCTCCCATTAAAGTCAATAATTAGATTTTCATCATGAGTAATTGGAACTGCTGCCCAGCCAGCTGAGCTGCTGTGCTCCGTGAGCTGTGCACATAGCTGGGACACTCTGGGCTGTCTCAGCTGCTACAGAAACAACCAGCACTAGGATTTTTTGTACTTTTCTCTGATACTTGCAAAATCAAAAATGTTAGGGTGGCACTTTTCTTCCTGGTGCAGTATGCGCACATCAGAGGGCATCTCCACCTGTCCCAAAGGTGGCACCAACCTCCTGAGGCACCTGCCATGGGGCCAGGGGGCTGGGACAAGCTTGGTGGCTGCCACCTTGTGCAGTGGCCGAGGTTGGGCTTTGGAGGTGCTGCTGGTCTTTGTCCCAAAGGGCAGGAGGTGCCGGTGGGTCCTGCCTACGGCCCGTCCTTGCAGGGAGGTGAGAAGGACTGGAGTTCATTTAGCTGGAAATTTCAATCAAATTAGTGACCTGGAGCTAGTTTTTTGTTTTACTAATGCAATTAGAGAATCTAATTGTATTAATCACAATCATATTATATCGCCAATAATTAAATTCCCTTTGACACAATTGTTTACACTTCCATTGCTTATTAATTAGTCTAACATCGTTAGTCACTTATGTAATGGGGAAATGACTCCCTGGTAGCCCCTTGGTGTCACTGGGCAGGAGCTGCTTGGGACGTGCAGCTGGTCCTGCTGGGGGACAGGGGCAGGAGCAAGGTCAAGGGCAGGGACAGGGTCAAAGGCAGGGGCTGAGCCGCAGGATTTCCCAGCCGGTTCCCGCTGGTACCCATGCAAACGTGTGGGGATTTTCAGGGGCCCAGGGTCCACCTCTGGGCATCAGGACCAGACCTGCCCAGCCTCTCCACTTGCCCTGATAACAAGGTGATAACAGGCACAGCAGGACCAGGCATTGACAGATTCCTGTCCAGAAAAGCCTCATCATCACTAATACAAAAGCCCAATCTCCCATTATTTGTGCAGGCTCCTTACCTCTTGCTGCAGGAGCCTGAAGTGCTCGAGTTGCTTCTTCAGCTGCCTTTTCCATTGCCCGGCCTCTCCTCTCCACTCCAGCTTTTCTTTTGACGGAACAAAAGCCATTTCCTCTGTCTTTCCTTTCACACCATCTTTCCGGTTGCTCTTTAAACTATTTCACACAGCTGCGTCGAATTCCTCTGCACTAAACAGTTTGTAAGTGAAGATACAAACACAAATGGGGAGGAAACTCTTCTGAATCTGGTGCTAGTCCACAGAGGAATGGGTTGGCAATGTAAAGGCAGCAGGCTGCCTNAAAAGGGTGGGGCTGGGTGGGGCTGGCAGGGTGAGGTGGGGCCAGAAGGGTGGGGCCAAAAGGGTGGGGTGGGGCCGGCAGGGCGGGGCCAGAGCTGCCCCGCCTTTGGGCGCAGTGTCAGCCCCGCAGTGTCAGCCCCGCAGTGTCAGCCCCGCAGTGTCGCTCAGTGCCCAGCCAGGCTGCCCACTCCCTTCAGTGCCCCTGGCCAGTGAGCTTCAGGGTGTGCATTTGTCATCCCTGGTCCCTGCACACAGGACTCGGTGCTTTCTGCTCTGCAATTTCATCTTGTTTCTCTTGCTCAAGCCACAGAGCGGTTCCTCTGTGCTGAGCTCTTCCACAAGCTCTAAAGTGGGATGTCTTCGGCTCCTTTTTCCTTAGAGCTCAAGGCTATTTTTTTCACAGTTCACGTTGTTTTCGTGGCTTCTTTGCCCTGATCAAGGATATTTCTGGTGGCTGTCTGCAGCAGGTTGGACACGAGGGGCAGCTCCAGCCCCTGCCCCTGCGCTCCAGGGCAGCAGCGGGGTCAGTGCAGGCAGAGCTGGGCAGCTGCCTGCAAGATGAGGGCCAGCGTGGGACAAGTGACAGCATCCCAGCACCAGGACACTGTCCCAGGCATAGAAAGTGGGGAGTGCACCTCAACACTGAGGCACTCCCTGGGGATGTGGGGAGGGGAGAGACTTTTGCAGCACAAGCCAGTGGCTGGGTGCGGGATGTTTAGCACAGTGGTTGCACCGCAGTTAATTGCTAATTGGAGCTAACGTTCCCTGTGATAAGCCCTGTCAAGTTGTATCACCACTGCCGGAGTGAGTTCATCACTTCTGCGTTGCTCGTGGAGTTGCTATTATTGTAATTATAATTATGTATTTCATACGCTCCTTCAGAACACCTCGCAGCTGTTGATCAGCCCTCATGTGCCCCATGCTCCCCTGTCCCCCCCAGTGCCCCCTGCTTCCCAGTTTAGGGGTGGGGGTAACTAGGACCCACTGCTCCCCTCCCAGGACCTGCCTCTCCGAACAGCAGCAAAACAATGTGTTTGCCCAGACTAAAGGCGTCAGGCAGTGGGAGGTCAGTAAATGCAAGTAATTTCTCAGTGTTCCCCCCATGCAGCCCGTGCACTAAACATTTGATGTCTCTGTGTGCAAAATGCTGCTGACAGCTCACGCCGATCACGCGGGTGCAGCGGGGCCCGATCCTGCCCCACGCTCCCCAGGGCTGCCCAGCCCCGGCTCTCGCTCAAACTGCCTCGGATCCCACCTGTGATTAGAAATTGCAATTCCAGACCGGGAACTTTTAATAATGGTGCACAGAGGAACGCCTGAGAGGCTAAATTGCTTAATTTGCATTGTCTTGGAATATTTTTGCATATCATAAAGATCTGTATTTTTGCTTTGCCCTTTCCCGCGCTTCCTCCCCTCCCCATTTTTTTCGTTAGGAAATGGAAGTATAAAGCCCCACAGGTTAGATTAATCACACATTGCACCTGATCAGAGGAGATTTGCCTAATCCTGTACCAGTGCTGGGTCTCTGGAGATGGCACAGGCCCCGTGAGTGGGGTCTGTGAATGGTGATGGCTCAAATGCTGGGTGCTCTGTAGCAGTGCCCCACTCATCCCTCTGTGTCCTGCAAGTTCAGGGCAGCAGGAGCTGGGTCTTGCTTTGGAGGACTATGTGTTTTTACAGGATTTGCTGGCACCGTGCTGGGTCCCTTCCCAAGCAGGGCTGCTGTGGGGACCCCCCACTCCCTCCATGGACCCACCAGCACCAGGACCCTGCACTCATGGACACACAGGAGGTGCCACCTCCCTCCCATCTGGGCAACCGAGGCGAGAGTGGGTGGCATGGGATGTCTCTGGGACACATCATTTTTCTAAGAACAGATTCAGCTTTTTCAGACTAAAACAAATGTCTGTTGGTCTGCCTGCTCCTGCTCGCTACTGAGCCTCCCTGTGCTCCCAGGCTGCAGGTACCAGCAGTAAAGGCGGCCAAACCCTGCTTACTATGCACGGGTAATGAGAGCGCAGGGGTGATGGATGCTTGCTGAGCCATCCTTCCCCGGAACAGAGGCCACAGGGAAAACAGAGCAAAGTAGGAGGAAAATCTGCTGGAATGTAATTATGGAGGTGGGGGAGATACAAAGGGAGAGGCAAGGATTGATAGCTGTCTGGTCTGCTGCACCTTTGAGGAATCATTAACATCTGATTCATTAGTTAAGGTCTGCTTTGCAGATGTAAAGTGCTGTACAAGTGTGAAGTGTAAATGGGATGATCCAGAGGAGCTGGCAATGGCACTGGAGGTAACCGGAGATGCTTTAGAGGAGAGGTCAGAAGAGGGAAGGAAGAAATGCCAGTTGAACATGTAGCTGTACAGAAATGGAGCTGGAGCGGCAGGGGCTCGTTGGGGCTGGGGGGTCATTCCTGGCTGCAGAGAGTCCCACGGACCGTGGCACTGCGAGGGCTGTGCTGCGTGGCTTTCCCTGCCATGCCCGATCGCCTCTGCTCATTATCTCCCAGGGCAGTAATGATGCTGCTGTTATTCCCACAGTGATGCAATAAGCAGACGGTGGCTGCTCGCTGTCTGGATGGAGGTTTGCATCCCCGTGCGTCCTGCGATCTCCTCCAGCAGAAAGAGACCTCCCCTGCCCTGGGAGCTGAGCCCTTGTTAGTTCTGGCTTTTTTTCATTCCTACTTACCCTGACAGACACATGGAGTGTTCAGAGCAGATCCTGCCCCTGCGGTTCTGCCTCTCCGCATTCAGGGGAGAGAGGATGGAAAGCCTGTTGCCAACTCCGTAACCAATATCCATCCTATTAAATAGTTAATATACTTAGATGTATTTTAATAAACTCTATTTAATAGCCATACATTAATTGTCTGATTAATTCTAATAAATCCTTATTTGAGATGCTTAATTTAGAGCGTGACTGATCGTCCTGTCATGGATGGATTATATAATTGTTGTCTGGAATGAGATACTTCAGAAGATACAGGACAACGGCAGAAATCTGGGGACGTCTCTGATAATTGAAAATCATATCAGCATGAGGAAAGCTGCCTGGAGCAGGCAGGGCCGGGCTGCGAGGTGGCAGGAGGCAGTGCCACCGTGGGACAGGGGAGCAGGAGGGATGAGCACGTCCCATGGAATGCGGGGACAGGCTGCGACAGCTCGGTCAGCCCCAAATATCTCCCTTCCTCTGGGTCCCTTTGGCCTTTAGCAGAGGGACCTGCCTGCACCCTGGTCCCTGTTACTGTCACCCGGGCAGGGATGGCAACAGAGCCTCATGCAGTGGCGGCTGGGGTGGCAGCTGGGACCATGCGGGGACACCGGCACTGGGATGTGAGGGATCTGTACGCATCTGCTGGTGGCCCTGGAGGACAGAGGTGCCCCCATCTGAAGGCCAGCAGAGGCACCAGGCCAGATGGATTTGATACTAATTTACTTAAAACGGGAGGTGATATCGTTGAGGACCCGCTGGCTGTTATTGAATTTGCTGCTCACTCCCCAAGGAGCCGGGAGAGAAGCAAAGGTTACCCGGTGTTTACACTTGGTGACATTTCTATGAATAGCTGTTAAAGACCAATTTTCTCTCTTGCTGTTGGTTGCAGAAATGCCAGCTGAGCTGTGCAAGGGAGATGCACCGGCCCTAGCTTCCCCGGGACCGGCTGGGGTCAGGGAGGTCCCTGGGGACCCCGGACCCGTGTCCCAGCGGGTCCCTGGACCCATGTCCCACAGGGTCTCCAGGCCACCACCACAGCTGGTGCCAGATGTCACAGAGCATCGTGGGACCCATCATGGTCAAAGCGGGTGCAGGTCCTGCTGACAAGGCTGTTGTTGCAGAAAAACCCTCGGGGTCACCCTGGGGGCTTGGGGGCGGCAGCCCGAGACCACCCCCGCCAAGAACCCGGGGCAGGAGGCTTGAAACTGCAGTTGATCCAAGATAGGACTGAGATCAAAATCTCATTTTCAGCAAATATAAAGCTCTTGTGTTCAGCTCACGGAGATGTTTTGTTTCAGCCATTTCGAAAGGCGAGCATTTGGTGCTGACCTCAGTTTACATACTTTCTCTAGAAATTAAGCAAATATCAATACGGACTATTTCAAACAAATGCTGAAAAGCTTTGTAAAGTGTCAAAACACCCGTGCTTTGTGTTGAAGTTTCACGGCTTGCAAGGCTCTTTTTTGGGAAAATCTCGAAGCTGACCCTTTCCCAGGAACATTGGGATCAAACTCCCTCTGAGAAGCTCAGCGAGAAATTCCCTCTTTGCTTTTGTGGCTGTTGCTGCCCATTTTAGTCCCAGGATTTCACACCCCTTCTAGGCACCCCAAATCCAGCACCCAGCCCCGTCCTGGCCCTTCGGAGTCGCCCAAAGCTGCACACACACGGGCTCACAATTAATGAAGCATTTTGCATGCTGGGGAGGGAGAAGGGGAACACAACGCAGATGCTCTTTTTTTTCTTCCTACAAATTCTGTATTTCATTTTAATGCAAGCTCCAGCTTTTCAGTTTATCACGGCCAAAGTGAATTTGTAATCAGACAATTATCCTCCTGCTAAATTAATATATTAAAATGTTCAAACAATTGTTCCAGTAATTAAACAGACAGATATTAGAGAAAATGAAGGCATTTTAGTCCTGCTCTCTGGAATATGCTGCCCTTTCCCCTTTCTTAGCAGCTACTCAGATGGTGTAGAAATGATTGGATAATTGGATGGTTCGTGTTCTTCTGAAATCACCAAAGACAGAATAGCCCCAAAGTTTGTACTGAGCCACGCCGTGTGGTTTCATTAATTAGATGGCGCTTTTTTTTCCCCTCCACCTATTGTTAAAATTTAAAAATTATCATCTACAGAAATTGTCAGGGTCACCCCTTCACCTCGGCAGCGCTCACGGGCGTGTCCCCCCTGAACCGCAGCCTGCGCCATGCTGGGCTCTGACCCGCGGTGGCCGTGGGGACAACCATGTGTGAGCCCTGGGTGTCCGGTGCTGGACCGTGGTGTGGCTGGTGACACCGCTCACTGCTTGACCACCAGTCCTGGCACTGCTGCCCATGGCACAGGGACAGCGCGGGGAGCTCACCAGGCTGTCTGTGTCTGGGGGAGAGCTCTGCTGCTTTCTTGCTTTGGTTTCCATTTATCAGCTCCTATTTTCAGGGCCTTACAGTTTGGACAGTCTAATATTAGCAGGGTTCATGGGGAGAGGAGGCAATGCAGCATTCAGGAAATCATTCTTCTCTCCCCACTGTCAGAAACCAGCTTACGGACAGGCATAAATAAAAATTTTATTGTCCTACACCAGTACAGCACACCAAAGTTGAGGAGAAAAAAACGCAACGTAATTTATTCAGCAAATGTTATCCTTTCATTAGCTCCTTACAAGCCAGTGCTGGCATTCGCCACTGATGGCATTCCTAAATATTAATATTTTCGTTGTGTGTTTGCATCAGAGAACACAAGATGCTTTGCTCTCTGCATGCAGGGACGTGGCTGCTGCATGTCCTCAGGGAACGAGGGGCTCGGGGTGACCCTGCGTCCTCCCAGCTCCACAGCCCCAAAGAGTTTTGTGCAGCAGCTGCTCCAGCACCCGTCTTGTGTCCCCTGGCAGGGCTGTCCCAGCGCAGGGACAGCCACCCATGAAGGTGGCAGTGTCCCAGAGGTGCTGGCACATTCCAGTTTCGGGATGGCAGACCCCATTTCTATGATGGAAAATCCCATTTCTGTGATCTGATCATCTGTCTGCCTATCTGCCTATATATCTATCTTTTTCAGAATGCTTACTTATTTTTTATCACCTTTCTATTTTGTTCTGCTATATTTTGGCTGGTTCTATAAAGTTTAGTGACCTTTTCCAATGTGCTTCAATTAATTTTTACTTCAGACTTATAATGAACTACTATTATCCATCACATGCAGATCACTGCCTTATACTGATAAATCATGCCTCGCTGTATCACCAGCTGCACTAAAGGTGAGACAACCCATCCCCTTCAGAGCATTCAGACATGCTTGCTATATTTTTTAAGTGCAAGCAGCTATTATCCATAACAGTGTGTGGAACTGGAGCAGAAAGGGTCCGCTTGGAGCAGGTACCTGGAGCGTGTCATGCTGTAAAGCTGTGCTCGCGAGCCATATATTGTAGTGAATTGTTAATTGTGCTGCTTTTTTTCAAAAGATAACTGCTAAGCTGAGGAAAGTTACGGTCCCGGGGAGATCATAGTGACAACAAACTGAGCTGTGACAAGCTCCACAGGCAACGCAGACCCCCCTGGCAGCTGGGGGCTGGTGTCCCCCGGGCATTGTCCTCTGCTCCCCTTCCCCTTGATTCCCATGGCGGGGATACACCATGAACACCCACCCTGGGACACCCCCGCTGTCCCCCCCAGCTCAGCTCCGGATCCCTATGCCCCTCTGCCATGTCTCCTGTCCAGGGCTGCATCAAACGGGATGGATGCTGTGCACCCTGGATGCTGCCTGCCCTGGATGCTGCCCACCTCAGACACTGCCCACCACAAATATTGCCCACCAGAGATATTGCCCACCACAGACACCGTCCGCAGCAGCGCGGGGAGCCCAGTTTCCTCTGCAGTTGCGAAGGTGGGGAGAAGCTCTACAGGATCCTTCCCTCACCGGGAGGATTTCTCCTGCCTCACGCAGCGTGGTGAGAAGACTGAGACGCAAAGTCTCCGGTTCAAATGCGATGTGACACAACCTAATGGAGTAAATACAGGTACAACAGGCACTTAAGGTGCTCATAAACTATGTATTGTTTCTTTTTTGGATTGCACTGATGTTATTGCAGACACTGTATGAAGTCTGAAATAGGATCGCAGCAACTTCACTGCTCCCTTTCCCATCTCCTTTTACTGAGGGGAAATTACTTGGCTGACATACTGCATCCCCATCTTTTAAATGTATTTATTGTTCTATAACATTTCATACACTTCATATGTGTTCAGGAGAGCAATTCAATATACCTGCCAGAAACAAGAGGCGCATCAAGCATGCAGGAGTGAGGGAAGACAGTGCAGCTCAGTGCTTGGTGACACAGCGGCTGGGCTGGGCATGGACCCAAGGTGACAACAGGGACCAGGCACCCTGGATTTGGTTGGAGGGGGTGGGTGGTAACATGCGGTTCCTGTGCATGGTAGAACAGTGGGAAGCAGGAGAGTTGAAAGTGTCATCAATGGCATTAGTCACTAGTTAACAGCCCCTTTTTGCTCTGCGAGGTGCAGGACCCAGTGCTCAGCCCTGCTCTGCCCCCATTAAGATTCACCGGCAAGTGCAGAAAGAGCTTAAAGTATTGAAATTGAAATTGCTGGTCTAACAGGAGATATAACGTTAAAACGTTTCAATAAAATAAACCCTTAAATGCTCCCATTACTTCACAATCGCCCTGCAGATCCTTGTTAACTTTCTATATATAACACCAAGGAGCCTCGCAGCCAGCAGCTGGGGTGCCAGGGACACTAGTGACAATCTTAGGGACAAGAGGGACCACGTAGCCACATGCACCCAGAGCTGCTGCTCCCAACTGAAGCTCCTGGCTCTTGGCACTCTCAGGGCATGGTGGCACCGCTCTGTGGTCCCTGTGGCTGGGGACAGGGGAACGGGCACAGCAAAGCCCCCTCCCCATCCCCGACCCCGCAGCTGTTTGCCAGTCACCCTCCTGAGCGCTGCATCTCCCAGGGACAGGACAGGAACGATGTTTCAGGGCAGAGCTCGGGGTGCTCTTGTGGCTTAACCAGAGGAGGAGAATGCCCCAGCACAGCTGCAAACCCAGCCAGCCCCTCTGCAGCACGGGCACAGCAACCAGGAAGGAGCCCAAGGCAGCAGCCAGGCCAGGCAGAGCAGCTTCGGAAAACGCCTCTTGTTCCCCCAGTCATTAGCATGCGAATGGCTTCGTTATGTGCTGCCACCTATTCCCTGTTACCATCCTTGGCACCAGAGCTGAGAATGAGAGTTTTGATTACTCATCTCATCTGCAAAGGCAGCAGTCGGTGGCACAACTCACCGTCACCCCTCTGCTCCCATCATCTCGTGGCCGGGCAGCTCCTTGGCACAAGACCCCGGCCAGAAGGGACACTGGCCGCCAGCCCCTGTGCCATGCCAGACCCACGTCCTGGTGAGGATGGGGGTTACCCATGGGTTATCCATGCTGGAGCTGGGATGGGAGGGCTGTGGCAAAGAGCACAGCACAGGGATGTCCCAGCACAGCCCCAGTGGGAACATCACCAGGGCACGACTAGCTGGGCTGGGCTGGGCTGGGCTCTGCTGCCCTGCAAGCCTGGCCAGAGCCCAGGTGATGCTTGTGTATATGTGTGTGCATGCGTGTGAAAATGCACGTGTGTATTTCTTGGCACAAAGTAGTCGCCGTGCACTTCTGTGAGCCTTAAAGCAGACATTGCCTTTAAACACACTAAAGCGCACTGTTTAATTTGAATGAAATACACTAAATAGCATGGTGTCAGGTGTAATTGCATGTTACCAGCAGTGTGCCAGAAGTAAGTTGCTAACACATTGGCATGGTTACTGTACACTTGGGTGAATTTCAAATACAGTTTTGTTAGTATTGGATCTAAGGGAAAGAAGCCAAGTCTGACTATTGAGGAAAACAAGTGGAAGTGCTGTAGACTCATTATTCATCTCTGCTCCTGTAGCTCTTGGATCGAATAACACGCTCCTCTTCCATTGTAACAGAGCCTACTATCTCACTGCTGCCTTCCCCTTCCCGCGCCCAGAGCCCATGGTGCAGCTGGCTGCAAACCGGCAGCGAGGATCCTGCACCATCCTGGTGCTGCTGTGCTCTGCTCTGCAGGGAGACACCAGCCCTGGGCTGACCCTCCTGCCCCGGCTTTGCTCCCTCCCTCCTGCACGGCTGCTTTGGTTCTCCCCTCACGCAGAAAACGAGCCACAGGTTGGTACAGGCCTGTTGTGCCATGCAGGGCACTGGCTGTAATCCTCAGGAGCAAAACTCAAGGCTTGGGTGCAACCTCTTGGTGCCCAGAGCCTGGGACACCGGTGCTTTTTGCAAGTTCAAGTCATGGCATAGTGACTGGCAGAGAGGGGAGTAGAGCCAGGAGCCCACACCTGGCCTTGAGCATCCTGCCATGGGCATCTCCCCGTGAGCATCTCCCCGTGAGCCTTGCCCCGTGAGCATCCCATGATGAGCATCCCCCTGTGAGCATCCTCTGTTGAGCCCGGCGCTGCTCCGGCCTCAGTGCTCCTGGTTCCCCTTCGCTGGGAAGCACCAGCAGGGACAGCCCTTTGGAGTCCTGGACTGCCACACAACCAGTAGCACTGGGACTGCTGTTCAGGGCTGGTTTTGGGATCTCGAGGTGGAGGAACCCCGCTTTGCCCATCTGGGGGGCTGCAGGTGGTCCCGGCTCCAACAGGTGCCACGGTGCTCTTGGCACAGGCAAAGCCGCTGTCTGGCTGGTTACTGGACTCGCATTAACACGGAGCTCTGGCTCTCTAAGTAAAATATTGATGAAGAAGGCCTGAAGCAAGGAATGAAGTAGCCTAGCTGTATTTCCTTCCCATTTTTAATAGCTCACTGCTTCATGCCAAGAAGACTAAAGTGTGTTATTTGGCTCTGGATGAAAATGATTTCAATTGGGTAGTGAGCCTGTCATTTGCATCTTGAATAAATAGGTTCTAACAAGAAGAGATCTGTTTAATGGAGAGATTTGGGGAATTCACACTGAATCCTGCCTGACTTAAGGTCCTGAGACAATAATTGGGATGAGCAGACTAAAGCCGAGAGCTCTTCATGCAACTAGACAGCGTATGAGGGCTTAAGTCGAAATTGAACTATACAACTCTGTCAGTGCAGCTGGAATTGGAAATAGGATGTTTATAGGCCTGGGAATTCGCGCTCCCTGCACAAATTGTGCATTGTGTATAATAAGCTGGCCTGGCTTGTAATGAATGTGGCTGGAAATTAAGAGACATCATTACACTTTGAGCAGCAAATTGCAGCCTTCCCCATTAGGCAAAGGCACCGGCTTGGCTCGTGCCACCGGGTCACCAGCACCCACAGCCGTGTCACCGACACCATGGGTGGAAGGCAGAGCTGGGAGGATCGCGATGGGACAGCAGCACTTGCTGAGGCTCCACGCTGCATCAGGAGCACATGTCCCCTGTCTGGGGTTGGGGACACTCCTGGGAGCAGCTGCAGTGCTTCCCGGGGAGCTCCCGCTCTCATGGGACTTGCCAGGGTCCCCGAGTGACAGTGCTGGTGAAGGGCAGGGGACAGGGCACTGCTCCTCCTCCTCCTCATGACCGCGACTCTGCCAGGAGCAGAGCTGTGCTACAGGACTACAGCTCCCACAAGGCACCATGGCAGCAAAGCCCTTGCAAAATATTTCCTTTTTTGCCTATAATATTTTGGCTTGGGATAAATGTGCTTTTCAATTAAAAGAGAATATTTTTAAGAGCAAACCGATGCAGTTTGCAAATAAAAAAGTAAAAAACCCACTGTGCTAGAAACCAGTAGGTGCGATAATTTTCAGTGGCTCCAAAACAAGCCGAATTCCTGCTCAAACTGTTGCAGGTTGATGCGGCAGGACGGGCACAAGCTGGATGAGGAGAGTCACAAGGCTGTTTTTTAAGCCTGTTTTAAGGTGGTGTGAGTGGATGAGGGACCGGTCGAAGCCAGAGCCTCGCAGCTGAGCAGGGCTGGGTGCTGCCGTGGGTGAGCGGGGCTGTTCAGGGCCGCGCGATGCTGCGGCTGTGCAGGGCTGGGTGCTGCCGCGGCTCCCAAGTGCTGCCATTCTCCACAGCTGACTGCGGCGGCGCGGAGAACAGCTCCGGAGATGTGATGCTCACCCTGTCAATGTGTACTTGGGGAGTCCTTAATCCACGGGTCGCTGACGTGATAAACAATAATGTCTCTTTTGGAGCTGTTACGACTTATCATGTTAATGGGCACTTAGGGAGTCTTTAATTGGTGATTTGTGCATGCACTGTCACAAAATTTTAAAACACATTTACCATCATTTCTGGGGTGTTTTAGAAGCACCAGTTCACTACACTGAGAGATGAACAAGCAAACCCACCTAAAGTCACCTGCCCCGCCTGCTCGCCTGCTGCTGCAGGCTCCGTCTCACAGGGAAAGGGCTGTTGCTGCCTTTATAAAACTTATGGAGAACAGGACCAAGGGGGGAGCAGCACCAAGCAGATCCTCTTGGCAGGTGTGAACCCAATGAGTCCCTGGGGGGCTCATCCCTGCAGGTTGTCTGTCTGTCCTGCCAGGGACCCACCACAGGGGCTGTGGCACTGCCGGCTGTCAGGAGCACAGATTAAAAAGTATTAATGTTGAGAGCTCTACAAACATCCACCCCAAAGACCTGTCTTCCTGTCTCTAATATTTGGGTTTGAATAGCAGAATAAAGAAATCTTCCTTACTACTAGGCTGAAACTCTTTCTGGTCATCCAGGTGCAAAACGCACGGCTGAAACACCAAGTCACTGGTCTAGCACTGGGGCAACTGGGTGAAATGGGCAGCCGGTGACAGAAAGGAGCTCAGAATTGTGGGCTCACCTTAAGAGCAGGTTGCCCTCCTGGAGACATTCCCCATGCAGACCCCCAACCCCACTGTGAGGGCCCCTGGGGGGTCTGCCTGTCCCTGTGGGGTCACCCCCAGCACAGTGCCCGGGGACCACAGGGTGCTCTGAGCACCAGCACTGGGAGAAGCCGTAATTAGCAGCACCTGCCCTTGCTGTCAAGTTCTTCTTCATTAGGAATAAAGTGTGTGTCAATGCATAATTAAAATTCTGCACATTTTTAAAACAGAGCTTTCTAAATAGAGCTCTGGTAATCTGCAGCGATTAATCCAATCAGCCCGGTGCACTCATCATCTTCAGGTGAGTCCATCTCTGCTCTTCCCATCTCTGTTTTTCCCTGACTCTCCTCCCAGCTTTGCTGGTACCGGAGCGGATTGAGCCAGAGGACTTTAACTGATGGAGTTACCATAGCAATGCCGTTCATCACTGCTTTGCCATTTCCAGCTCTGCCTACAGCAGATCATATTCTCCCGCTGGTTACCCAAGGAGCTGCCGGCAGCCCCGGTGTCACCCTGAGAGCCCTGCGGGGCCGGAATGGGTTCTGCCTCACTGGGGACACCAAAACCAGCCCCAGGACCCTGTGCCCCCACTCCCTAACCTGCTTCTCGGGGGCTTGGGGCCACGCTTCATAAACCCTGCAAGGAAAAGCAAAATCCAGAACAAAAGAGTAATGCTGGATGCTGCTCCGTACCTGCCACCAAACAGTGACAGTCCTGTGCGAATTAACATCCAGAGCCCCTGCAAGCAGGAGGTGCTGGGAAACACAGATGGGGAAACTGGGCTCCCAATGCCCCAAAGGAGCACAGGCACTGGTGTGACTGGCCAACACGCGTCCTCGAGGGTTTTGGGAATGGGGTGGTGCTCTGCAGGGCCATGCTTAGGGCAAGAGCCCATCTGGAGCACACGCTGTGGGGACCATGTCCCTGTGTCCCCAAACGCTGCTGCTTGGACAGTGGTCCTGTGCATCTCTTGGGCAGCTGGCCCTGGGGACCTCCCTTTGTCCCCATCCACTTGGGCAGGGTAGGGAGGGAGCTCAAGGGTGCAGACCCCTCTCAAGGCTGACCCTCGCTCCTTGTGCCCGGCTGCCAGAGGTGACAATGAACGTGGGGCTGCTGTGGCCGCTGAGCCTTGGTTATTGTGCTGCCAGCGTGAGCTTGTTCGCATGAGCATCATCTGGCAGCTTGGGAGGGAAAGAGCATGATAGAGTCTGAAAAATTCATTGAAATGTTGGGTTCCAGCCAGAGAGAAAAACATCGCTGAATGGCAACATAAAAGGAAATTGTCCCATAACATTCAGAGAGCACTTCAGTATTTGTCCTCTTTATTTTAAAGCATCGAGGATCTTTGGGAAACACTCTGGAATGGGACTTTTATAGATGGTCTAAATTAAACTTCACTTAATATTATAACCAATAAATCCTCATTGTCAGGTTTTGTTTAGCGGGTATAAAAATGATTGGTAGGTGCTGTAGCTTTTTCCTGAGACTGGAAGATCAGTGTTTTTACTGTACAGCTTTGTCCCCAGCGGGTGAGCGGGAGAGACCAGGTCCCAGCCTGGCGCAGCCCAATGCGGCTGTGCCTTCTGTGAGGAAGATCCTGGGGACCCCAGGGGCTTCGGGTGCCCCGAGGGGCTCAGGGAGCCCATCACAGGCATTAAGATTTGGACACCACAGACCAAGGGTACCCAGCCTCTTCTTATAGCTGGTGTGAGGCAAGTCCAACAAATGAGAGCGTTGAAACACAACATACTTTTTCTTGCACGAGCTTTCTGCAAACTGTGGTTTTACTCGGGTTGAAGAAATACGTTAGGTCATTTTTTCATGTTTTTATTTTTGTCTCTGATGGTATCTCCGGGTTTGGCCGCCTGTCCCTTGAGGTCACTGCTCCAGCAAACCTGAGCGCTTTTGCGCAGGGGTGAGCTGGTCCCGGTGGCTGAGCCGCTGGCACCCGGCACTGCCGGCATCACTGGGTGCAGCCGCAGCTGGAGCACAGGCAGGCTCTGCAGGGATGCACTGCTTGCCCAGGGCTGCACCGGCTGTGCAGATCCCAAGGGATCCTCTGTTCTCGAGCCTGCATAGCAGTGCCTGCCAGCAGCCTTTAAAATGACCAAAAAAAAAATAAATATATATAGTGCCGCTTATAATGGAGGAATAAGAGAAATCATATAACAATTACTTACAAGAGATTTACCCCATTCTATATATTTAGGCTGAATGTGGTATTTCCAGTGACGTCCCATCTGTGCTCCTGGGCCAAGCCGCTGCACTGGGGATGCAATTTCAGAAGAGATCTTTAGGTGCAAATTGATTTTGCTATGAATATTTATGCAGCGTGCGAGGCTGCACGTGTGCTAAAGGGGAAAGTGTGGGGCTCGGCGTGGGATGCCGGAGCAGCCGCCTGCCCTCCTTTTGCCTGGAATAATAATTGGAATATTTATAATCTCGCCATGGATGAGGTGCCTGCAGGGAGGGGGCATTCCTGGCGCGGCCGGGCAGGTGGGACATGGGGCTTGCCCTGTGGCTGATTTGGAATGCGCACAGCATCCCTGCGCCGTGCGTTCCCCGGCAAGAAACCCAGGAAAGACAAGAAAAATGAAGGCAGGCGCAATCTCATTTTCTGAGGGCTGCAAGTCAGCCAGGAAATGGCTATTATTCCATCGACACTGTCGGTATTAAGTTATTTCCTTCACTAAATACGAGAATGTTCATGAATATCTATTGAGTTCCAGGTACTGGCGTCTCCCAGCACTGCGGCTCGCTGATTGTAGCTTTATATTCCTCCGACAACACACCTCAATCTCACATTGAAGTGAAAGACAATAGTATTTTAAATTGGTTAATAAATCTCTAGATTGATGCTCCTGGAAGGCCCAGGAACTTCATCTCTATTACACGAATAAAAGTGATAACATTTTAACCACTGAAGTGCTAGGAATTTGGGAAGCTCCTTCCCGATGCCCTTCAGGGCGGCTGGGTCCCCGTGCTGGGAACGCATGTCAGGTGCAGCTGCCACGGCTCTGCCTTTGGGGGGAAAAGTGTTTGTTTTTCCAGGAATTAATCCCATCCAGGCAGGACGAGGCGATTGCGCTGTCTTGGCTCTTTTTTCCTTACTCAAGCCTCCGCTCGGGCCCATATAAGGAGTGGAAAATTCCCTTTTAACACACAAAATGGCAGCGGCTCAGCTCGCTGGGAGCCTTATTTGGTTCTGGGGATCCCTCTGCACCTTGTCTTGGCCCCAGCACTCTCCCTGCGCCCTTGCAGGGTCAGAGGAAAAATTGCATTTATCCCCCGAAACATCACCCCCAATCGAGGGGACTGACCCCCCAGTGCTGCCCTGTGCTCTGGCAGTGCCGGTGCTTGGCACCACTGGTGCCACTGCCAAACAGGATTTGGAAGAAACAGTATCCTCATACTTCTATGAATTCTTATAAATTATAGGTAGATGAGAATATTTTAATATAAACCAGAGTATTTCAAGTACAAAGAGATGTTCTGAAAATGTATTGAATATTTTTTCACTGATGTTTAGTGTCTGTAAGATTCCTGGGGGAGTTCACAACAAGTGGAATACTTAAGGATATAGTGCCATAGGTTCTTTCAGTATTTTCTTTTCAAGGAAAGTAACCTCTGAATTATCTAGGAAGTACATGAACAACATGAAAGGAAGATTATGCACAGAAAGAAAAAAATATGCAGAGAATTCAATTATGCAAAAAAAGTGATATGCTTTGCTTAATTCCCCAAACACATCCACACACTGTAGTCGAGACAGCAGAACTCAATGCATGCAGACAAGGTTTCCAGGTCACCCTCTGTGGCTCTTTCTGATCATTTCTTGTCACCATCGCTCTGTATCATAGGGTGCTTTGCAGGAGTTAGAATATCAGGGTTCATTTATGCCTCTCTCCTGTGCTGCGCCAGGGTGGGGGACCCAGTGGGATCAAATTCTGGGGAGAATCGCTGTGGAAAATCCCACTGTTTCTAGCGGCTGGGCCAGCTCTGGCTGTGGGTTACAGGGCAGCTGGGATCACGGACTCTGGGTGTGAAATGCTGAGCATTCCCTGTCTATGTACACCCTCCTTACTTTCTACTGAGATGCTTCCCAAATGCACCATGGCCAGTTTTGCTTCCTAAAGGCATCATTTACCATAGAGACAATGGAGCACTTGCTGTTCAGCCTCTAGTGCCCCCATCCCCAGCTGCACCCCCCCAGCAGCTGACCCAGGGCAGTGCTGCTGATCAACACCTCTGGCTTTTGGAGCCCCCGCATGCCCGAGAGCCCTCACTGCTCCTGGCCCTTGCGTGATTCTGCATCTTTGGGGATGCTCAGACCCCTTATAGGTGAGGCTTAACTAGTGCTGATGTGCCTTCAGCTTTTCTTAACCTGGCAGTGCCCAGAAGGCTGCTGCAATGCTTCAGGCTGGGTGGGCTTGCACGGAGCATCACCCCACCAGGGGCAGGACCCCAAAGAGGGGGCAGCAAATAGCGCACCTGGCTGGGGCATCCCCACCCCAGCCCAGTCAGCCCCCTTCTCAAAGTTGGATCTGTTTGTAAACGAAGAAAAAATCAATATTTTTCTGACCAAGCAGCTCAGCGCAGCTGTCGGCAGTGGCACAGTGGCTGGGCAGCACCCAGGCCCTGGGCAGGGGCTCTTCCTGATCCTTATTCACCTGTGCTTTGTGCAGGGCCAGAGGCCAAAGGCGGGGAGAAGGCAAAGCTGAGCTCTACCAAAGCATCTGAGTCACTAAGAGCCAATTCCTGTTTCTTTGAAGAAGACAGAATGGGACAATTTACGTGTCCAGCCTCAATGAACGTTTCCTTTCAGCTGAAAGAGCTTGCTCTGAACCTTTCCTACACCCATCAAATCACCCGAGCCTGCCTCCTCAACCACCAGTAACCCTCTTGGCATGGGCATCCTGTTCATACCCCAGTAAAAAAGGGCTTTCTCTGCTGACTTTGTCCTCTGTAAGAAGGTAAAGGGACCCCAAGGGACTCGGCAGGTCCCCGGCTGAGCTGAGGACACATCTCCCCATCTCTGACATTCCCTTTTCCCAGCCAGCAGCTCTGTTCCAACTTCTCCTCCTTGGCAGTGGCTCCAGCTGCTTTTCTCCCATTTTATTACTCTGCAGACACTGCCACTCGCAGCCCTGTTGTGGCACAGCCGCTGCTCCTCCAGCGAGGTGACCTGGCTGTCCCAGGGCTGTCCCCAGGCTGTCCCTGGGCTGTCCCAGAGCTGTCCCAGAGCTGTCCCCAGGGAGCTGTGCAGCATCGGGGCACCGGCATCATCCCCTGGGCTGCGTCTGCATCCCTGTCCTGCTCCTGTCACAGCGCTGGCTCGGAGAGTCTTGGTTTTATGGTCATCACTGTCTTCAGGGCCAGAAACAGCCCACGTCTGGGCATCTTTGGGCCAAGGGAAGCAGCACAGAACGAGAAGTTCAAAAGGGCTATTTCAGTCCATTTTTAAATAGATCTATTATCTTTGTGCCCACAGCAGTGTCCTGCTGTGCCTGAGCAAGCGGAACTGGCCCAAAGCGGGGCAGGACCCAGAAATGTGTGATGTCTCCAGCTATAAAATATTTGAAAAAAGCCAAGCAAAGCAAGGAAGAAACGATTCGCTGGTGGCAGGTCCCTGCCCTGGGTTTTCCAGCCTTCCCAAGGCTTCTCTTCTGGATCTGCCCATTGCACAAACTGCTTTTTCTCTGTCTCAGCATGCCCAAAATTTTCTATTCAAAACAAAATGAAACAAAACAAAACGCAGTTTTCTGCTGTTTCATGGCAGGAAGGACAAGGAATTTAACAACGCTGTGGCTCTTCAGAAAACTTTCCAGCTGGCGTGTCCTCACACACGTGGGGACGGACATCGCACCCGCAGGTCTCTTGCAGGGTGGGCTCCAGCTCATGCTGCGGGTGCCCCCAATGTCCTGCCTGACCACCCCTTGGGCTGAACCACCCGTTGCCACCTGGCACAGCAGCAAAGTCGTGTTTCTGTCCCCAAAAGGCTGGGCAGGGCTGTGCCGCAGGCCAGTGGTCAGGGCTGCCTTGCACCCACCCTTCTGCAAAGCCACGTTTGCCACCGCCATGCAGCAGAGTTTTGATAACTCAGGGATGCTGTTTGCTTGTTTATTTATTTATGGCCCCATTAGTTGATACATTTGCATCGAGTCCTGGGGAAAAAAAAAAAAGTATCTTCTCCGAATTGAATGACATGAGTTATTTCGACCTAACTTACTAATTAAGACCTCATTAGCAGCCCGAATTTGTGATAGATCAGCAGTGGACTTGGCACAGTGGTTTAATTTAATGATTTCTTGCATTACTTTGTTAATCATCTTTAGTCTGATTTAATTTATGCCAATGTGACTATCCTAATTTCTAATTAAGGCATTGATGGCAGGGACACCACCACTGCATAAGAATTTCAATCAAGAATAGCACAAAAGTGGCCCCCGCTCCTCATTTCTCGAGGGATGGCGGTGGGGGCGGCTCTTCACCTGCTCCAGCCCCAGCCCTGGCGGGGATTTCTGCTCCTGTTCCTGAGTCTGAGCCCAGCCCAGAGTCCAGCAAAGCTCCGGCCAGGATTTCTGCTCCTCTTCACAAGTGTGAGCCCAGCCCAGAGCTCAGCAAAGCTCCGGGACCCGCTGGAAGGTGCTGCCCATCCGCGTGGGTGAGAAGCATCAGCCGTGGAAAATGGAGTTTGCAGGAAAGAACATCTGCTAATGCAAAACATTTATGCCAGTCGATATAAATTTATTTAGTGCAATAAATGACATAATTGAATTTTTATTTCCTTAATATATTTCACTAAAATAACTAATATTTTGAGTATCCCTGGCCTACAGATGTCTTTCATAGGAACGTATTTCCCGTAATATTACTCTTGTATAAAACTGACATTTAAATGGTTTAATAAATGAGCAGTTGTTTGACTTGTTTCAGTTTCAATACATTCTGGTATATTAATAAAATATATTTCAAAAGGAAGCTCGATAGACCATGCTATAAAAATTCGTGATTTATTAGAGATACATTTGCTATTAGTTGGGACAGATACTCAAAATGTCATTAAGGTTAAAATAATAATCAATCAAACTAATTAGACCCTATTTTTCATATGCAAATATAATTAAGCATACATTTCTCAATAACTTTAAAGAGAATTATTGAAGCCGCACAAAGTGTGCTGAGTCCTTACTTGAGCTAATGAAATGACAGCATCTTCGCTTGCATATGCAAACAAAATTGATTAACCACTTTGCGCTTCACCTAATGACTCGGGAGCGGCTGGAGGGGAGCAGGGGCTGCGGGGCTGGGGGTGCAGCCGCGGGTGCCCCCACCACCCTGCCCACCCTGGGCGATGCCTTTGCCCCATCCCAGCATCCCAGGCACCGCCTGGCACCGTTACCACGCTCAGCTTTGCAGATAATAACACCATCTGCAGATATGGCTTACTGTAGTTTGCTGATGTTTTCCCTGGCAAATCATTCTGACTGTTTATTTCAAGGGAAAAATACCATTTTGCTATGAGAAGGGTTAATAAGAGATGTTTATTTATGAACTCAGCATATTACTGTTGCATAATTTGAATACAGTGCCTATGAGCTTTTTTTATTGCATGCTATAATTTCATTTTTAAAGCTTTCCCTATGCCATACTTTAAAAATGATATCGCAAACAAGAAATAAATTCTGTTTTGCAGCTGTGCTAACTATATTTACCCATGGGATACACTATTTTGTCCTTGACATAAATCCCCTGGGATTTCACTCAGAATTACTCTGGCACGCCACATTCACTACAGCAGGGTATTGTACACCGCGTCTATCGCGGGGGCTCTGGCTGCGCCGCCCGATCGCTGCCAAGAGAAAGAGGCACTTGTTTAGCATATTACCATGAAAATCAGTCAACTCGCACATTAACGATTGTCAAGGAACCCGGGCGAGGGAAATAATGGAAATAACTGCGGATTAAACCAGCAAGGATCCCCCAAGCAGAGGCGGGAGGGACGGGGGGGCGATGTCCCTGCTGGTCCTTGTCCCTCCCACCCCATCACCCAGCTGTTGCGCCCGTCCCTGGACACCCCCCTGTCCTCCCTGATCTCTTTCCCTCTGCAGGGTGGGGGCCTCACTGCTGCTGGATGTGACATGCATTTGTTTCGTTCTGTTTTCTTTGGGCAGAATTTGCAGCACCTCGAGGCTTTACCCGCTGCTGCTCCATACGCAAACAGGTTAATCAATGTCTGACGATGTGCGCATCCACTAGCAGCTCTGGTCCCTGCCCAGCCACCGCTCTGCTCCGCCAAGGTGAGGGTTAACCACCTCTGGGTACCCATCTTCCTGTTAATTGGGGGCCTCA
The DNA here is from genome assembly GCA_013399365.1 of Pampusana beccarii. NCBI lineage: Eukaryota > Metazoa > Chordata > Aves > Columbiformes > Columbidae > Pampusana > Pampusana beccarii. Next base: position 1,618,658 of record VWYH01002951.1, on the reverse strand, counting down.
TTTTCTGCAGGTGTCAGACTCCAGGACATCAGATTTAACGATATTCAGCTTCCCCAGTCAACTGTACAGGCAGCAGCACCGCAGATGCCATGAAAAGGGGTTTGTGCCTTTTGCACATGGTGGGAACCGGCAGCAGAGATGACACTGTCAGCATCTCTCGGGGGACGAGCATATTTTTGTCGATCATGTAGCATCAGGTTCTCATGTCACTGCATTACGGAGCTTGATGGCACTTAATACACCGTGACAAGGTGTAACATCAGAAATGGAACACAAAATGAGATCAAACGGCATCGTGGTCCCCAGAGGGCCCGATCAAATCCAAGGTATGGAAATTTGAAGGGAAAAAAAAATGCAAACTCTCCCCCCCATAGAAACCTTCTGAATCCCATTATCCTGGGCAGGCAGCAGCCGGGTTGGGCTCCTGCACAGAGGGGGATGTGGGGCCCATGGGGTGACTGTCCCACTCCATCCCTACCCCCCACAGGACCCACAACCCTCCCCAGCCCCAGAGCAGCCCCAGTGCCTGCCGTCCCCTCCAGAGAGGGGACCCTCACTTTTTCACATATCTCAGCAATTTTGAAAAAAAGGCAAGAGGCCTTTTTTCAGCAAAGAGCTCTTTTCATTTGGAAAATGTTAACCAGATGTTCACAAAAAAGTACATCATGGAAAGAATGAATGAGATCCCTTGGTTGGGGATAACCCCACATCCCCAAAGAGCTGCCGAGCTGCTCTCTGCTGAAAACAAAGGCAGATGCACTTGGGAAGCCGCTGTGGGTGAAAGAGTTAACACCCAGCACCTGATGGATGTGGTATAAACTGTGGTGGGTGAAGACAGTAATTGCAAACATGCTGCCTGTCCCCGAGAAAGGGGTTCCTCTGTCCCATGCTCCGTCTTCTGCCAAGACTCATTTCTTCGCCAGGTCGTAGCTGCTGATGCCGCCACCATCCTGGGCTCAAGCAGCCGGTTGCTGCTCTGGGCAGCCGTGTCTGTCCCCCGTGCTCTGACTAAAGCTGCTGTCGAGCAGCTCCCGGAGTCCCGCTGCCAGGGCCGGGCAAGCGCCAGCTCTTTGCAGACACCCTGGGATGCGCCTGGGAATGCCAGAGCCCTTAAAAGATCAGTAGCAATTTACATGCAAAACCAAAGAATTTTGCAGAGTTTTATGCAAACCAGCGATGCGACTTGCAGCCACAGCTACGCCGTGTTACCGCTGTCCCCACGTGCTTATGTGTCACTGCCTCACTGCTGCCGTGGCCTGTCCTGCATCCTGCCGGGACAGGAGGGCTGCAGCCGTGCCCCCAAGCCCTGGGGCAGAACAGTCCCCACCAATGAACATTTTGGTGTTGTCCTATGCAGAGACAGGAGCTGGACTCGATAATCCTTGTGGGTCACTTCCAACTCAGGATATTCCATGATTCTACGATTCCATTACGGTGCCTCAGCCACCACCTTCACACGCCTGGCCAGGCTGAGGTGGGTGCTGGTGATAGCAGACGTAGCCAAACTGCTGCCATTTTAACTCTTTTTCCTGGCCCTGTGGCTGGAGGGAGCTGCCGGACAAGGGGGTGTCTGGGGGGGGTCTCCCCACACCAGAATGGAACCCCTGGCTTCTGTTGGCCCAGCCAGCCCTGGGGCTGAGCCTGAGCTGGAGGCTGAGGAGCTCTGGCATGAGATTAAGGGCAGGTGATGACTTTTCTTTCCTGCAAATGATAATTGCCACTGCAGAGTGGTGGCATCAGGACAAACCCACACAGGCCTGCAGCCCTGAGCCGTGTGCCCGTCAGAGCCGGGGGCGATTTGGGAGCCGCGACAGCAGCGCCGGATCGGGGCTGGTCTGGAGCCAGTTAGTACAAATTATGCAGCAAGCCCCAGAGCATCTGCACTTCTACACTCTTGTCTCTTGTATTTTTTTTTTTTAGGGACAAAATCTAAATCCAATCAGAACAAAAGGCCAAGCCAGCATCTAAACAACAGCCAGCGCTCTGCAAGGAGGGCTAATAACTGTGTGCAGGGATCCTGGCGCTGGTTAAATGAGGAGTTTTCAGCCTCTGGCTTCACCCAGGGCCATGAAGATCAGCAAATCACTAATAGGGCTGAACCTCTGCAAGCAGCTGAAGGGAGAAAACCTGCCAGAGGCTGCTCCTGCGCTGCAGCCTGGCCCCACAGCATCCCCTGGCCAGCCAGGTCCCCAAAACCCTGCCAGCCCCCAAGTGACAGCAGTACAGAGCAGCAGGTGAAGTTGTGAATAAACTCAGATACAACCAGGCAGAGGAACTTCACAACCCTGCAAGGTTAATACTGCAATGAACAGACTTTGTCTATTTATTATGGATAATAACCATAGTTGACTTTTCTTTGTATGCCTCAACCTGTCCGTCTCTCCACCCATCCATGTTTGTGCCATCTCTCTCCTCCTCGGACTATCTGTGTCCATTGCTCTTGCAGCAGCACAGCGGCTTGTGGAGTGGTTCGTTAGCACAAATGGATTATGATGTTACATCTGATGAGCAGTTCCTGTAGCATCTGCTGAGGGTACAGTGCAAACAGGGGCAATTAATACCGCTTCTGATTGAAATGAAAACCTGGGACTGCCAAAGTGAAACTCTTCCTGTGCTCCATGATGAAGGTCCCTTCAGCCACGCAGAAGAGATCAAAGCAGAAGAATGGCTCAATCTTCCTCCTTCCTAACTGTTGACTTGGCCATCTGAGCTGTTCTCTCTTCCCTTTTCCCAGGGCTGCTCCTTGTCCCTGCACCTGCGGAGGTTCCACAGCCGAGACCCCAATGGCCACCTTGGGGACAGACCTGAGCATGAGCGTGGCATCTGGGACCAGCCGGCTCCCGGGATGCACTGCGAGCCTGGTGAGCAGTTAGTTGTCCTTCGACAGTTGCCTGTTAACTGCTAGGCTGAGGGACACGAGTTCCCTGCAGCCAAAGCCTGTACAGATCTCCCTGTCCTCACACTGGCGTCACCTGTCCTGCTGCACTGTCACTGGGCAGGGACTGTTCCCAGCAAACACCAGAAGCTGCCACCAACACAACCTCAGGATCCTTCCAGAGGCATTTCTGGGGCTGCTCTGCACAAGCTTTGGCAGGAGCATCCCCATGCTCCCCGGAGTGGGGGGACAGCAGGTTGGTCTGGGATGTGTGGGACCTGTGCAGATGGCCCTGAGAGCTGCCATCCCCTGTGCAGGGGCCAGGACAGACACCTGCAAGATGAATGCCTGCTGGGGTGGGCTTCAATCGTCATGTGTCTCCATTTCATCACTAATATACACAATTAATAAACTTAATTACACGTAAAATTGCGGCAGCTGAAAAATGAGTGCAATTCTTTCTCCTCCAGCTTTGCAGCAAGCCTCTGCCGAGGACATGGCGTGCAAAGGTGTCACCGCTGGCAGGTGACAGGAGCTCTGCAGGCGACTGTGTGGCAAAGCTTTTCTTTTATACCATGCCCTGTGTTCGGAAACCCTCCCTGGAGCCGCCTTTGTCCACAGCAAACCCTTCCCACAGGGCCCGTCTGCTGGGGGTCTGTGCTGGCTCTGGTTTAGACTGGGCAGGGTAGTTTCTTTGTGTCTGTGAGGTGCTGCTCGCTGTGCAACGTAACCAGCCCTGTTTGCTGGGGGATTCAATGAGTCCACAATGCAGAACATCCCCACGCTGATCCCCAACACCCTGCGCTGATCCCCATGGGCTTCGGAGGGCCAAGGGATGTCCGTCCCAGAGAGGGATGGGCACACACAGGGTCATCGGGGCTCACGCTGCGCAGCTGCAGGTGCTCCCCAGCTCATTCGGGGGGTGTAACGGGGGGCATTAGGAAGGAAACACAGCTGAGTCATTCACCCCTCACATGGGAATGAGCAGCCCCTGCAGTGCAGCCAGGAGGGTCGGGATGCCCGAGGTCTTCATCGGCACCACCTCCGGTCACCTCAGCTGGAGGAGAAGGGGTTAACGGTTCCCTTCAGTGCTGCAGCACTGAAGTTCATTACTTCTGCTAATTGCTTTGAAGTCAGTGATTCGGCAGCTAATGGAAAATGTATCTCTAGGTAATAGATTAATTGGCCGCTGCTGACCAGTTTGCAACAGGGTGTAGGGAAGGGGCTGCAGCCCCCTGCTGTGCCACCCGCACTGGGACACCCAGCGCCACTGTCTGCAGCAAAACGCGGCTTCCCAGTGCTTGGCTGGTGCCATCATGCTGCAGTGGGCTGGTCCATGCCCAGGAGGGGACACAGCTATGTCACCACTGCCCGGGCTGCTGCAGTGGGCAGCTGGGCTTCGTGTGACAGCAATGTGAGCAGATGCTACACTGGTGGCAGCTCAGGTAAAGGCTTTAACTCCTGCCTCGTTACAAATGCTCTCCTTTAATCTTCAAAGAATTAATGTGTTGAGATAATTTGAATGCAGCCCTATTAATGACACCACTCATGTCACCAGAGAAGCTTTACTTTCCCATGTAACGAATGTGGCCATAAGTACTTTGCAACCATATGGTGATTATGTTTAATAAAGAACATTTTCTGTAATTAAACAGTTTTATTAAGGCATTATTAGCCCTTTAAGTTGAAAAATAGCTGAGCAGAGGTGTAATAAGGTGCTAGCATCTGTATTTGGAGAACAGATGGATGGGAAGCTCCCGTTCTTGTGCCGAGCACCCGGTTGCAGGGCCAGGAGCTGCACAGTGTCAGGAGGCAGCAGCGACATGGGCCACCTTGTGTGCCGAATGCCTGTCAGCTCTGGCTACGGCAGGTACTGCTCACTGCCAGCACCGGGGCTCGGGACTCCTTGTTTTCCCCTCTTTGGGGATGGCATTACCGCTGTGCCAGGGGCCTGCCAGCTCCTGGCCCTCTGGCACAGCACCCCGCACAACTGTGGCCAGGACGCTGCCACACCAGCAGGCTCCTGCTCCCCTTCCCCAGCACTGATTTGAATAATTCAGTGTGGCCTCGTCTCAGAGGCACTGTTTTCTTCAGCGAAGGCAAATCAGCAGCCTGGACAGCCTGTTAAGAGAGCCCCAGCCTGCTGCCTTCTTCTGTAAATCAGGATTAATGAGACGGTGGAGGGAACTCAGAGCCCAGCGCAGCTCTGCTGGCAGCTCACACTGTGCTGCAGCCGGGCACATGAGTGGCGGCTGCCTCTGTGTCCCCGGGCAGTGGCAGTGCCAACCAGCAGCGTGCCATGCCGGTAACCAGCCTCCTTCCTGCGTGCCACCACCACCACGGGCCCTCTGCTGCCGGTGACAGGGTTGTCACAGCAAGCACAGCCTGTGCCATCACACTCAGCCCTGGGACCAGGACAAGGATGGGGAAGAAACCCTGTGAGATCTGCCTGTGCCCTCGCACCAGGAAGAGTTCAACACGTGAGTTCTTGCAGCACCGGCATCCCCTTTGGTACAGTGTAGTGGCCGTAAGGAGGTGCAGGGTTTGTGCTGAGTCCTGCCGACTCTGGAGAAGAGGAGCCATGGGCACAGGCAGCTGCTTGTGCAAGCACTGACCAGAGGGAAGAGAGGTGTGACATTACTGGTAACGATTTTTTCTCCATCCGAATTTGTGCAGCCTGTCCTCTAATCATTTGTACGTTATCCATCATCCTCTGCTGCCCCATCCCTGCTGTCGCACAGCTCCAGGCAATCTATCTTATAGTTAAAAAATTGTCTCTCTTACACAGGGGCTTTCAAACAAGACAAATAGAAAGAATAAGATCTGGTATTGAGATGCTGTGTACAGGGCGTGATACATAAAGCAGCAGGTAAAAGATCCCATCTGATTGTCGGGAGCAGATCTACGCTGCTGTCAGCACAGTGCAGTCTCTCTGGAATGGGACGTGCAGGATTGGGCCCCGGTTGAGTGGCAGCCTCTGCACTACAGCCCAGGGGGCTCGAGCAGCCCAGTCAGCCCCAATATAGGTACCAGGAGTCTTTGGTGGTTTTCCTGACACAGAAGAACAGTCTGGCAGCCTGGCACAGAGCCCTCCTGCACCGGCAGCCTGTGGCTTGTACTCTGCTGGAGCTGACCCCATTGCTGCTGTTACTCTGCCTGCGAAACCACGGACATCTCGGGTGTTTGGAACATTGCTGTCAGTTGGTGCTGGCTGTGACAGGCAGGACAGGCAGGGAGAGCAGGCAGCACCAGGAGACAGAAGAAAACTCAAACACAGAGAATGGCTCAGACCTGAGAGTTGGGGTAAAAACTCCATGTTTCTGGTACCAGTGCAGCAATGTGCCTGGTCTGAGTTAAACTCTGTTCCTGCAGCGGCTGAGTGCTGCCTTGTGGGATTTCTCCTCTTTCCATAATGAAGTTATTCTAATCCCCGCGCTCTTCCTCTTTGCTGGGCAGAGCAACGCGGGGTGGCCGATGCCATGGGGAGCGACGCCCGGGGTTCAGTGGCTGTGCCAGTGCTCATGTGTGCAAAGCTGATGGTCACCTGTGCAAACACCGGGTGTGACGCTAGTTAGAGTGTTATTAAAATGCTGATGAGTCCAACCTCATGCCATGGAAGACAAGAGGGGTCCCCGTCTCCCCCTAAGGTTTTCTGCTAAACCACACCTGCTTTGGAGACAGAGTGGATAAACATATGCTTAGAGCCGAGTCGGTGGGAGCGGAATGGGCTGTGCCTCTGTGGCGATGCAGAACCTCGCTTTCTCTTGCTCCCTAATGAGACAAAATAAATTTACTTGGTGCTGGATTCCCTAACCCCCCTTGCCTCCTCTCACGCTAAGGCAAAGGCAGTTTTACGCTAGTTTAGACAACCTCCGCTCTCGCCTGAGCCGTGGAGCTCACAAGCTGCCTGCATTTTTATGAGCTGACTTGTTATATGGGGTGGAAGTATGCAAAATATGTCAAGCCCAAGCAGAGATTTGAATCAAAATGACTCTAATTACTTGTAATAACTTTTGCATTCCAACATAAAACAATGTTAAAAAAAATCCATTACAATAGTTAAAAGACAAATCATTTAGCGGGTCCCTTACTTTATTGCTTTATTAGACAATTTACTTTGCAACATTTTGAACGTGTGAGTGGGTGATCGCCCACGGCTATTCCGCTGTGAACGGCATTAACGGAGAGTTCAGCCCTTGGCATTAGTCAAAAAGTCAAACACTGTAGGACCAATGGCCCTGTCAAATTAGCCACCATCTCCAGTCATTAGCAGGGCACCAAACTGGGAGAAAAGCCGGGTCCTCTTCCTCCTCTGCTTCTTTTCTTCATCTCTAATATCAGCCGGGTTGATTCTTCCTTTGGCGAGTGACTCCAGTGCTGCACAGCGCCTCTGGGATGGACCCAGTTTATTGAAACTGGTGCAAACATCCCCGGGGATTTGTCGGAACCTGCAGCCCGGAGCGGGGCGAGCAGGCTGAGCCTCCCTCCTGGCCCAAAATTGTACTTTTTCTTAGTGGGAAACTTCTCTGAGCTGGTGACGCGGTGGGTTTGAAAAATCTCATAATGACGCTAAAGCAGAAGGTGTCTCATTATCTGGAATAGAGCAGTGTTTGAGCAGCAAGAGAAACCAAATAACCTCTCGTTGCTGGAATGAAACTGTGTCCCCTCCAGTCATTAGTGTTTGGGAGTCACCCGGCTGACGAGGTGGCTAATTCGGCTGTAAGCAGCGGCTGATGGCCCATAGCCGGTGTTTAGCACCTTTGGGTTAATGATGCCATGAGAATAAAGCACTATCTGCTTCCTTTTTCTTCCTCCTTTTTCTTTTTAAATCTCTATGACTGCCCCGGGAAGGCTGTTAAGTCTTCCAAAGCCCAGCACTGATGTCTTTCTCCGCCTGAATCAGACAGTTTAGTGCTCAGGTTTTTCCTGTTCCCGCAGGCACCAACGTTTACAAGTCCAGTACCCACTGCATAGAGTCCAAACCTATTACATTTGCAGTTTTGCAAATATCTTCCCTTTTGTTGCTGAGTCTGGTGTGCTGGAGGCAGGAGGGCAGGAGGGGTGGGAGGAGCAGCCGGGCACACGGGAGGGACGATGTTTACTCGAATCATTCCCAACGTTTGAAAACACCCTCTCCTAATAATAATATTGATTATAAACTCGCATTATTTTCAAATACTAATAAACACAGAAGATGAGGTAGAATACAGATAAATAAACACACACGAGCAATGCCCGTTCTCACTACTATTTTGGAAAATTTGATGTAAACCATATGAACAATGCAAAGAATTTACATAAATATGAGTTACATCATGCAATCGCCTTTCCTTATATATTTTGTTTCTTTTTTTTTTTTTTTCAACCACGACTTGGGTTTTCTTGCCATTCAATGCTGTATTCATGGCAGCCTCCCAGCTGCTGCTGTCACCGAGCCGTGCCACTGCAAAAACCAGCTTTGTGCCGTGCTTGCTGGTGGGATCTGCACCCAGTGAGGACTCTGTGCAATGGGAAACCCCGCGCTCCCCAGGGCACAGGCGCTGGGCTGCCCTGGAGCTCGCACACATCAGCAAGACAAGCTCCGACGCCTGCCCTGGCTCTGCCGCGGTGGTGAAAGGGTGCAGGGCTCCGGAGAGATCTGCCCCCCGGATTGGCACACAGTGCCCTCCGCACACGCACAAACCCGCCGCGGCTCTCAGCACACCGGGCACCCGCGTGGGCAGCACCCTCCCCGGGGACTGGCACCCGCTGCGGCCCGGGAGCTGCTCCGGTGGGTGCCGTGGGGTGGGTGCGCAGGGAGCCCCTACACCCGGGGGACAGGGGCTGTGTCCGGGCCGTGCTGCCGGGGAGGGTGAGGACGGGAGCGTTAAGCACGTGTCAGCAGCAGCCAACCCGGCCCTTCGTTTAGACAGATTAAGCAAGTTGCTTATTGCCGGTGACATAATTTAGATGAATGGTGTGGGTAATCCATCAGGCAGACCCCTGCGCGGGCCCTGCCAGCAGCCGGTGGGGATCCCATTACCTTACACGTGTTAACAGCCAAACTCCTTTGTATAAACAACAAAGTGGCTCTCCTGAAAAGGCCGCTTTTCCTTCATTGTCTGGGAGAGGAGCGGCGGGTCGGCGGTGATGGATGGCGGCGGCTGCCGGGGCGGGATGCGGCCGTGCGGCGGGTGAAGAGGGACATCGTGTGGGGATGCGCCGCTGCACCGCGCCGTGCGCTGCACTGCCACACGCTGCACCGCTGCACGCTGCAACACTGCACGCCGCAACACTGCCGATGCGTGGCTGCACGCTGCAACACTGCCCGATGCACAGCTGCATGCTGTAGCACTGCACGATGCACGGTTGCATGCTGCACCGCTGCCCGATGCATGGCTGCACTGCTGCTTGCCACATGCAGCCACGAAGCACACTGCATTGCTGCATTGCTGTGTGTCAGGACGGTCCTCACCTTCCTCCAGCCTTAAGACCAGCCGCCAAAGTAATTTCTTGCTCCTCAACTCCCCACCAGGAACATTATCCCTTAATTGCTGCATTTATTCAGACTTATTCTGTATATCTAACAATAATGAGTGTATTAGATATGTAATTATTACTGTCATAAACGTAATAGTGACAAAACAATAATTGAAATAGTGTCTATGAGGATAATTCACCATTGCAATTAATACTGCCCTGCTTAGTTAATATGTCATGGTTTAAAATAAATGCTGTCATTACTCCATTACTAATACTATGTTATAATAATTATTGCAGTAATAATTAAGTGTCTATAGTGATCACAGATTGCCATAGATTGGAATAAAAGTCACCATAAATAATGCAGGAGAAATAGCCAGCAGAGGACGAGGTGAACAGTATCTTCGCTTTAGTCATCCAAAATAACACCAACCCTTACTAACTCCCCCCGTTCTGTGCTGGATGGGGGTCCCTCACCTTTGTCAAGTGCATTTTCTACCCGATGCAGGTACTTCATGCTAACTCAACTTTACTGGAGTTCAACTCAATTTTCTCCGATTAAATAAAATTTCCAAGTGTCACTCACTAGCAAACTATCAGTGGGAAGGCGGTTGATTTTTCTAACCCTATCTCTGGTCCAATTACAATTTTTAATCTATATGTAGATAATGGTGAACAAAACCCCTGTAGAAATGTCAAGAGTGAGGAGGTTATTAGCTTAGTTTTAATTACTGTCTATCATTCTTAGAAAACTGCAGTAACCTGATAAATTAGGTGACAGCTCTGGCTGGAGGAGTTTAGGTGGGCTTCAAAGGCAGATGTTTTTTTTAACCAGAGGTAGCTGGAGGTGGGCTGTCCTTCCAGGTGGGTGATGTTAACGGGAGCAGATTTTGCCACGTCTCTTGCTGCCTCTCCATCCCCAGAGCATGCACCCATCTTCCCGCAGCACCCATCCTCCTGCAGCACCCAGCCCTGATGCTGGGAAACCCTCCATGTCTTTCTCTGGGAAGATGCTGGCAAGGCAGCTTATTTGTTCAAAGCACCATTTGAGGTGAGTTTTGTTTCCAAAGGAGCAGGGGACAGCCCCCAGTGCTCGTCTGGTTGACAAACAGTGTGTCCATCGTTTTTAAGAAGACAAGCTGCCATTTTGCTCCCCGGAAAAGCACATAATATGACAGGTGAAATGTCAGAAATGAGACTAAAGGCTTGGGGAAAACATTCTTCAGCTGGGAAGTATTCCCGCTAGGAATGTTAAACTGTAGATTAAACATAAATGTCTATAAAAGCCGGGGACGCAACAGCACACTTCATCAGCACACACACGGCCATGGGGATGCAGCATCTGCCTCTGCACACAGGGTAGGGGAAGGTTTGGGGCAGGATGGGGATGACCCTCACCCTGTGTCCAGCTGCCCTGCAGCTGCTCCAGAGGGTTTCCCCAGCCCCCACACACCCCACAGCGTGGAGAGGGGCCGGGGTGCTGGTGCTGCCACAGGGTGTCGGGGGGATCCTCCCACCATGGTGGGGGACCCCGCGCTCCTGTCCCCATACAGGGACCCTGCAGGGCCCACCCTGTGTGACAGGGCTGTATCCATCAGCCAATAAACAGTTCATTGCACTGAAAGAACTATCATTGCTGGCATTAAGGTCAGCTGTAACACAGACATTATTACTAGCGGGGGGCATATAAGTAGGGCCTGGGGCAGATAGCAGCCTGTAACTCCTTGTTATTTATACCAAAGCTCCTGGGAGGTGGAGGTGAGGGTCCCCAGGGCCGCAGGGACAGCTGTGTTCACCCTGTGTTTGTGGCAACCCCCAGGATGGGGCAGAGGGAACAGAGAGCTGCAGGGCTGGGTCAACTCTGGCGATGGGTCCAGCCTCCTCTGTGCACGCCAGAGCCCTGCTGCAGCCACCAGTGACGTGGGAGAGAATGAAACCTGGAAGATATTCAGGGACCCGGTGGGGTTTTGGCTGCGCGCTCGGCTGCACCAGCCACGTGTGGTTCTGCTCGCCACGGCCCGCTGCTCACAGTGCTGCCGCTGCTGCCTCACCGTGAGGAGCATCCCGGTGGCCAAGCACCCTGCTGGCAGCTCGGCTTGTGCTCTGCGAGCCAAGAGCCCTTCAAGAATTCACTAGCTGCATGCTTCATGGCATTAAGATCAATTTTTCTCTGAATAAAACTCCAAGGAACACACACACACTGACCTGCAGCATGCTGCCCGGGCTCTGGCAGCTCCTGCCAAGCCCCAGGGCGATGGTAAATGCCCATGCAGGTGGGAAAACCACTGCCATCCCATCCACCTGACATTGTCATGGAAATCCTGATGCCCTTCCGCACTTTCCAAAATGAAAATGTGCCTCCGCTATAAGTTGTTATCAAAAATAGAAGCATTTTATCTATCTTTAGTACAGAACACAGATTGCACGGAGACATTCAATTTGGAGTCAATTTAAATTTCAATTGTCTGTGAAATCTAAATCAATAGGCTATAGTTCAATGGCACTTTAATAAAACAGGACATAACAGAGAAATCATTAGGGATTACATATGATAAGAGATTGAAAACAGTGTCTGTGTAATGGTGGAGGAGCCATTAGAGAATTACCTCGAGCATTTGCAAGTAAACCAACAACCTCCTTCTCCTCCTGAGACTAACAAGAAGACTTAATTGTGCTGCAGGGCTAAAAATACGTCTCTGTCAGGCTTTTGGTTGGCAGACGATTTACAGGGACAAAAAACCATTGGGGTGCTCTGGTCCCCGGCCACCCCTTGTCCCTGGCTGCTGTCCCCTGTCCCTGTGCCTGGCTGCGGGAGCTGCTGTGCTGGGGATGCGACAGACATGTAATGTCTAAACACCTACCACCTAATCACCTACCATGTAATCACTGTCCAAAATTAACGGGAAGGTAATTGAGGGTCTGGGCAGCTCTGGACACACAGCCAGGTATTTAAATGTAGTAACTACCCATGGTGATATATTACCCCGGGCTAAACTTTCCCCTGATTTATGTGGGTGGTATGACATAGAGCAGCACCCAAACAACGTTATTTAACTTCTATTTGCATCTAACAATAATTCACTTTTCCTTAGCTCGTTGCAAATTATCACAATCAGACCGAAGATGAGATTGGATTTCATCAGCCTTGGTTTCCCACTCCTGGATGGGAGAATCATCTGCATAGAAATGGTGTTCTCGGGCAGGCAGGAGGACGGCGATCACTCATCTGTGGTGCTGAGCAGCTGCGTGGCCCCGGCGCTGCCCAGGAAGGCACCAGGATGATGCTGGAGCCGCTGTTGTGGGGCTGGAAGCTCTGCAGGGCTGGAGAAGGGCTGGTTCTGCCTATTTTATACCCTCGTGATAAGGAAAAAATGTAAACCCAAGATTAACAATTTCAATAACAAACCAAGCGAAGTTAAGGGCATTTGAAAAATGTTTTTACAACCTTTGGTTAACCTGCAGTAACAGCTGTTTGAGTGCGTATAAATAAGACTATTCTGTGGAGAAGACAGGAAAAATTGGTTTTATTTTAAAGGACACTGTTTGGCTCCCCCGGTGCAGTGGCATCTGAGGAAATATTGTGTAGCGGCGACTGCGCGTCATGTTTAATACTCAGAAATGCAGCCATGGAGAGCAATACATTTGCTGGCTCCTGACAGCTGGAAAGCTGGGCTGTATTTTAAAAGCAGCTTCTCTCTCGGAAGAAAAATTTTGAGAGGGATGAAGATGAAAAAAAATACCTGTCCCCAGCGCATTGCCCCGCATCTCAGCTCAGGATCGAGGTGCCCAGCCCTGGGCACTGCAGGGCCAGCAGCTGCCAACCAGCATCAGCCCCAGGAAATACATCCCCTGGAATAACAACCATAAAACACAAATAATCCCCACTGCCCCTTTTGTTAGAAAAAATCATGGCCTAGCTTGGAACCAGAGATATTCTTTTCTCCACCTGAAAATAAAAGTGTCACGCCGCTTGCCACTTCAAACCCTGCCAGAAAGGACTCAGGAGTCCAGTAAAGAGCGAGATTTTAAGCCTTGCCGTTAAGAATTACAAGAGATCCGCTGGGCAGCGTGGAAATACAAGAAATACTATAATGCCAGCGCTAAAACCTAATGAGAAATGGAACAAGCTGAGACAGAAGCTTAACAAGAAATACTGGACAAGTCCCCCAAGAAAAACTGCAGGCAGCGGTGGAGAGGAGCTGCCAGCCAGCTCTGCAGCTGTATTGATCAGGGCTGGAGAAATAAGAGGGGGCCTTTGGAAAGTAGATAAACAGGGAGATATACAGCGGGAGAGGCCCAGAACTGATGAAAACAGGAGAAAATGCAGCTTAAATCAAAGGGCAAATACACAGAAAGAGAAAAGGTAATAGGATTTGTGTTTATGGCTAAAGAGGAGAGTTGTGGGGAGGTGATCAGACACTGCAGTAATTGAAAAGAAATGGAAAATGGAGCTCAGTAAAAATATTTTCTTGGGTGGGAGAAAGTGGGCTGAAAATTTGAAATAAGCCATTATTAATATCAGTTCCAGCCTGAATCTGGGAAGATCATGCAGCAAGGTATGAGGGAGGGCATGTGTGGGCAAAGGATGGGGAGCCAAAGTAAGTGGTTCTGGTGCAGAACAGCTTCTAGCTGCCCGAGGTGGCCCAGCAGGGGTAGGTGAGGAGGGGCTCCTCTGGCTGGGCAGAGCCTGGGGACCCCCCTTCCTCACCCACACAAAAAATGGTGGCAATGACCCCCCTACCCCAGCCCCTGCCCTCCTGCCCGCAGTGAAGTGATGCTGCTGTGTGGGCTCCTCCATGGGAAGCGGCGCTGCCACAAGTTCCTGGAGCTGGGGTGGTGTGGGACACGGGAGGCGTGGGGCAGGGCTGCAGTGTCCTCTGCCCTCCCTGGGGCAGGAGATGGGGATGCAGCCTGGTCCATGACCCCTCTGCTTGCACCCCCTCCCAGACTCCAGTCCCGTAAAGCAGGAGCGATACACAAATTCTGCTCCTCCTGCCTACTAAATCTCACCTGTCTCGGACTTGCTGCGCAACGCACTCACCAGCATTCAGAAAATATGTGGTGGGTGCGGAAATTTGCAGCCACCTCGCTCGCTCCATCAGTGCTGGGCAGTGGTGGGAGCTCCCGCACCAGGGGACCGGGGTACAGGGTGGGAGCCCCCATGTGGGCTCAGCCCCCCATGTGGGCACCTTGCACATCTGGGGCCTCTCCTGCTGTCCCGGAGGGCTGAGCCCCACTGCATGGGGGGAACTGGGGGCAGCTCTTGCCTCCCACCCGGCTGCACCGGGTCTGGCTTTGTGCATGGGAGAGATGGGGGGCTCTGGGTGATGGAGGACCCATGGCATACCCCTGGGAGCAGCCCATCCATCCCTCTCCCAGAGGGGGATTTGGGATTTTGGGGGAGGCTTTGCAGCCGCCCCAGCCGGGGGGTGGATTTACAGTGAAGCTGCATCCCCCCCGCGCCCCTCGCAGCCCTGCAGCCGCTCCGCCGCATTGCCATGGCAACGGGAGAGGAAGGTTCCCCTTCGCTCCCGTGATGCTCGGTGCCAGCGTTCCTCCGCATGTGCACAGGCCGCTGCTGAAATATTAATCAGAGCTAATTGCCAGGAAGCCACCCCCACCCTTCATGCCGAGCACAGCAGCTGCCGGCACAGCATCGTCCCCAGCCCGCGGCTCACCCTGACGGCACCGTGCCGTCCCCAGCGGCGTGGGGGACTCCTGGTGCCCCCAACCTGCTGTCCCTGCAGAGGCAGAGCATCATCAGGCTGGTCCCCTGCTCCTCCTAAATGCCACCAAACCTCCTCCCACCACACTGCCAAAGCCGATATATCCCCCACATCTAAAAAAAGTAATTAAATGGAAAGGTCGTTCTTATTTATTCCTTTGTTGCGTAAGCCCAGAGCTATCAAATAGTCAAATTAAGTCTTGGAAGCATTTAATGAAGGATGGGGGTGAAAGCAGGGGCTGTGCGGGGAGCGATGTGGGACTGGGCAGAGGATGCGGAGCAGCGCCCAGGGCAGGGGCAGGATTTGGGGGTGGGGAGCCGCAGCCCCACAGTTCTCCCTGGCCAGGGTTTAGTGGTTGCTGCTGCTCAAAAGGAAACTCACGTTTTATCACAAGCCAGATTTGCAAAAAGCAAAGCAGAGGCAGCAGGTGGGCTCCCAGGAAAGCTGCACATGAGTGCAAACAGCCATTTCCACATATAACGGGGCTGTCCCACCACTGGCACTGCCTGCGGGGGAACAGCAGCAGCATCCACAGCCCGTGCACCACCCACACAAGAGTGCAATATTCGCAGGGGAGGAATTTTTTTTAATAGGGCCCCATGGAGACATCAGAGCAATTTTCAAGGAGGTTTGAAGCCACCGGGAAGCTTATTAGATCTGTTCTGCAGAGTTAATTTGATGTTGGTAATCAGTGAGCAAGTTAAGCAGTTAAGGAGCTGGTGGTTGCTGAAGGCTTTGGCTGTTTAGCCTGCTTGTAAGCAGTGGTTACTAATGAGTGGCTCATGAATATGAATGAGAGATGATTACAGTGTGGAAAGGGCAGTCAGCAAACCATAAACTTAATTTCAATCTTTTTATTATCAAAGTCATGTTATTAATAAGAGACTTTACATTAAGACCAAGCTTCATCAGCCAATTACTGCGCTGCCCCACACCCCCCAGCATCACTCAGCCCCCGGCTCTGCAGGGCTGAGGTGATGTGCCCATCACCAGGGCACCTGTTTTCATCCATCAGCGCAGGATGGAGCATCGGTGACCCCCACCCACCCCCTGCCTGGGGCTGATGTGTGTAAAGTGGTACAAGGAGACACATGCTGAGATCCCCCCAAGGCGCTCTCCTCCCCAGCCAAGAGCTTTTTGGTCACAACCACTGCCATGGGGGTGACCCATCGCAACCAAACACTAAAGGATGGTCCTATTGTCTTTGTGTCTAACTGATTATAATTATTTTCTTATGGCACTATCGATACAGGCTGCTCATGTAATGAGGCAGGAGCTTCTGTGTGAAATGCTGAAGTAAGGAATGTAGAACATGTTAAAAAATATTAATCTACAAATGAAAATGATTTTAATTGGATTCTGCCTTTGGGGTCGGGTCACTGTTACATTTTCAATCAGAGTTGTCCAGTCAGCAAAGCGGCTGCACAGCCCTTTGAAATGGAAACGTCGAGTGGCTTGCAGAGGTTAATAGGAATGTTGGAAAATAAATAGGTTATTGATTGATAATAACAATAAGCTGACTCCAGTCCTACCTGGGTGACCTACCCTCACCCAACTTAGAGAAAACTCAGTTAGCATCTAATTATGGATTGCCTTACAATCACATGTATTAATGAGAGCACGTGGCAGAGGGGAGAGCTGTGGCCACTCCCGATGGCACCATGTCCCATGGGACAGTGCAGGGGACCCCACGGGATGACAGACCAAACTTCTTCACCAGAAATCACCCTGATCCTTTCCCCTGCCCTGCGGGGCCACCAGCACCTACTGGGCTGGAGCAAACTGGGCTCTTCTCCAGTGGGATTCTTGCCCGGGAGCAGCTGGGCTGACCTGTCACCAGTGCAGAGCACCCAGATGGGAACCAGGAGCCCTGTCCTTCCCAAAGCATCTCCAGCCATGGGAAGGCAAGTCCCCGTGGTGCTCGCCCAGCTGGGGCCACCCTGCACTTTGCTCCAGGCAGGACTTAAATATTTATCCTGGTGCCCAAGGTGCAGCCACTGCCCTGTTCCGCGAAGCTGGAAGAGGAAGGGATGGTGGCTTTGCACGCGCAGAAGTTTGTAACTGATATTTTAATTGTTTCAAGATGTGCCAGGATCTCCTGCCGTAAGCTTTGGCTTTATTCGTTATTCCACACATGGCTTTCAGCTCTGTTTGCTACAGGATATGGAATAGTCACCACCGTCTAGGAAACAAGTGGGTTCCAGCTAGTCAGCACAGCTCTCGGGGAAGGAGGCTCCTCCTTGCCGGGAGGTGAGCAGCCACGCCGAGCGGTCGGGACAGCAAACACCTGCCCAGACACCAGCGCTGCCTGCACTGTGCTCCCTGCTGCCTGTGGCTAACAACAGCTTCCCCATTTAAGGTGCACTGGCCCTTCCTTGCTTCTCCCTGGTTTCCAGGGGTGTTTCAGCGCAGACCCCCCCCCCGGACAGCGGTTCCAGACACTGCACTGGTGGTGGATGGGTCTCTGCAGGGTTCACTCAGAAACAGGGCTTGGTGGCGCAGGAGGCAGAGCATTAGCTGCTGCAGATGTGTTTGCCCTGCTGGCACCGCCAACAGTCCTGGGTGTTAATGCCGTTAAAAGGCACCCAGAAACTTCCTGAAACAAGTTTCAGTTTGCATTGCCCATTTTTGTATCATTTTCAGAAAATTAACTTGGTGCAGCATTAGTTGTGGAAATGAGAACTGGCCAGAAATAAATTAAACCAAGAGAGAAGAGCAGTTTGGGACTTCATGATTTTAATTAGTATTACTTCCACCTTCCTAATGAGGTTAGGTCAAGAGGCTGCCTGTGCAGCTGTATTTTAATCCACACCGCAGCACTCAGACCCAGCACGGTCCACCCAGGGTGTCCCTGCGAGGCACTGGGGACAGCAAACACACAGTGCTGCCCAAGATCAAGCTCCAGGACTTGAGGAAAAGCCTCGCCGAGGGTCCATGTGACAGGTGCATTGCACAGTTCCAGCCCCACTGTAGCCAGCTCCCTCCAGCACCTGTGGGGTGAGCGCAGCTCCGTTTGCCTCTCAGGGTGAAGGGAGGGAGGGGAAAATGGAAAATTGATTTAAAAAAAACAAAACAAAACATTTTTGCAGATCTAGGAGCAGAGGCATCAAGCCTGCAGCGCAGCTGGGGCTTGGACAGAGCTTCAAGCACCAGGATGTTTCACAGCTCCTGAGCTACATCCACCCCCAGCGAGCATCCCGTGACCCAGCACCCTGCCCACCCTTCTGGGGTCCCTCGGGAGGTGGGAAAGCCAGGATGCTTGAGGCCTTCACAATCCCGCTGGCAAAGCCCTTCCCATGGGGTTCCTCCATGGCTCCCTGCTGTGGTGGCAGAGGCACCCGCGCCCCTCACAGAACTGCCACGTATCCATTTCCCAGCATCGCTTGGCAATTTGATGCAAATGAACGACATTTCTCTTGCTTGTACACATTTTCTGTCAACGTGTGTTTGAGAGACTTGCTGTGACATGTCAAAATGCTGCTTACTGGGGGGAAAATAAACACGGCGGTTTGGCTGTTGCCTTCCCACACCGCCGGGAATGGCCGGGCAGGGCCGGAGCTGGGGCTCTCTCCCCACAGCCTCGCCAGCTCTGTGTGACCATCATGCCCCAGGATGGAGCGACCACCCTGCCCAAAACATCTCCTCTGCAGATGTGTTGTCTCTGGGCACTACCCTGGGCAGGGCAGGACATGCTGCCACTCTGCCTGCTCCAGCAGGTCTCTCCCCGTGCCTGCTCAGGGGAGGGTTTGGGATGAGCCAGACCCCCCTGGGCACAAGCAGAGACACGCCAGGCCCCAGTGCTGCCACTCATGCAGCCCTTGCTGCAAACACGGGTTTGGGATGTCCCCGCTCCCGCACCCCTACCCGCCCGTGCTGGGCAGGAGCTGTGGGGCAGCTGGGGTGCGCCCCTGGGGTTTGAGTGCTCTGCAGTACCCAGGCAGCGGTGACACATCTCCGATGGGGCTGCCGGCGCAGAGGGGGCTGGACCGGTCCCTCTGCCCTCTCTGCTGCCGCCGGCTCCCGGCGCAGGGCTCCGGGCAGGGATGCGGGCAGGGCACCGCCGAGTTGCGGGCAGAACCGCAGGCAGGGATGCAGGCAGAGCTTTCCTGGAACGCGAGCTCCACCTGCTGCCGCCCACCCTCGGCGGGTGCCCAGCGCCCCACGGGCAGGGCCGGCAGCACCCCACACCGGTCCCCCCGCACCCCGTAGACATGGCCCCGCACAGGGGGGCGGCCCCGCCGCTGCCGCCCCGCGGAACCCCGGAGCCCGTCCCCGCCGCGGGGGTCCCGGGTGTCCCTTCAGAGGCTGTCCCCGCCGGCAGCTCCGGCCCCGCACTCCGCACTGCCCGGCCGTGCTGCCTCCGCCGCACGATGTCACTTCCCCGCCCCAGTGCCATCCCCCGGCAGGGCACGGGGAGGTGACACCCCTCTGCTCCCTTCCTGCCCCGGACGACGTCCTTTCCCCTCGCTGGGCACCCAGAGACTCAGAGACTGTGGCATTCCTGTCCCCTCCTGCCCCAACACCCCGTCAGGCAATGCTCAGCGGACTGCCGAGATGGCCGCGGTGACAACCGCCTGTCCTGGTCCCCATGCAATACCCCACGGTGCGTGTGGGAGCTGGGACACCCCGAGACCATCCTCACCCAGCTCCCCCAACCCCCATAAAGACACCAGACTGAGGTGTGGTTGCACACTTGCCATGTTGACAGCAGACATTACAGATGGTGACATCCTTGAGGCCATGGTGATCCGTGGGACTCCTACTCTCACCAACTGAGGCAGCCCCAGGACCCCTTTCCCCAGAGCATCCTTTGCCCACACCAGCGGCCGCTCCCACCGCACTAAGCAGGGGATGGCAGGGGGTCCCAGCAGAGCAGAGACAGCCTCAGCCAGCTCAGGCTGGCATGTTCTGGGCAGGATGGTGCCTCCCAGGGCTGGTTGCCATCCCCGGACCTCTGCCCACATCGCTGCTGGTGTCACCTGGTCCCCCGCCCACTGTTGCAGCAGCTGGCGGAGGGCGACCTGCCCATCACATCCTGCCTGCGCTGCTGCTGCCTTCCCTCTTCAGACAGCTCTGGGGGCACCAGCAAAGTGGGATGGGCAGACAGACAGATTGACTCCTCTCTCAGCTGAGGGAAATGAGGAGCAGAGGCAAAGCCCTGAGGTGGTGGGGCAGAGCAAAGGAGCAACCTGACTATTTTGTGAAGCCTCTCTCACCACCCCCAAGACCCTCTGTGCATGGGGGAGCAGCCATCTGGCAGGCACTGGTGGCCTGTCCCAACCCAGGGGTCTGTGGGTAGCTCTTGCTGCCTGTGCAGGGTCACACATGCCCAAATGTTTCCTCTGGGCCATCTGGTAACTGGTGGTCCCATCACTGTCCTCGGTGACCAGCCTGGGGAGGTGACCCCTGGGTGCAGGGCTGGCTGGAAGGCTGCTCTGGAGCTGAAATGGGTGGGCTCTGACAACTGCAGCCCAGTGCTCACGGTGCTCCTGACCTCTGCAAGAGCTCTGAACCTGCCCACACCATGCCCAGGTCAGCTTGTCCTCCTGGCTCCGTCCTTCTCCCCTCACCTCTGCTCAACCCTCTGCCCCCAGTGGGTCCTGCCGCCTCCTCAGTCAAACACAGGAGCACCAGCCCAAAACCCACGCTGGTTCCAGCCGTGCAGAAGAAAGGGAGGCACGTGGTCAGTGGGTTAAGGTGGGAGTTGGGCACCCATAGAACTGGGTGGGGAGGGGACCCCAGTGAGCCCCCCCAGCTGAAGGACCAGGATGTGGTCAGTGCAGAGAAGGGATGCCAAGGAGTGTCCTTGTGAATCAGATCCTATCCCAGCCAGCAGCACGGGGCCACCGTCCCCTCATGGTGCGCAGGACTCGGTTCTGTGCCGCTGCTCACGCAGCACTGCTGCTGGCGCAGCCAGCGCTTACTGCTGACATTGTCCACCACGGATTGACAGTGTCCACGATGGATCACCACCCTGCGTGCCAGACCCACAGAGACAGGCCCCATCCTGGAGCCTTAACCCCAGCAGAGTCCCTGTAGAGGCAGGGGACGTTTATCTGACTGACAGACAGACAGAAAGCAAAGCACAGGCTGTGTCCCTATCCCAGCCTGACAGTGCCCCAGCTCATGGCGGGGGGGACCCTGCAAGTACCAGCCCCACGGTTAGACACAGCCCTCGGCACCGTGCGGTTAGTCAGGACCACGCTGTCGGCAGCGCCTTCCGCATGCATCAGGGTCACAAGAGAAACTGTGGAGAGACAAAGGGAGTGAAGAGAGCACGGGAGCACCTGCGTGCCAGTGCGGGAGCAGCACGAGGCCATTCCCCATGACGGGTGAACTGGGGCCCCAGGAAAGCCCTGAGCTCAGGCTCTGCTGAGGCTCATGGCAACAGCATTGCTCTTTGGCTGAATCTCTGCAAACTGGGTTTGCTGGACCTGTATGGCAAACACCAGTTGTTATTAACTATTTCCGCATTGTCTTATTTCCACTTAGCCTCTTTTCCTCATTTAACCACATGACATTTCTTGGAAAAGAAAAGGCCAATAGGGAAATTTTCAAAGCAGCCTGATCATCTTCCTTTCCATCACACTGAATGTGAGGCAGAGATGCTCAGGAGCACTGAAAACGGGGCTGCTGCAGGTTAACAACCAAGAGTCCAGGAGGAGGCCACTGTTCATTTGTCATGGTGAATAGTACCTGAGAGTTAAAGTGCAAGAGTATTTGTTAGTAGCAATAGAGAAACAAGTCAGAAATGATTAGTACAGGCAGTTAGTAACAGAAGCGTGGCACAATCGGTCTGACTTAGAGGACATACATACTGGAAGAGAAATGAAGAGAAAAGCAGCGACGGTTAGTTTGTTTAATTCAGTTCAGGAATGTGTTAGTAACAGAGATCTACTGGCTTAAAAAGGAACTGAAAAGCTTCTGCTGATAAAACCATTTTAGGCTCCCAGTCAGCAGCAGACTTCACAGGCAGACCTGGGCACGGCGTGCAGGGAGGATCCCCCTCCCCGTGCCAGCGGGGGCTGCCTGCGCGGGCAAGGGCTGGTGCTGCCCAGCCCTGCCTGTGCAGCCTGTCACCAACACAGCAACCCGGCATTACCAACGTACTTACCAGCTTTTCCGTTCCCTTTTAAGACCAGCGCTGGCTGCCACGGTTAGTGCAGGCGAGGCATGGCCGGTTAGTAGGGCATGCGCTGGGCCGGTTAGTGGGTTAGTCTGTTTGCCAGGGGCTTTGGCAGCCCTTGCGGTCCTGGCGGGTTAGTGGGTTAATGTGGGAGCACAACGGCAGCATGCAGAGCCCATCTTGGTCACCCCCCCCGGCCGGTGGAGCAGCAGCTCACAGTAACAGAATCTGGTTTTGGGCTTTGCCACTAGATTGAGGTTTGGGAAGGTGTCAGTGGATGGTTTAGCCTGTGTAATGTAACCCACTTTCTGAATTAAATGCCCAATGGCTTAGCCCTCCCCAGCAGAAGCTCTTGCAGGAGCAGGCAGGCGAGCAGGGCTGTTTGCCGAGGAGCAGCAGCTCTGCACTGTGCCCTGAGAAACGGGGCTGGGAAGGGGCACCCAGGGCACCGACTGCCCCGTGTTCCTCTGAGTCACCTCCTCCTGCAGCACTAGGTCCCCCTGGTCCCCATGAGGATGCTTCTCCGTTTTAGGCTTCAAGGACCATTAACACCCACCACAAGCTTGCCATGAGCTGTGTCTGCCCTCAGCCCCCAGCCCACTGCACAACCAGCCCTCCCGCCTGCTCAGGGGACAGAGCAGTGGGCTGCTCGGTGGGACAATGGTGACAGCTGCCACTGTCAGCCCCGCATGGCCCCGCAGAAGCCATGGCACAGGCACCTCGAGAGGAGGATACGCTGCTCCTGCCGCTCCCTGTGCCCCAGGCTGCTCCACAAACCAGATGATTTCTCAAAGCAGAGCAGAAAGAACTGGGACTTTCCTGACAGACAGAGGGACCAGCAGGATCACTGGGGACAACGAGAGTCCTTTTGGGCTCTCACTGTCACGTCTCCTCGAGGAGCTGGCACAGCTCTGCTCCTGTCCCCTTCCCCTTCTCCCACATGGCATTCGAGGGGAATGGGTCTCATCCTGCCCATTGTGCATGGGGAGACCCACACACTGGGTCTGGCTGGGGTGGAGCAGCAGGAGGGAAGCGAACTCCAGCACCTTGCAGGAAAACCCTGCACACACACAGACCCCTGTCCTCAGGTGTCACCATCGCTGTCTCTTCGGCTGCGTCCCCTACAGCAGCCAGACTTGTGGCTCTGTCCCATAGCAGGTGGCACCAGGTTGCTCTGCTGGGGCCGGCCCGGCTCTGGCATCCACGTGTGGGCAGCGATGGCGGGTCCCCGAGCCCCGGCTTCCCTCCAGGCACAGCCGGTCCGGCTGGGCAGGAGCTGGGGCTGGTGGCACTGGGGAGCAGAGATGCTGTGAGACCCTGGGCAAGGTGGCGGCTGCCCCTCCCCACCACTGGGCACGCGTAGGGGACGCATCCTCTTGTGCAGGTAGCCCTGGGGACAATGTGATCCCATGGACCCAGCCAGAGCCCAGGGAGAGCCCAAAGGGAATAGGACTCTTGGGACTAAGGCTGGCTCCTGTCTGTCCAGAGCCCTTCCAGTTTGCAAGGGGTTGGGAGAGCATGAGGCTGGCACCGCCTGCGTCCCCATCCCTGGGGGTCCTACCTGTGGTCACCAGCTATGCAAGTGTCGTGCAACGTCCCCCCGTCCTGTCTGGCTGCTCTGCCGTGGAGGCCGCGCAGGGGACTGTGTGTGAACAGACCTCAGGTCAGTCATTAGCAGCTGCAAAAGAAAGCAACCAACGCAGCAAGGGAGAGCAACGCTGTGCCGCCGGCCCTGGGCAGAGTCCAGCTGGCGGGGATGCACTGTGCCACTGGGAACCTGGCAGGAGGGCTGGGCAGGGCAAGCAGGAGTGCAGCCCGTGCTGATTTAAAAAAAACTGCCCTGCATCCCTCCTGCCCTGCCCTGCATCCCTCCTGCTCTGCCCTCCTCCTGTCCTGCCCGCATGGAGGAGCCTCAGCGGCCGCAGGTCACAGGAGCTGGGCTGTGATGGTTCAGCTGTGGAGGCGCCACTACTTCCCACGCTTCAGTGTCACCGCACGCTGCAGGCACTGCCTGCACGACAATCCCTCTCGCAGGGACAGCACAGCCAGGTGGCGTTTGCAAGCCAGCTGCCATGGGGCCAGGCAGCGGGGGCTGTGCTCAGGCTCTGCAGGGAGCAGCAGCAGGCACCCGAGATGCCATCGAGCATCTGGCAAATGGATTCCCTGCCTGGATCCGAGCAGGAGGTGCCTGTTGGGGGGAGGGCAGGACGTGTCTGCACGGGGTGGGTGCCGCAGGACGGCCTCTCTTGCGCAGCAGTGAAGCACATCCCAAGAGATGGCAGGGAGAAAACCAATTCTGTGTGGGCAACACTTAAGGAAGAAATGCTCACCATGTGTATGGCAAGTGGTGATTGTCTGCTGGGAGCTCGAGCTGCCTCTTGCCACATAGGGTTGGTGGCACATACAGTGCCGCAGGGCTGAGGACCTAAGTGCAGTATTTGGGTTAAATGGGGTCTAAAAACCCCCTCAAACAAAAAGGAGGCTGGAGTGGAGCACAAGCCCTGCCAGCGCTGCCCGCCACCGGCACAGCCCGAGCGCAGGCGCTGCCGCAGCTGTGCCAGCACTGCCTTTGTCTGCAGCTCAGGGTTGGGGGGTGGTGGTGGTGGAGAAGAGCTCCCTGTAAGCTCTGAAGAGGCTGAAAATCTGATTTATTTCTGGGCTCCTCCTGGCTCCCCAGGGCAGGATGTAGTTGCACACACAAAAGGCAGTGAGACAATGAGGGAGAGAAAATGGCTCCCCCAAAAGGAGCCCGGGCAGCATCTGTCAGATTAACCCTTTGCAGCAGAAGGGCTGTGCTTACATGCCCTAGGGGGTGCTGGCCCCAGCCTCTCCACTAACCCCCTACCTGAGATCACCAGGTTTAGGAGAAAATGGTGGTTTCAAGACAAAGAAATAAACCAGCATTTTGGCTACACTTCCTCCCAGGACCACTGAAAATCAGGAAAGAATCCATTTACCTTTCTCGAGCCCTATTCTTGATGAGGTTTCTGAAAAAAAAAAAAAAATAAGTGGTGCATCAGTTAATATTAATTCTGGTACGGGGGCTGCAGACGGTGCCGGCGGGAGCTCGGCTGCCTGGATGCTGCTGTCCGGACCGGGCATCGCCCTGCCAGGCCGGGAACACGCTGCTGCTCCTGCCCCTGACGGAGGGAGGGGGCCCAGGCTGTCCCCAGCCTGGCACCCCTTGGGGGACGTTGGTGGCTCCTGCATTGCGCGTGGATTCGCGGGGGAGTTATGTATAACCAGGGAATAAGGATATATTGCCGGGGGGCATTTTTTTGGGAGACCGAGTGGCCGGAGTCGCAACCCTGCTGGCCCCGCAGCCCCTGGGGAGCGGTTCCCGGAGTGCAGCGGTGTTCCGGGGGGGCAGCAGCCGTGTCCCGGGGTGCAGCCGTGTTCCGGGGGAGCCGCAGCTCTCCCTGCTCCCGGCCGGGCAGGGGGCGGCCCCCGGAGCTCCGCCTGACGCCCCTGCTGCCCTAGACCCCCCCAGCGCCTGGAGAGGAGCCACATCTCCACCCGGAAAAATAAGAGAAGGCAAGCGCGGGTTTACCTGCTGTCCGGGGGAGGGCCAAGCTGGGGACCGCCGCGGACGGCCAGGGACAGCCGGCTCCGCTGGCTCCTGCCCGCCGTGCAGCTCCTTTGTGCTGGAGCTTTCCAGAGCGCATCCCTAAGGAAGGGCTCGCCGTGCAAACTCCTCCTCCCGCAGCCCCCCCGGGCCCGCCCGGCCCTACCTTCGGCGCAGGAGGATGCTGCAACCCCCATTAAATTTTAATACAGAAAATGCGGACGAGCCGCCTTCTCCGCTCCCGCCCCCCACCGCTCTCTGCTGCGACAGATCCCGGAGCATCCACCGGCCATGGCCCCGCTGCAAAGGCCAGCGTGTCCCCCTCCCGGGGCCACTGGCCCTCCATGGTGACAAGGGCTCCCCGCAACCATTTGGGGTGGCGTGGACACCCCATATACACGGGGGTGGCACATGGGATGCGGGGCAGGGGGCACGAGGCAGGGGAGGCTGGGCAAAAACACTTGGGGACATGGTGTCATGCATAGCGGGGAGGAAGGGACAACAGAGAGACCAGCCCAGCCTGGGGACATGTTGGTGTTGGTGGTACCAGCACACGGGGGTCCAGGGACAAACCCCCACCCTGGGGGCTGGAGGGCTCAGGCAGCCCCTCCGCTGCACTTGGCAGCTGCTGGGCTCTGGCGTTGTTGTCCATGTCCCTGCCACATCCACAGGGACCCACCAGCCCCACCACCAGCTGCCCACCATGCTGGCTCTGTGCTGGCCCCCACCAAACTGTGGTGCCTCCTCCAGGTCTCGTTGACTGGTGGCCCCAGCTGTGTTTGTCCTGGGGTGGCAGAAGGGTTTTACTCAGCCCATCCCAAAATTTGTTGTTTCTTCTTCTATTCTACATTTTTAATTACGATTTCCTGCGGACAGAAGCCCTTCCTGGGCAGCATTGTCTCCCATGGTGGTCCTTCTGCTGCAAATGTCAGGAATGGGACATTTTCATCACATCAGACCTTTTCTCCAGAGCTCTTCTGAAATGAGAAATTTTTCCAGACCAGCCTTTCCCTGTCAGCTTCAGTTAACTGCCGCTTTCTCATGAGCTGGAGAAGGTGGTTTATCAGCAGCCCCTGACAGCTTTTTGCTGCCCCACTTTTCCTGCAGAGGCAGCCCAGGGCCAGGCAGGAATGAGCAGAGCTAGCGTGTGGCCACTGCACTGCCGGGACCAATGCAGAGCCACAAGCCCACGGTGCCACCTTGGCGTCACCTCACTGCTCCAGGGCCAGCACAGGGTTGGCCTGACCCTCCGCTCTGCTGAGGGCAGAGGGCTGCCTGCTCTGCCCATCTTTCCCCTGCAGAGTCCCCACTCTGCCCTTGAGCACAGCATCACTCTCAGCCACACACCCCCACAGCACCCCCTCAACTGCCAGCATGCAGCCTTGGACAACTGAGCCTTTATTGAGCTTTGCCCCCACCGCTGCACAAGAGAGATGGTGCCCAGAGTGCACAGCCAGCAGCACGGTGGCTCTGGTGGCACTGTGGCTCCAGCACCAGCAGTCACTGCTGGACCCTGCGGATGGACTGGACCTGCCCCGTCTGCGCGTGAGAGCCCCACTCCCGCACGTGCTTGTACTCTCCTGCATGGCTGTCGCTCTCCAGTAGGTATTGGAAGCCCCGGTACCCCGGGTACTGCGAGCAGACCCACCTGTGACAGAGCAGAAAGCAGCAGTGGTGGCTCAGGGCTGGCAGCACCATGAAGCACCTTGGCAGCAGGCAGGGTGCCGGCAGCTGCCAAAGCACCCTCAGCAGTCGTGCATGCCCCCAGTGCTGGGTGCCAGAAGGGTGCAAGCCCCCGGGGTACTCACGCGCCGGAGAGGATGAGGAAGGAGCCCACGGCGCTGCTGCCCCAGCCCAGGGCTGGCAGCGAGGGGCAGTCGTCGCTCAGCTCCCCCCGCTTGCCCTGGAAATTCTCCTGCTCAAAGAGCATCAGCCTGCTGCGCCCGTGGTCCTGCCACCGAGACGGGCATGGTGTCAGTACGGCTGTCCTGCCCGGTCCCCCAGCTGGCGGTGGGCTCTGGGGATCAGCCCAGCGGTGGGTTCTGGGGGCCAGCCTCACAGCGGGGAGCCAAGGGGGGCACTTACGGCACAGGTGATGGGGCGAAAGGAGCACATTCTGTCCACATGGTAGGCGTTGCTGCCGCTCCACGCTTCCCAGCATGGGTACTCACCACGCTCTAGCACGAACTGCTGCCCCTGGAAGCCACAGTGCTCGAAGCCTGCCCACCTGCCAGGGGCAAGGGGGGTGAGACCCCCGCAGCACCCACCACCCCACTTAAACCCCGGGCTGTGCCCACTGCACCCCACAGGGATGGGGCCATTCTCCAGATGAGACACCCCTGTGATTCAGGTGGCAAAAGGCACTGGAGAGCTCCATCCTCCAACCCCCTTCCATCTGTGGGGTGCCGGAGCACCGTGGGGTGTCAGTGCCCCGTGACTCCCACTCACGCCCCACTCTCGATCTTGCAGGAGCGGACAGTGCTGAAGCCGTGCTCTGCGGTGCTGTAGCAGTCAGTGGTGAACTCGTGCTTCTTGCCCTGGAAGAAAGGCTCATCCCACACCACGATCTGGGGAGGATGGAGGGAGTCAGGGGGCTCTGTGGGTGCAGAGGCCCCGAGCAGATGTTCACGGGGCTCAGGCTGTGTCACCAGTCCTCCCCTGGCTCCCATACCTTCCAGAGACCAGAGGATCTCCTGCAGCGGTGGGTCATGGTGGCTCTGCCAGGGCACATGGGACCGTTAAAGCCTGCCCCAGGGCTGGTGCATCGCTGGCCTCCATGAGCCTGGCCCAACCCATGGGCCCTGTGCTGGGGGCTTGGCCCTTCCCTGGGACCCCCGTGTCCTGGGATGGGGCTTCAGGCCACGTGTTGCGTGGGCAGCGCAGGCAGGTGGAGGCAGGAGCCCACAGCCGCCTGCTCTGCTCTGTGGGACTCGCTCCAGCCTCTGTCTGGACAAAACCGCCCTCGGGAGCCTGTGCACGTTCCTTGGCTGGTGGCGTGGGAGGCAGTGATGGGGCAGATAGAGCAGGCGCAAGCACGGGCCAGGGCTCTGCCAGCCCAGCCGTGGCTGCTGTACGGGCAGGTGTTTGGCAGGGCAGCCACGGCCCTGGCAGCCATCCTGGCAGCACAGCCCAGCCCGGCACAGCACGGCAGCAGGGTGAGCAGGCTGCCTGCCCATGCACGGGGCTGCCTGTGCCCAGGGACACTCCTCCTCCCGCAGGCAGTCCCGTGCTGGTCCCCAGGCACGCTCACCGCATGCGGGTAGGGCCAGCGCTGAGCCAGGAGTGCTGCAGAGGTGGCCACATGCCCACGCTGAGCAGCAGCACCCTGCCTCGCAGCCCCCAGCCGCATCATGCCAGCAGCCTCAGATCCTCCTCCACGTGTCCCCGTGGCAGCTCTGCCCGTAGGATCCAGCCCTGCGGGGCAGGGGCAGCTGCCATCAGGCTCCTGTGCTTACCTGGGGTGAGGCGCTGGTGCCCGCAGAGGTGACATGTCCGGCAGCCCTCCAGCTGGGTTTTTATAGCCTCCAGATAGAGACAGAGCCCAGGAGAGCATTACTGAAACCCCTAACTCAGCACATGGCGGGGAGGAGGGACCGGGCAGAACAAAGGCGACACTGCAGAGAAGCTGATGAGCCGGGACGTGGCTCCCGCTCCCCCGGCCCACCGGGCACGGGTTCTGACCCCAGGCCCCGCAGCTGGAGCATCGCCCCCAGGGTCTGATCAGTGCTCCTGCCACCCATCCTGCCCTGGCGTGCAGCTGGCCTGGCACCGCGTCCCCAGCACCAGCAGCTCCTCCTGCCTGCAGGCAGCACTGCCTGCCCGGCGCCTCACCTGGGGCTGTGGGGAGGTTTTCTCACCTGCTTTTCTGGGAAGTAGGAAGAAAGATGCATCTCCACTTGTGGCAGTGCTTGCTCTCCCTGCTAGGGCAGAGGAGCTCTCCCTGAAAGCCAGGGCAGCTCTTCTGCAGGTTGAGCACACAGCAACCGTGGAGCATCAGAACAAGCAGGGACCAGAGGCACAGGAAAGCAGGGGGTCTGCAAAGGCATTAGAGGGACTGAAGATGCAGATCAAGACTTCGGGAGTGCGGCAGCAGCAGTCTCCTGCCCCTGTGCACAAGGACCTGGAAAGAGCCCTCTGCATCCACACTTTGGGTACCTAATACCTTCAAGCTCTGCTCACTGTGGCCTCTCTCTACAAATTCTCCTGGGGTTGTGTTGGGAGCACACAGGGCACCAAGCGCAGAGCACTTGGCAGAGACACCTGCACAACCTGCCCCTTGAAGCGGGGAGCAGTGGGGGGGCAGCCGAAGGAGGCTGTTGGGCTAGGGGAACACCCATGTTCCCAGGTAGTGCTGTGTCTTGGGACAGCGTTTTCTGGGAAACCACTGGTTGCTGAGCTGGAGCATCCTCCTCCCTGCAGCCACAACCCCAGCAGCTGTGGGCACCACTGGGTCAACTCCGGCTGTCTGCAGTGGGTACAGGTTGGCACCTCTTTGCTGTGTTTGAGCTGTGCATCCTACATGTCCCTCCATGCTGGGGTGGGACTGTGCAGCCAGCGGCAGGGCTGCTCAATGGGGAGGGCAGAGATTTTGTGTCTGGGGGCTCAGGAGCTGCCGAGGACAGATCCCTGCTGTCAGCCTCTCTGCAGCACCATTTCAGGGAAAATCCCTGGGCTGCCAAGTCCTCAAAATAATGGGCAAAGCAGCGCAGAGCATCTGTCAGGAGCAGAGTCCATCCAAGCACAGTTTTCCAATACCGAAGTCCAAAGGAGCTGGGAGGGAAAGGAGAGACAGGAACAGAGTAGCAGGAGCTGTGGGTGGGTGAGACCTGCTGATTAATGCCGTGGGCAAGGCAAGAGTGGTTGAAAACCCACCCGTGCTCCAAGAGTAAGAGAATGCAGCTTAAAATAGAAGTCTGTCTAACAAACTCGAAAATGAATGCAAACTGAAGGCTATGAACCACAAAAAGTTTCCCAGCACCAAGGTGGGAGACCAGAGTGCCCAGGGAAAGGGCAGCAGCCCACACAACTGGCCAAGCCCACGGGCACAGCACGGCCCGCTGTAAAACTGCAGAAGGAAGAGGGATCAATAAGTGCTTTTTGTTCAGGTTTTCGGCCAATAGCCCAGAGGGTGCAGCTGGATCCGACCACTGCTGGTTAACACTTCACACCTGAGGGGAATGGAAGATGATGGCAAAAACAAGTTTTCTGAGTGCACAGCCTTGGGTGATTTGCTGCTGCCAGTGGCAAGGAGCCAGCCCAGGGGTGCTGGTGCTGGATGCTGCGGGAGGCTGGGGGGACTGGAAAGGGCTGGGAGGAAACAAGTGTGTGAGTATTTACACAATGGGCAGGATCACAGCAGGCAAATAGGGAGAACAGCTGATCCGAGGCTTGGAGGGAGTCAGGGGAACGTCCCTCCAGTGCCTCCTAGTGTGCAGAGCGGCTGTGGGGTGCAGGAGATGCGGCACCCCCAGCTGAGCCATTGCGGGTCCAGTACTCACTGTGTCCCCACCAGCCACCCCATGCCCCCCCTGCCTGCTGTCAGCAAGGGACAGCACTGGTGGACTGAAACCCCATGTGGGATTTAGTGATGGAGAAGGTGTACGGATGATGTAGAACGGTGTAGAATGGTGTAGAACGAGCATAGCACAGGTTAAAAGAGCTAAAAATGAGCTAATGGCCATACCAGTGCATGCAGTGAGCAGGGACATCCACAGAGGAGAACAGCATTTTCAGGAATTGAGATATTTTGGAAAGCGTCAGCTTTGATTACACGTAATTTGGAAACAAAACCCTAACCCTTGAAGCATTTCAAAACACTTAAGTCTTGCACCCTGGCGTCTTCAGGGCAGCATGCTCAGGTGTTTGCAGGTATGGAGCAATGTTTAAAGTGAGAGATCTAGTGTTTAGATGGGAGAAATGAGCACAGGGCAGCACTGGGGCCAGGCAGGATGCAGCCATGGGGCTGGTGCAGCCTCGGCGCTGCAGTGGGGCTGGTGCTGCTGCTGGTGCGGGTGCCGGGGGTTGGGCAGGGCATGGCAGGGCAGCGTGTCGGCACCAGTCGTGCAAGGGCTATATATGCCCTGTCGGGATGGCCGCACGTGGGGCCGCGGGTGCCGCCGCACGCTGCAAAGTGGCACGGTCAGGTCTTCTGTTGTGCCGCGGGCACAAAGGAAAGTGCTGGGTTCAGCGGCTGGGCACGGGGCCGGGGAGAGGCTTCCAGCTCGCCCAGCGCTTTGCAGGATGTGATGACTGGGCGGCCACGCAGACACTGATGAGCTGGCAGTTCCTTTGTGCACCCGCCCGGGGGTCTGCCCTTGCCAGGCTATAAAGTGGGGGCCTCGCTGCGCCCCGAAACACAAGCCCGCTCACTCCAACAAGAAGCAGCAGCTGCCCAGGTAAGAGGACAAAGTCCCCGGGCACCGGGCTGCAGCCGGACCCGATGGGGGGAGAGGGAATTCAGGGTCCCAGCCATGGCCACCGCTGTGGTCGCTGTGTCTGGGGGCACCCCGGTGCTCAGCATCCCACTGCCATCTGCTCCCCCAGCAGCCACTGGTGACACCTGCCTGCGGGGCCACCAGCAAGGTGCCTGCTGGAGGGCACATGCAAACCAGGGCTGTCCCCGTCCCCAGCCAGGCTCCTGGGCAGATCCCTTGCAGGACAGCCCCAGCACCCAGTGCAACATCAGACTCCAGCCCGGCTGGGCACTGAGGCATGGGGCTGTCCTGGGCACCCCAGCAGTGGTGGGTCCATGCTCAGGGCTCTCCTGACCACAGAAGGAGTGTGTGGAGACCCGGTAGCTCCTGCATCCTCCTGGGGAAGGCAGGAGCCCTGCCTGTACCTGCCTGAAGAATCTTCTCACAGCTTTTCTCCTGGCCCCAGCTGCCCACCCCATTGCTGAGCCCCCCATCCCAGCGCAACTACCCCCAGTGCAGGGTGAGGGCCGGTGCGGGTGGTGGGTGCCCATGTCCGTGCCTCCCTGTAACCTGCTGCTGCCATCTCTGCCTGGTGCCCCGTCCCAGACTTGAGCCCAACACCGCGATGTCTGAGACCACAAAACCCGCTGCTCCCGGCCAGGCTGCGGAGGAGAAGGAGAAGGCGGCCCCAGCGGCAGCCCCATCCCTCGATCCTGCTCCCATCGCAAACAGCAAGGGCGAGGAACCCTATGCAGAAGCCTTCAGGGTAAGCGCTGCTGCTCCCTACGGGCAGATACATGGTTGGGGTGTGAGGGACAGCAGCAGCATCTCTGGGGCAGCTGGCAGGAGGTGTTTGCAGGTTTCCCAGGGGGAAGGACCCTCTGAGAGCAAGAGGGGAGTGTAAATGATGCCGTCCCTCCTGGGCAGCAGCTCTGCAGGTGCAGGATTCAGAGGGGCCCCTGCAAGGCTGTTGCAGGAGGGAAGGATGCCCTGGTGCCCCTTGGCTGGGACAGCTCATTGGGGACTGCAGGCTCTGCAATGCTCTCTCCTGGGTCATGCTGTTGGATGCTGCTACCTGCTTCCTCCAGTCGCCCTCCACGGGTGGGGACCCTGCAGTGCTGGGGGGATGGTGGAGGAGTCTGTAGGTGACAGGGCCACCCAGGGCAGCGTGCCACCAAGGTGCTGCAGCAGGGCTGGGGACAAGGGATGAGTGATGTGAGGGGTCCAGAGACACTTCTGCCTGTGCCAGGCACCCAAGGCCATGGTGCGGATGCAGCTCCTGGAACAGCAGCTCCTTCCCAGCCCAGCTGGGGCCCCATGTGGGAACTGGCACAGGGAGATGTGGCTTTGCAGCAGCAGAACTGGGGGTAGGATGAGGCCATTGGAGAGCAGGGATGGCTGCTGGGAACCCTCCTGTGCTCAGTCAGTGTCAGGATGGGGCTGCTCCTGCACAGACCCCAGCTCTGTTTGCCTAGGCACCAGACCTGAAAAGCTGCAGGAAGCTTTGGAGAACAGAAGGGAATGTGTGGGGCAGCGGGTTCCTGTGTGCAGGGTCTGTGCAGAGACACGCAGCACTGCTGTGCCCTTCCAGAGCATGCCTGTCCCCATCCCACCTTTCCCTCTGCCCCCAGATCATTGTCTTCGAGCAGGAGAACTTCCAGGGCAGGCAGATGGAGTTCACCACCGAGTGCCCGAACCTGGCGGACCGCGGCTTCGACCGGGTGCGCAGTGTCATTGTCACCTCTGGACCGTAAGTGATCCCAGTGACAGCAGGGACGGTGTCCCAGGGAGGTGGGGATGTGGTCCTGGTGAGCAGCCCTGGGCACACTGTGACTTGCAGGGACATTTCCCTGCAGCCCGGGCAGAGAGCAGAGCAGGGCCAGCACAGGAGCAGAGCTGGGGACCCCGGGTTCCCTTTGAGGAGGGCAGGGTGGCCCTGGGTGGCAGGGAGGCTGCTGGGGCCACTTGTACAGCAAAGGGCACTGGGGCAGAGTCAAACACAGAGGGAAGGTGACCATCAGATCTGCCACCTGAACCTGCCTGTGGCACGCAAGAGACCTGCAGATTTTAGGACACGGTGGGACAAGGCTGGAGCAGGCAGAGGAGGGCAGGCAGCCCTGCACGCCTGCGTGCACTGGGCAGCTGAGCAGCCATAAAGGGGCTGCAAATGCGCAAAAGCCATGGGAACAGTTGACACAGGCAGGGACAAAACTGATTGCCAAACCAGATAACGAACAGGCAGATGATGTTTGTGTTGAAAGAGCATCTCACCGCAGTCATGCCCGGCTGGACACGCCGTGCTCAGGATGAGACAGCCAGGGGTGCTCGCAGTGCTCCGGGGAGGATGCATGGGACACAGCTTGCCGTGACAGCAGCCCTGAGGGACTGGGCAAGGTGACCCGTGGTCACCTTGAATTACACCATGTAGCACTGATGACAACGTTTTTATTAGGAATGCACAGTATCCAACTTTTATTGAAATGAAAGGGGGATGGAACCGCCCTCAAGGAGATGAGGCGTGACACCTGGGAAGCTACAATAGATACAGAAAGGGTGAAACTTGGAGAACAGAATCCTTACCTGTCACTGGGGTCCTCGGAGTCTTCTTGAGAGTAATTGGTGAGACTCTGTGCCCAAAAATTTACTTAGGGAAAAACAGCATCAAAATCAACCAATCTGAGCCTTAGAAGTCAGTGTAAGGTTGTCCTGCCTGTGGTGCTCAAACATGTCTCCTGCCATTAGGAAAATATCTGTTGGCATCTGCAGAAATAGTTTTGCAGGGAAACACGAAGCAGCAAATGCAGGGCTGTTCCAGTGCTGAGGGCTTTTGGAGCCCTGAGCCTGTGACATTCACAGCACAGCAGCACCTCGTGGCATTGCTAAAGAGGTGACATTGCAGTTAAACAAGCCTGAGCGCCAGCACCCTGGGAACGGGCTGAATGCCAGAGCTGGCCGCAGCTGGCGCAGTGAAGCGTGCAGGCATGCCAGCATCAGCGAGCCCTGGCCTGGGCTCAGTGGTGCAAGAGGGACAACAGGCAAAGTCCTGAGATAACGCAAGGATGAGGCTCCAGTGTGCAGTGTGTGTGGCTCACCAGCTGCCTGGGGGTCCCCTGCTCCTCGGGACAAGGAAGGGGAGCACAGGGAACACACTGGTGTGTGCTGCTGGCCTCAGACATGCACACCAGCGAGCACTGAGCTTAGAGCCTGATGGCTCTGTGCTCCACCACAACTGCTGGCTCTGCACATGCCACTTTGCCCGGCCTGGGGAAAAGGTGGGAGTGGGATGGTGGGGCCAGTCCTGACACCCGCAGCCTTTATGGGTGCTGAGAGCCCAGCTCCAGCATCCAGCAGGCTGGCTGAGCAGGAGAGGAGCTGGGTGGCATCTGACCCGCTGTCCTGTACCTCTCCCCAGCTGGGTGGCCTATGAGCAGGCTAACATGCGTGGGGAGATGTTCATCCTGGACAAAGGCGAGTACCCTCGCTGGGACACCTGGTCCAGCAGCTACCGGAGCGACTGCTTCATGTCCATGCGTCCCATCAAAATGGTGAGTGGTCCAGCAGCAGAAAGCCTCCAGTGGCATCTGGCCAGGGCCACATCCTGCTGCTCAATGCCTCGCTGCAGCAAGCTCCAGGGCTTTGGCCACACGACCCAGCACCTTCCCCCTCTCATCCCCAGGAGGCTGAGGACCATAAGATCTCCCTGTATGAGTCTGCTGACTTCAAGGGCAACAAGATGGAAATCCAGGAGGACGACGTGCCCAGCCTCTGGGCTTATGGCTTCTGCGACCGTGTGGGCAGTGTGCAGGTGCCCAGTGGAACGTAAGCCAGGTCACAGCGGCAGCTGCCTCCTGCCAGGCTCCCCATTTCCCCCCGCACCCTGCCTTGCTGCCTGCTGATCCTGACCCCACAAGGGGCTCTTGAGCAGCCAGGAAGTGCCGCACGGCTGGTTTTGGGGGTGTAGCCCATTACCCTGGGGGTCGCACCCAGTGCACGGGTGGCAGGGGGGCTCTGCCAGCTTCCCAAGAGTGTGACAGCCATGTCACTGCTGCCTGTCACTACCGACCCCGCTCAGGTGCCCTCTGTTTGCTTTCCCGCAGCTGGGTTGGGTATCAATACCCTGGCTACAGAGGCTACCAGTACCTTTTTGAGACCGGAGACTTCCGACACTGGAACGAGTGGTCTGCCTTCCAGCCCCAGATCCAGTCCATCCGCCGCATCCGGGACATGCAGTGGGACCAGAAGGGCACCTTCGTCACCCCCGATGCGCCCTCTGACTGAGCATGCTGCCTGCTAGCGCCGAGTCCCGGCCCCGTGGGGCACCCCCGCCTCCCCTGCTCAGCACTTTCCTTGTACATTGCACATTCCCTGGATGTACTCTACCTTGTGAGGCAAATTAAAAAGAAATCAGAAGGCTAGAGCTGCTGGGGAGTCCGTGGTGCAGGAGCGCAGCCGTGGGATGCTCTGCGGCGGCTCTGCTGTTCCGTTTGGCTCCAGCCTGGGGCTGGGAGTCGGTGGGATGTGCCGGAGGGTGGTTTTCCAGGGGAACTGCGCTCAGGCAGGACCCCCCACGCTGGGGCTGCGGTGGGGACAAGGGACATCCCGGTGAAAGCACGGGAAAGGGGGTGGCAGGAGGCTGCTCCAGCCCGCGGGGCCGCTCGCATCTGGGGGGACTCGGGACGCCCCGGGAGCGGTTGGACCATGTGAGGGTCCCGTCTCCTCCGTGCCAGGGGGGCAGCGGGGGCTCCCGCGGGG
Organism: Pampusana beccarii; assembly: GCA_013399365.1. NCBI lineage: Eukaryota > Metazoa > Chordata > Aves > Columbiformes > Columbidae > Pampusana > Pampusana beccarii. The sequence continues at coordinate 1,581,739 of VWYH01002951.1, read as the reverse complement.
TGCGTGCCAAGAGGCAGGTGTGTGAGCAGCCTGCAGCGGAGTTCACCCGAGCGGTAAATAATTAACAGCGGTAATTGCAGTCAGTCAAAGAGCAATTAACTTTCATGGAGCACTTCTCCCCTCGGGCGCTGTCTTTCCTCGGGCCTCATCCCCCTCTTTCCCTCCCGCGAAGCACCTTCGGGCTCATTTTCCTGCGCTGCCACTTCGCTAGTTAGCGATCGCAGCGCCGCGGGCACGGTGCGGGCAGCCCCGGCGCTCGCTGGGGGCCGCGTCCCGGCAGGGGCTGCCCGTGGGGCACACGCGTGTCCCGGGCACACGCAGCCCCGCTGCGGGCACACGCGTGTCGCGTGAACCCCCGCCACGGCCGCGCGCGTTCCCGCTGCTGCCCGCAGGGCGCATGCGCAGTGGGGCGGGGATCCCGGCCCCACGTGCGCGTGACGTCGACGCGTCTCGCGCCGCTCCGGGCCGGCGGCGGTGGCCCCGGTGAGTCGGGGGGGGATCGGCACGGCGGGGGCTGAGTGTGCCCGGCACCGGGCCCAGCACCGTGTCCCCCGCCGCGGCACCGGCCGGCAGGTGACAGCGGCGGGGCCGTGCGGCGGACGGTGCTCGGTAGCAGCGGGCGGTGGGAGCAGCGCGGGCAGCGCTCGGTGCAAGGTGGGTGGTGTGCGAGATGGTCGGTGCAAGGTGCGCGGCGGGCAGTGTACGGTGCAGAGCGGAGCGGCGTGGGGTGCTCGGTGCGTGGGGGATGAAGGGCGCTCGGTGCACGGAGCCATGCAGGGGCTATGCTGTGCAGTGCGCGGTGTGCGGAGGGTAGCGCAGGGTGCTTGGTGCACAGCAGGCAGTGCACAGTACAGGGTGCTCAGCACAGGGTGCACAGCGTGCAGTGCAGGGTGCTCAATGCGCGGTGCTCCAGGTTCCTTTTTTCCCTCTCTCCTGCCTTACCACATGCTCTCCTCATCCCCAGGCTGCCTGGCAGCCGTCTGCGAGCCAGCACCAGGCTGTGCCCTCCACCACCCGTGCATCGCCGTGCAGCACAGTAGTGTGGAGAGCAGGCTGGGGCACACCACCCATCAGTAGGCACCCAGGGGCGGGGGCTGTCTGTCCATCTGTCCGGGCACCCGAGGCTGCCCTTCTCTGCTGGGGCAAGTGTGGTGGCTTGGGCAAGCGCTCGGTGAGAGGCTGCACCCGTGGATTTTGCTTGGCATCAGCCTCAGCTCTTGGGATGAAAGGTTTTGGCAGCAGCTGAGTTCTGGGTGGCTGCAGGTTCCGCTGGCGGCCTCAGGGTGTGGGTCCCTGGCAGGAGGGTTGCAGACGGGCTCCTGCATGGCTGCCCACCCAAAACATCAGTGCTTTCCCTGCTCTGCCCATCTGTCACTTGGCCCCTGCCCTGTGGTGCTGCATGCTAGGGATGTGAGTGCCACACTATTTCCGTAACAAGATCGAGTTCCTTGGGACTGGTGGCCAGAGTCACAGTCCCTGGCGCTGCTGGCAGCACGTTCCCACTGCCAGCAGCGTGAGCTGGCCCATGATCTTCCATGGGAAGGGTATGTTTTGCATTGCGCAGGCCTTTGTTCTGTCCCTCGCTGTGTTTGTTTGCATGCTCGGTCTCTGTCCAAAAAACGTCTCACAGCTTGAAAGCCCTTCACACATCTTCCTCTGCGAGTCAGAGCCCGGCCCCGCCAGCTGCTTGTAGTTAATGTATGGGTGGTGAGTCTCCCCTTTGCACAGCTGTGCTCTTCTTTCATGCTCCAGTACTGAGCAAGGGTGAGTGGAGAGATCAAAATGATTTGTGCTAACAGGTTTCCAAATTTGACGCTGCTTTTCTGGGAATTCTGCAGCGTACTTGTGGGGGACTTGTCAAGTGCCAACGCAGGTTCAAGTGTTTCCTCCAAGCAGGGTTTTGCAGCAGCGTGCCTGGCTGCAGCCTGTGCCCAGTGCCTGCCTGTGGTACCGGGCGGGAACAGCCGTGCTGTACTGCCTGCAGAAAGGGGTGGCAGCCCCTGAAGTTGGGGTGTGATTTCCAGCTCTGATGTCCATAATTGCCCCAGGGTCCGTGTGTGAATCTGTGGGGCTGGAGTTGGAGGAAAGGACTGGTGGATCTTGCTGGCGCACCGATGAACACCGTCCCAGCAGCCTGGCGCTTTCTGAGCTTCCTCCGTACCTGCGAGTCGCCGCTGTGCCCATGTGTGCTCAGGGGACAGCGGTGTCCCAGGCTGGAGCTGCTGTGGGTGTCTCCAGGACGTGGTTTGCTCACCAGAAGGATGGGCAGGCTCGTGCTGCTGCCTTTCTCTGCCTGTAGGTTTTAAAAACTGTATTAATAACTTCTGTTGCTATTTTAGGAAGCTCCTTCTGAAGGCAGTGTGCATTACAGATACGCTGAGCCTTCAGGGGCTGTGCGGGACGGCAGGAGCGCTATAAAACGCAGTGACTGTCAAAAACATTTTTGGAGAGAGAAAACAAACACCCAGCAGGTGGTTTTATTTGGCACCATACAGATGCGTCTTCTGACAAATTCGTGATGAGTTTAGGAAACCTCAGTCACTTTCCTCAACAAGAGTGTGCTTCACTTTGGATTTCACAGCCCTCTGAGTGCGAGCAGCGAGTGTGCAGATCAGCAGGAGAAGCTTGCCACGTTGTCCTCTGCCTGCTGTGCTGCATACCATTTTGCAAGCCTCGAGTTCGTGCAGTTCTCCTAAATTCCTGTTTGCCTCCAGTATGGCAGGGATTCTCCTCAAAAAAATCCCATCTGAAGGTGAACAATGCTTTTTTCCCTGCTTTTTGTGCCTGGTCCATCCTTTCATGCTGGCCTGGTGGTGTGGGTGCAGGCAGGACCACGGTGCGGGTGCCTCTGCCAGGGGCTGGCCCTGCCCATAGGAGCTGTGTGGCATGTGGCTGGTCTCCCGAGGAGCCCCCCTTGCCCCTCACAGGGTCTGCAAACCAGAACCACTGGCAGCAGCAGAGGTTGCTCAATCCGCAGCACTCGGAAGTTAAGCAAGTGGCTGGTTCCCATCGCGTGTTCCCCGGCGAGTGAGCCCAAACCCCGACTGGGGAATCCGCATGTGGCTGCGGTGTTGAGGTGCTTCCCCGTGGAAAAATGACTGTCAGCTCTGAGGCTGCTGCATGCCACAGACTGCTGTGCTGGGGCAGGGGGAGCAGCTGGGGTTTTTGCAGTATTCCTGTTCCTGCTCGGTGCTGGGGGTGGAACCTGCAGCATGACTGACCGTGTCTGGCGCTGGCTGTGCCTGGACACGCTGCAAGGGGGTGGGAGAGCACCCGGTCCCCCTGCTCCCCCAAGCAGCTGTGCGCACAGCTGGCTGGAGGCCAGCACTGCCGGATGGCATGTAGAGGAAGGACAGCGTGCAGGGGAAGAAGAGCAGCATGCAGAGGAAGGGCAGCATGCAGCCTTCAGTGGCCCAGCATTTGCACATGTCGATGGCAGCAGAGGAGCCAGGGCTCACAGCTGGGCTTCTGCAGACAGGAACTGAGCCGTGACACACTCGGATGTGGTGTTCAGGGTAATTTGCACAGAGCAGCACATCTGGGAAGGACCAGAATCCTTTTCTTCCATCCATGGTTTCGTGGGAGGAGCCTCTCCCGTGCAGGGGCTTGGTGGGAGGCTGTTGCACATCCTCGCTGGGGCTGTGCCCGCACACGGGTTTGCGCTGTATCACGTGTGAAGCCACGTATTCGCACATTGCTGAAGTCGGTTCTGGCAGCACTCTGTGCCCTTCCCAGAATTACTGGCTTTGTGAGGATGCCAAACGCTCACCCTTGTGGCAGCTGCTTTGCGGAGCCTGGGGCGGTCGGTGCTCGGGACCGTGTACCCGCAGGGTGCAAAGGGTCAGGGCGATGGGTACAGCAGCGTTCCTCCCCACCGCGCTGCCCGGGGGTGCGCAGCCTGTTCCTCTGCCCATGTTACCCTCTGTTCAGTCAGTGCCTTCGGCTCCGGGGACTCCCAGTGTTGCTGCGTGGGGAAATAAAATATTTTGATTTTGTTTTCTAAGCAAATTTGAGGTTTTGAGGTTTTCTTTTGCAGAAACAACCTTTTATGTGCAAATCGTGGCCTTTGTGTATGCAAGAATGGGGTTTGTTGTGACTTACGGGTTTGTGTGTGGATTTGAAAAATATTTTTTTGAAGATACTTAGTATTTTTCCTAGCAGTTCCTCAGACTTCTTTTTGTCCTTGATGTATGGTGGGCCCTGACCACCCACATTCACCTGGGGGATCTTTGTTCAGTTTTGGGAGGGAAGAGTCATGTTTGCACTGAGCACCGTGAGTTAACGCAGAGGCTACAAGCTGTGGCTCCCCGGTCCCACAGCACTGCCTGCGCCCCTTGTCTGTCTGTCTGTCACCGTTCCTGCAGTGGCACCCGCAGTGGCTTCGCCTTTGTCCCCCTGAGGCAGTGCCTGCAGACTAATTAAGCAAAGGTAAAGCCCTGTGAGTTGATTAAAAGTCAGAAGCATCCCTGGGAAGCGCGGAGCTCCTGTCCCATTTCAGCACAAGAGCTTTTGAAGCAAAGACCAAGTGGATCTGGGGGTTACAGACACCCCTCCTGCCCCGTGCTCGTCCCTCGCAGCCTGTGCCAGGGGGCCTAGCGGGGGGATCTCCCTTCCCCACCTGTGCCCCATCCCTCAGCTAGGTCCCTCGGTGTCACCAGTGCCCCCCGAGCCCCTTCCCCGGCTGTGCTGTGGGGGTGCGGTGGCTTATGCCTCCATCGCCGCCTTCTGCCAGCATCTTTAACTACAGGAGTTTCATAATTAATAAGCCAGTTTGAGAGACAGGCTGTTGCTTCATGGAGAGGTTGGCAGAAGTGGGAGCTGTGGTTTCCATTGCCGGACGATTAAATGCCATCGGTGTGCTTGGAACGAGAGGTGGGCGGAGCGAAGCTGCTGTAAATTGGTGTGATTTTTATTATTTCAGGAACACGGTGGCATTGAGCAGGATAATAAAATGTTTATCTAATCATAGCAGCCTTGAGGCAATAAACAAGCAGTGCATTTGTGCTGTGAAATGTCTGTCTGTCCTTTGTGGGTGTGATTTAGAGCCTGTTCAAGCAGGCTGGCGTGCTGTGTGGGCACCTCTGGGGCTGGCATGCTGGGTGCGGGGCTGGGGGTGCCACCTCGCACATTTGCTGAGCAGGGAAGCTGCAGTTTGCAGCCACTGTTTGCAGCCCCTGCGGCTGCTGCAGGGGAGCGAAGCGCTGGGTGCTGAGGTGCAAGCTGAAACACTCCCGCTGTGGTTTGGGTGCTCAGACACTTGCTTAAACGCTCTCTCATGCAGTCATTTGACTATTTCTTCCAATGTCACTTGAGATGATATTGGCAGAGGAAATAGAAACCGCGGTGCTGTTTGTTCTACTTGGGGATTTTCAAAGGGACACATAGCCCTGAAGTGCTTTAAAATCCAGGTATTTTTGCTGGGATTGGCTTCTGATTGCTGTAGATGCACCTGGGGTTGTTGCCTGTAGTGTGTCTTTAGCTTTAATAAGCAAAAACTGTCGATGTTGCTGTTCTCGCCACTTGGTGGCCTGAAAGCAACTTCTGTTTTGGTTTTTTTTCTTGTTTCGCATGCTGTAGGTGCCGTTCAACAGCTTGATTTCATGCACATAACAGCGGGCTCTCCTCTTATTGTCCAGAGCCTCGGGCCATTGCTCACCTGCAGCAAAGGTTTGTACAAAGCTCCTGTTCCGCTGCGAGCGGCCGCACTATCGAGTGGGGTGGGCAGCAACCCGCAGTGTGGGCTGGACCTCGCGCCCGCTGCCCGGCCGTGCCCGCAGCATCGATCCTGGCTGGGATGGATGAGCAGGAGCCGCGGGTTGTGCAACAGCGCTGGTGTTACACTGGGTGAACCTCGGCTGTCACTGTGGCTGCCACCTCTTGCCAAACATCCTAAAATCTTGTTCAGCTTTCGCTCGAGCTGCTTTGAAATTGAGATGGAGAAACACCCCGCGCGTTGCATGCCAGCAGCCCGTCCCTCCCTGCTTTTCGCCCGCAGCCTCTGCCTGCTCTTTCCAGCTTTCCTGGGGCTCATTTTTCCCTCTCCTGTTTGCCGCTGGGACATGAGCATCCCTGTCCTGCACCAGGACATGCCACGGAGCCGTGGGGTACTTTGAATGCATGTTATGAGTTGCCACCAGGAGAGACCAGAAGAAGGACACATGCCTTTGGAGGTGACAAGGTTTGTCTGAGCTCAGGCTGAGACAGGAGCGATCGCCCTCAGCCAAGCTGTGTTTATTTTTGTGTTGTATGCTGTGTGTGAGTTAACTGGAGACTATCAATTAAGTGATTAAATTTTGCTGATTTGTAAAGATGTAAGCTAGATGTATTAGGGTATTTCTTGCTGACCACAGCTTCTGCTGCTGTTCTGCCCCGAAGACATCTGTAGTTCCTCATCCTTTTATTAAGCACCAACGATTTGAGCTAAAGTTTTCCAGGCCACACCTATGTCTTTTGGGCAAGTTTCAGTTAATCTCAGTAATTTCTGGGAATGGAATTTGATGGTATTAAGCTTTTCATAGAAACTGGTTTTGTTGTTTGTTTGCAACACTTTGCTGGTTTTAAAAAATGGATTTGAGCTATCGCTTCATCACTAGGGATGGTGCACGGTTCTGGCTGCACCAGCATGGGGCTGCTCTGGGCGGTGGGGCTGGTTTGCCCATTGCACAGCAGCAGGTGGAGGACGTGGAGGCCGCAGTGGGTGCTCGCTCGGCCGCGGTGGCTGCACGGCCCTGCACGGCGCTGGGAGGCACCAGGAAGGAAGTTTGCAAGCGCATTTGTGTCTGTCTGTGCACAGGCAGGAGCTGGAGCTGTTTCCGGAGCGGGGTGTCTTGGGGCCGGGCTGTTAAACCACCGCCGCTCCATGCGTGAGATTGTTCGTGGCCCTGCAGAAGCGCATCCGGGGATGCAGCTGCTGTTCTGCCAACCTGCAGCCTTATCTGAACCCAAAATCCTGCGGTGGCTGGAGGCCAGGGCAGGATCGAGCAGAAAGCCTTGAGAGGAAGGAGGGCCATGCATGCGCTATGGATAAGCTCTTGCAAAGTTCCTGCTGGGTGGAGTTTCCCTCTGGTTTTTAATTAGTGCTAAAGTAGAGGGGCTGCATGACGTTCAGTGGCAGCTGGGCAGGAGAGGAGGAGACTCCTGAGTGGCTGGAATAACAATTAGTGTCTGTCCTTGAAATGTTCTCAAAAACATCCTCCGAGGCTGGGACACCATTGCGCACGAAGGGACAGCGTGGGCAGCTCCCGGCACTGAGGTTGGTGTCCCTGTCACCGTGCCAGACCCGGGCAGTCCCCTGGGCCCCGGCTCCTTTTGCTGTGACTACTCTGGGGACTCTTCACCACAGTCTGACTTGTGTCCCGTGTCAGCCTTTGTCCCAACGCCTGCGGTGGGCGACTCTGGAGCCGCTGCCTCTGGGATGTGCTGTGGTGCTGGTCACTTGCGTGCGATGGAACCGTGCCACGATCGGGCTGTCATCTCCCGGCTTGTCCACATCCCAGCTGCTCCTGTCCCCTGAGGCTTCTCCCTTCCAGGAGACTTCATTTCCTAAAAGAGCAGCCGCCTTCCCGCTTCCCTCGGTTTCCCCTTCTGGCTCAGCGCTGCCAGCAATGAGTCGCAGCTGTGCCGCGTCTGGCTGCCAGCACTGCCCAGGACCACCAGCTCCGACGGGACCACCATCCCCAGGCTGGGAGGGCGACTGCAGCAGGAAGAGGTGCCAAGGGGGAGAGCATCGCCTGTCACTGCACGCACAGATGCCTGTGATAAATACACAAATTGATATTGTGGCTTTTCTTTCCCGTCAGGTATTTTTGCGGCCACCTGTGTTCCAGCATGGTGCTGGGCTAGCGGCAGCATGCCCGTACCAGGGGAAGGTAAGCACAGAGGATGGCAGCGCCCGAGGACGGGTTCCCCGGTGACACTGGGCAGGGGCTGGTGAATATTTCATGTGTCTGTGCACACCGCGTTAATATTGTATTGCCTTCACAAGCTGACAAGAAACGGCCTAAGCCTTGTTTACATGAATGCCTGATCAGCATGCAAAATAAGGAAAACTTTCTGCCTGTAGCACCTCCTGTGTCCTTGTTTGTCATTGCTCTGCTGTCACTAGCACCTGTCCTCCCCCACGCTCTCTGCTCTCTTGCCCTGGTGGCGATGTGGGACGGAGCCCCTGGCTGTGGGTCACAGCCTGTCGCTGTCCTGCAGTTCCCGGGCTGCGCCCGGGGTCATCTGCTGCAACTTTAATTTCCGCTCCCTGTCACCAGCTGCAGCGGGTCCCAGTCCCACTGTGACATGCTGGAGAAGCCCCCAAGAGCTCCCTGATTCCTGCTGGAGTGGAAAGCTCTTGGAGCCGGGCTGTCTGCCCTGCCGGGGCAGCAGGACGGTCCCAGGGACACAGTACTTTGTCCTGCAGGTGCTGCTGGCACCACCGGCTCCCAGCCAGCAACATGAGCAAGTCCCTTTGTTCCCCTTCAGTTACACTGGGACTGGAGCTGCTGGGAGCATCTTGGTGAGAAGCACTCACTGTAAAGCGTTTTGTTTTTTTTTTTTGCAAAGAACAGAGCACTTTTATGCTCTCCCAGCCTCCTTTTAAACTGCAGAGCTTTCCCGCTAATTAGCCCGTCTTGGTCTGCAGAGCCGTGATTAATCCAGTTGGCCTTAAATCCTGACTGCTCCAGCTACAATGCATTGAAATGGGTCTTGTGGCATTTGCAATTATTTTTAGGGTGAACATTTGAATATATTTACATGACTGAAACAGATCAAGATAGCAGGAAGGAGCAGATGAGCACTTGTCTTTTTAATGGGTCTGACTCTGTGCTTAGTGCTGCAAAAATGCAAGAGCTGTTTGTTGTTCCTTCTGATTTACATCTAAACAAATGGTCTGGCATTTGACTTTTTGACTGTATGTGGGCACACATTTGGAACCGTTAAACTGTGGTATGTTAACCAGGTTGGCCAGGATGTTAACCACAGTTCTAAAGAGCCACAAAAATAATTTTGAGCAAAAGGGCTTTGCACCAGCCGCCACTCAATGTGCTCTTTCATGGAGAGAGTCAAGAGGAGAAACTGTTTTTCTGGAGCAGTTCTCGTGCCTGTCAGCAAAACAAAACACATGGACGTCCCGTTCCTTCCACTCCATTCAGCTCCCGCCCCAGCCACATAATCACAAAGACCGTGGAAGCCCAGAGGAGGATTGCAAAACCTGGGCTTGCAAACGGAGCCGGGGGGAGGACGCGGTGCCAGGGAGTGCAGGAGTCCCTCCCGGCTGGGCACAGAGCAGGAGACTTGCAGAAACTGCCACCTTCCTGCTTGAGATCCTGGCGAGACACAGAAAACCCAAAACATCTTAATGCCAGATGAAGCCTTCAAGGATTTTTCTGTAAGGTCAGTCTCTGGAGAGAGGGTGTTTAACGCTGACTCTGTGTGTTGCTGTTGGCCTTCAGATGGTTTAATTTCTTAGAGTTTCGTTATAATGGGTAACTGCTTCTCCTGACTCAGACCCTTAAAATTTGCATGCGATGCTTTTGTTTTTCTTAGATTTCAGCTTTCCCCCCTCCCCTGTGACAGCACATGGAAACTAAGGAAAATGCAGGAAGGAGGCAGGTGGATGACAGAAGTGAGGAGCCGGAGCTGAGCTCAGCTTTGGGAGGAATGAGAACTACAGGGAGGGTTTGGGCTTCACCTGGGATGGAAGAAGCTCTCTCCAAAGATTTTTTTTTTTTTAAGGACTGGCTGGGTACGCATGGCTTTTCCTCTCTGAGGTGCTCCTGGAGCTCTGCTCCAGCTGTGAACTGTAAAACTGTAAAACTCTAAAGCGTTACTCCAGCTGTAAACCTGTGATTCTGGGTACGCGAACAGCCCAGAAGCAATCTCTTTGGGTGTGTGCTGAGGGAGACTTTAATCACCTTCTATGTAGAAAGCAGCTGGCCTGGAAACTGCTGATAAGTGCAAGAGGTGATGAAAGGCTGGGATGGTGTCAGCTACCTCAGGGCTGGACGCCAGGCTGGGCTGGGTCGCAGCTTCTGCCCTGACTTGTGCTCTGCTTCTCCTACAGATGCCTGCGAGGCTGAACGCTCGGTAGCAGGACGCTGAGGTGTGGCCAGCAGCCTGTGTGGGGGACAGCAGGATGCGGGTCACCACGAGGAGGGTGCTGCTGGTGGTGGGCTCGGTGGTGGCCCTGATGGTGACCCTGCACCTGGGCCAGCAGGTCCTGGAGTGCCAGCAGGTCCTGAGCGAGAGGAGGCACAGGCTGATGCGTCCTGAGAGCGAGGAGCTGGTCGTGATGGACTCCAACCACGTCGAGTACCGCTACAGCAAGGAGATGCCCCTGATCTTCGTTGGCGGGGTCCCGCGCAGTGGCACGACGCTGATGCGGGCCATGCTGGACGCACACCCCGAGGTGCGCTGCGGGGAGGAGACCCGCATCATCCCCCGCGTGCTGGCCATGCGGCAGGCCTGGTCCAAGTCAGGGCGGGAGAAGATGCGCCTGGACGAGGCGGGGGTGACGGACCAGGTTCTGGACTCCGCCATGCAGGCCTTTATCCTGGAGGTGATCGCCAAGCACGGCGAGCCGGCCCGCTACCTGTGCAACAAGGACCCCTTCACACTGAAGTCCTCCGTCTACTTGTCCAGGCTGTTCCCCAATGCCAAATTCCTCCTGATGGTTCGGGACGGCCGGGCGTCCGTCCACTCCATGATCACGCGGAAGGTGACGATCGCCGGCTTTGACCTGAACAGCTACCGGGACTGCCTGAGCAAGTGGAACAAGGCGATCGAGGTGATGTACGCGCAGTGCCTGGAGCTGGGCCGGGCGCGCTGCCTGCCCGTCTACTACGAGCAGCTGGTGCTGCACCCCGAGCGCTCCCTGCGCGCCGTCACCGCCTTCCTGGGCATTGCCTGGAGCGACGCGCTGCTGCACCACGAGGAGCTCATCGGCAAGCCCGGCGGGGTGTCGCTCTCCAAGTGAGTGTCTCGGCTCCTGCCCTTGGCTTTCCAAGGAGCGGTTCAGTGTCACTGAGCAGGTCCAGGCTCAAACCAGGGCCAGGGGCACGTTGCCGGTGTTTGCTCGTGCCTTTCAGGCGCAGAAGTCGCAGCGCATACGGTTTTGGTGTGATAGGTTTCGTGTATCTGAGTAGAAGACAGCTTGAATACCAGCGATCCATTGTACCCAACAGAGCAGCTTCTCAGGCGAGGATTTTCAGAGCAAGTGACTGTTTCATTAATCTCTTGACAGTGCAGAAACGATTTTGGTCTCTAATTTGAAAAGAACTGCTTACTCTGAAATGTGAGCTCTTTAATGACTCTTCTCTCCACCCATCTTCAAATACCTCCTTACTGCGATTAGTTTTGCTGCTAATGAGCGGCTTTCAGCAGTGAACAGCAATTCTTGACGAGTTTGGTGCTGGTATTGCAGAGTAAGGGAAACACTGGCTTGGTGCAGACACACCCCAGCACTCTCGCTGTGTGCCAGGGTGCTGCCTCCCCCCACCTTCCTCTCCTCTTTTAATGCTCTTTATTTCCTAAATGGAGACTTAAGTCTAACTTAGCCAAATATAACCAGTTGTGTAAGGGAACCGTACAAATGGTCTTTGTGTAAATTGCTTGTGCCCGAGTGGTGAGGGCAGCGAGGAGGGTGATGGGCGTTTGTGCTGCACCCGTGTCTTTAGCATTGGAAGTAACATGTTGAGGTGGCTCTTCTGTCTGAGCCCAGAACACCTGTGAAATCCAACCTTAGTGTCTTGTTTTGTTTTGTTTTTCTTTATTATTCTTCCCCAGGATAGAAAGATCAACAGACCAGGTTATCAAGCCGGTGAACATGGAGGCGCTGTCTAAGTGGATTGGGCACATCCCGGGGGATGTGCTGCAGGACATGGCCCATATTGCACCGATGCTGGCCCGGCTTGGCTACGACCCCTACGCCAACCCCCCCAACTACGGCCACCCTGACCCCTTGGTGGTCAACAACACGCACAGAGTGAGTGCAGGGATGGGGGGGTGAGCTGGGGATGGGCTCCTGCACCCCCAGAGCCCCCTGGAGCAGAAGCGCTGAACCAGATCAGAAAAGAGCCAGAGAGGAACAAATGCTCCTTTGGGAGCCTGGGAGCGACAGACGCATGGTTACACAGAGATGATGTCAAACCAGATGTGTGCAGGAGGTTGAGTCTGGTGTGGCCCAAGCCGGTGATGATGATTTTGGGGTGTTGTCATTTCTTCTGCTGTGGCAGACGCTGCCCTGTCCCTCCCTGACCCAGCCCAGCTCTCGCAATGGGCTGTGGAAGTTACTGGTGTGTGCTGGTGTTATCTGGGAGCGCAGCTGCAACACCAGACACGTCAGTGTGGCCCTGGAGGACGCTCAGATGGTGCCGTCTCCCTGTGTCACTCCCACAGTCCCAGGGGAGTGCAGAGACTCGTAATGCGTTTGCGCAAAACCAGAGGACTTTTTTTTTTTTTTTTTTTTTTT
>VWYH01002951.1:1532454-1569248 GCA_013399365.1 Pampusana beccarii | reverse complement strand
TTTTTTTTTTTTTTTTTTTAGAATATTGACTCATGCCCGTGGAGCAGAGCTGGAAGCAGCTGCAGAGCCACAGACAGCAGTTACTAGAGGGAGTTCCTTGTGCTTTTGGAGGGAAATGGTTCCTCCCCAGGCTGAGGCTCTGCAGCCCCCAGCTTTGCTGTGCTCCTGGTGACGGTGCCCTTGGACCCGGTGTCCTTTGTCACGCTGGTGGGAGCAGGAGATCATGGTGGGACTGGTCCCCATGGCACTGTGTGCAGGGTGGGCAGGCGGGTAGCAGCACCTATCTGGAAGCTCAAAGATCTTCCCTGGGGTTGGTCCATGTTCTGAGGGCTTTGCTCTTATGGCTCCTCGCTCTCTCTGCTTCCTGGGACCTGTTCCAGGTGATTTGGGTGAACATATGCCCTGGGCAGGGTTAGAGACAGTTTGGGTCTGTGATGCGGACCTTTCAGTACTATTTTGGGGTGAATTTGGAGAACTGGCATGATGGTAAAGACAAAAATACTCTCCCCTCCCAGGCTGAGGGGGAGAATCGCTTGTGTCAGTTCCCTGCCCCAGGAGGATGCTGCTCCCTGTCTTTGCCCACAGTCAGGAAGGAGGGAACCTCCTGCTTTTGCCCCAATATAGCACCAGGATGTAGAACAAACACCCATCAGAGTGTTCTGGCTGGCTCAGGTACGCTGGGACGTAGGACACAGTTAATAAGATGGATTTGCTGATGTTCACAGAGCCACCACCCCTGAAGGGTCACTCCAATCTTCTCTTTTCCACAGGTTTTAAAGGGGGATTACAAAACGCCAGCCACTTTGAAAGGTCACCCGCAGGTAGGAGTCCAATGTCCCTTGAGGGCTCTGCCCTGTTCGGTGCCTGGTCCCTTCCTCCCTCTTACGGGCGTTTTTGGGCTGGGCAGCTCATGCTGCTCTCCGTGTCTCAAACGTTCCCTTTTCTCGCTTTGGGGAATGCAGTGCGAGTGCTTTGAGTTGCACATGGCAGCTTAGAGCTGACCCTCCTGTCTCTGGGTTATTCTAGGTGACTCAGAACACATCATCTTCTCACTAAGAAAATTAATGATTTCCAGGTAAGACCTTGTGCTTTGTGTTGGGACTCGGGCAAATCCACCCACGTTGCTCCAGGGCAGCATTTTGCTTGTGTAACTTCTCATGCCTGTGGATTAACCTGTTATGTGAGACGATTTGTCACAAAATCTTTTTCCGAGCTCTGGAAATGGGCTTATTTCAGCAAAATTGGAATCAGCCACTTGGGTGGGTCATTACCACCTGTCTCCACGGGAGCTCTGAAGGGGATTTGGAGCTGATGGAGCCGATGGAGCCGCTCCCGGGCTGGGACAGGACGATAAAGCAGCTGCATCTGCTGCCGATTTGGGAAAACAAAGCTGCTGTTGATAAATCAGATGTTTTTCTGTCAGTCTTCTCAGCTACCCTCTATGCTAAAACATACAGTAACATTTATCTCTACTAAAAATTACTCCTTAAAAACTACTTTTTATGTAAAAGCAGTATATTGCGCTAAAAAAATGTGGGAAGCATTGAGTGAGAATGGCAGTTGTGTGCCCAGTTCTGGTTTCTGTCTCTATTTTTTGCTGCGTTTTGGTGCTTTACAACCCCGGGTCAGGCACCTGCTGCCAGTCCCGCTCCTCACGCATGTGTGTTTTGCTTTTTCTTTTTTTTTCCAGAATGCTGCAAATGGCCTTTTGCTGCCCGACAAAGAAGAGTTTGCAAGGGCACCAATGGAAATCGGTTCTCCAAGCATATTGCTTGCTCCTGTATTGCCAAAACGCCCGCCGCACGGAATGTATTTGCATTTATTTGCAAAGGCTGAGCACGTCCCGCGCCGGGCAGAGCCGGCTCTGGGAACCCGCTCCCATGTGCGGGGAAGGGGTTTCGTGCCACGGTCGGACTCGTTAATCGCGTTTCAGTGTCTAATTAGCGGGTGTCCTGCCCCTGTGGAGCCTTTGTTGTGCCAGTGACCTCCCCCCCTTCCTTCACCGTGACTTACAGAGGCTATTGCAGAGTTAATATATGAGCCCGCCCCCTCCTCTCCTGCACATGATTAAAATGTTGTTTTAATAGCCGGGCTCTGCTCTCCCTCTCTGGTCCCCCCACCCCCGGTGCAGGCCGCCCAACCGTAGAGGCGCTGCTGCCAGAGCGGCCCCAGCTCTATGGTTGGGGGCGTGGCTTAGGAAGGAGGAAGTTCGTTTCCGGGCGGAAGCGGCGCAGTGGGGAGCGGCGGGAGGAGCGGGGTCGGTTCACCGGGTGTCCGTGTGTGGGCCGGGCCGGGTTCCCGCGGGCGCCATGTCGATGTCGCACCTGTACGGCACGGACGGGGAGGATGGCGTGGAGATGGAGAACTTCGAGGTGTCGGACTGGGACCTGCAGAACGAGTTCAACCCCCACCGGCAGCGGCACCGGCAGAGCAAGGAGGAGGCGACCTACGGCGTGTGGGCCGAGCGCGACTCGGACGAGGAGCGGCCCAGCTTCGGCGGCAAGCGGTACGGGCGGGGGTAAGGAGGACCAGGCGGTCCCAGTTGTGCCCGGCTCGGGGGGCCGGCAGGGCCCGGATGGCGGCCCCGTTCTGAGGGGGGTTCCAGGCTGTAACCGCCAACCCGAACAGCCCAGCCCGGGACAGGGGCAGCTGTGATGTCTAAGGCACAGTAATTAGAATAGTGTGGCCAGCAGACCCAGGGCAGTGATCATCCCCTGGACTGGGCACTGGGGAGGCCAAACCTTGAATCCTGGGGTCAGTTTTGGGCCCCTCGTGCCAAAAAAGCCCTTGAGGTGTTGGAGCAAGTTGAGAGAAGGGAACAGAGCTGGGGAAGAGGCTGGAGCACATGTGTGATGGGAGCCGCTGAGGGACCTGGGGGGTTCAGCCTGGAGAACAGGAGCTGAGGGGAGACCTTCTGATCTTCTGAACTGCCTGAAAGGAGCTTGGAGCCGGGGGGGGTTGGGCTCTGCTCCCGAGGAACAAATGGCAGGACCAGAGGAAACGGCCTCAAGTTGCGCCAGGGGAGGTTGAAGTTGGATCTTGGGAACAATTTCTTCCCTAAAGGGCTGTCGGGCATTGGAACAGGCTGCCCAGGGCAGTGGTGGAGTCACCATCCCTGGAGGGGTTGGACAGACGCGGAGATGAGGTTCTCAGGGACACGGGTTAGTGTCAGGGTTGGGGTAGCAGTTGGACTTGATGATCTTGAAGGGCTTTTCCAACGTGATTCTGTGCTTTTATGACAGTAGACCTCAGACTTGTGTAGGAATGTGCTCGGGTCCACTGGAGCAGAATTCACACTCAGGTCTCATTTTGACATAGCTCCAGGGATTACTCGGCCCCCGTGAACTTCATCAGCGCCGGGCTGAAAAAGTCAGCAGCTGAGGATATGTCAGAGGAAGACTCCGATGAAGATGAAAAGCCCATTAAGCAGGAAGAAATCCCTAAAGAGTTTGTGCCAAAGAAGCTAAAAACAGTGAGTTTTCCAGGAAGTCTTCAGTTCTGTGTAATGCATTTATGAAACTTAGGCTGTAGTCAAAGGCACCAAAACATTAATAGAGCACTAAAGAAAGGGAGAAATAATTAAAACCAGAGAGCCATATCAGGCAGGTGTTTTCTCTGCCTTTTGTCGCTATTCTGGTGTATAGCTGTGTGTCTTTGGCAACATCAGTCCTTTGAGGCCCTTTTATCTTCCTTAATATTCCCTTTGGTCAGCTGAGTTTAAAATGAAAGAATGCCTATGGCTTCCTGCCTTTCAAAGACTTTTTTTTTCTTTAATCTCACAGAACAGTATGACAAATCCAGTTATGTTATAGACTAAATATCAAACTTTTATATTCAATTACCACACACTGAAAGAATCAGGCATAGGGCTCAGCTAAAGTCCAGTGGTAGAGCCTAATAACCAGCAGCTTGTCAGGACTTTCCTTTTCCATCCAAGGAATTTTGGGAAACTCCTTAGATGTCAGGCAGCTCAGGTGGAGGCACAAGTTGTGCCCCAGTGAGCTGTGCAGTGCAGTGACAGCTGAACTGATTCTGGGAAGAACCTTCCTTTTGAGTGAAATTATCCCAAGTGTGGTTGTTACCATGCCTTAAGGTCATGTGGGATTTACTTGTTTGTTTGTTTTCACAGGGTGGTAATTTCAAGCCTAGTCAGAAAGGCTTTGTAGGGGGGACAAAATCTTTCGTGGATTTTGGCAGCTGGGAGAGACACACAAAGGGAATTGGGCAGAAGCTTCTCCAGAAGATGGGCTACGTCCCTGGAAGAGGTCTAGGGAAGAACGCGCAAGGTATTGTGGTTTTGTGTCTGGTTGTTTATTGTCAACTGGTAATCTGGAGAAGAGATCGGATTCTCTAAAGAACTGCCATCTCCAGTGATCTGGATGCTCCTGATAACATTCAATTGTATTTAACTTGAAATAGACCAGTTTTATGCCCTTTTTATTTTTGAAGAAAAAAAGACAAAAAAGGGAGATAAATTCCACAGGTAGTCAGCTCAGAGAAAAGGTGATCTTTTTTTATGTGAAATAATAGAAAAACAGTGAAATGCAGATGTGAATAATACTCTGCTTTGTTCTGGGTTTTGGTGTGTACTGGAATTAAGTGATTTTATAGCCACTAAGAAATGAGTAGTAGTAGAAGGTACCAGAGTGATGAAGGCAGAGCACTGGGCTGGATGTTTGTGCTGATTTGATAACTCGGGGTACTGTAAGAAACACACTCGCTGTTCTCTCTCACTAAACAAACTGCTCCTCTGCTCTAATTTCTGTCATTTTAGGAATCATCAATCCAATTGAGGCCAAACAAAGAAAAGGTAAAGGAGCCGTGGGGGCTTATGGCTCTGAAAGAACCAGTCAGTCTTTGCAAGACTTTCCGGTGGTGGACTCGGAGGAAGAAGCTGAGGAGGTATTTGTGTGATTCATGGGGTATCTGTGTCCATGTTGTGTTGTGTGTACAAAATACTGTTCTGGTATCACCTGCTGTGTCACAGAAAACTGTTTGGGCTTATTTTAAATAAGCTGAAGATATAGCACTTGAGTTGCATTTCGCCATATTTTTTGCATTTAGACATATTTTTCTCATCACTGTAATGTTCCTTTGGTTGTTTGTGGCTCAGTTTATTCCAGTAGTTGTGCTAAAACCCCACCTTCTAACAGTCCCCCCAGGTAAATAGTCTTTTTTGTCTAAAGAAAAAAAAGATCAAAAATATATTGCCAGCAGTATGAATAGGGGTGTGACTGGGCTACGGTACCTGAGCCAGTTTGTCACTGAGCTTTCTGGCTTTCCCAGTTATTTTGCTGTGCAGCGTTCTTCATTGATCTGGGGATTATTTTACTGCAGAAAATAGAGGCAAATTTGGGGCGTGATGAAGAGCAGCACCCACAACTCCTCTTTGGTTTTGTTTAGGAATTTCAAAAAGAGCTGAGCCAGTGGCGGAAGGACCCGAACGGAGGCAAGAAAAAGCCCAAGTACAGCTATAAGACAGTGGAAGAACTGAAAGCCAAGGGCAGGATCAACAAGAAGCTCTCAGCCCCGCAGAAGGAGCTGTCGCAGGTCAAGGTAAGGTTGGTAACCCAGGAGGTGATGTCTCTGGGAAGCGTTTTGTTCCCTTCGGCACCATGAGTGCTTTTTAGCCATCAGTTGCTGTAGTAGAAGCCACTTCTGAGAACTGTCCATCCACAGCCTCATGAAAATCGAGGGCTCGGACTCATCCCTGAATCATGTCACAGACCACTGTGTCACCTAGGACACTGCGTTTGTTTTTAAGCAACTACTTTGGCCTCAGGAAAATGCAAATTAGCTCAAATGTGGGGGGTTTTAAATTGCAAATCAAGTTTAATTGTTTCATGATATCATAAATAAAATGCTAATGTACCTCTGAAAGCACGGTTGTCCTTATTGGGATTGTGCAACTTAAACACGTAGTTTGAACCATCTTCTGCATAAAAGGGATAGTAAGGGATTTGTCCTTTATGCACTTGATAACATTATTCATGTAAAGCTAATGTCTTTGAAAAGGTATAAAAGTATTTAAGGCTTCTGTGCGCTAATGGATAGTGCAGTATTTGCATCGTAACCACTTGTAGAATTACTGGGTGAAATCGTAAAACTGAGGTGAGCAGAGGAGACTCTTCCAGCTCCGATTCCAGAATCTTTCTTACCCATCTGAACTCTCAGTGTCTGGAGTTGGCCTTTCTAGAGGCAACCCCAGTGGCCTCCTTCAGAACACCAGAGTTAATTATTGATAGTAGCCTCCTGCAGTAATTAAGGTACTTGGAAATCTGCAGTTTTCAGTTTGGAGTCAGGGATTTCCTCCTTTTTTAAACATGAGATACTTTTTTTTTTTTTTTTAAGACACCTTTGTTCTTGTCTGTTGGAAGGTTATAGACATGACGGGCCGAGAACAGAAGGTTTATTACAGCTACAGTCAGATCAGCCACAAGCACAACATCCCAGACGACAGCCCACAGCAGCCTCTGGGCAAGGACGCCAAGCCCCAGGGCTTCGCTTTGCCCGAGCTGGAGCACAACCTGCAGCTTCTCATCGACATCACGGAGCAGGAGATCATCCAGAATGACCGGCAGCTGCAGTACGAGAGGGACATGGTTGTCAACCTGACCCACGAGATACAGAAGATGTCCGAAGTCCTCTCGCATGAGGAGACAGCGATTAGCAACCTCAGCAAGGTGCTGGAGATGGTGGAGGAGTGTGAGAGACGGATGCAGCCTGGCTGTGAAAATCCCTTAACCTTGGATGAGTGCGCAAAGATTTTTGAGACACTTCAAGACAAGTACTACGAGGAGTACAGGATGTCTGATCGGGTGGACCTGGCAGTAGCGATAGTCTATCCGCTCATGAAAGATTACTTCAAGAACTGGGATCCCCTCAAGGTGCGTATTTGATTTCTCTGCAGTTCATGATGCCTTAAGTAGTCTTGATTATCTTGACCCCCCCACACTCCCTGTCCCAAATTCTGTTCAGTTTGGAGAGAAAGAAGAAGTAAAAGCGCCTTCCTTTTGCCTGGCAGAGGAGAGGAAGGTCCTAGAGAAACTTCCCTGAGTTCATGGCAGAGCAAAATAAATGTGTGTGAAAAGGTAGACCTGCTCTGCACCCACTCTCAGGAATTTGCTATGACTGAAGGCCACTGTTCTGTGAGTTGGCTAACAATTCAGGAGCCTGAAGGTTCAAATCAGTCACTTTCATGGGTGTTGGGAAGAAAGAATAGATGAAAGTTCAGTCTCTAGTCCTTGCTTTTTAGCAGACGCAGGAGAGCTCTGTCGTTCAGGCTGTCAGAGGTGTGCTGGCTATTCTTAATGCCTTTTTGGCTGTGATGGGCAAGTCTGAATTCTTTCTGTATACCTGAAAAAGTCCAGGTTATCCTCTTTCTTTCCCCCCAGGGGTGTGTTAAATCCATAAAGTGGGATTTTCCTCTTATGGGGCTTTACTAATCACAGCTGTGAGCTCCTGGCTTGCCTTTTGAGTGGTGAGACAGCTGCCTGTAGTGAGCGTGCCTTGAGCCTGCTCTTTGGGGACACAGCCAAAATGAATGAAAATGGATCAAGGCCACTCATGCCTTGTCATTTCCAGGACTGTACATATGGCACAGAGATCATAGCCAAGTGGAAGAGCCTTTTGGAAAACGATCAGCTGTTGTCGCACGGTGGGCAGGACCTGTCGACAGATGCTTTTCACAGGTAAAGAGCAAACGAGTTGTATTTTGTGCAGCGTCTTCAAGTGCTGCTTCCTCGGGGGTGGAAAAGAATGGATACGAGCATGATCTGTTAAAATCCAGCTGTCAGCTATATAAAAAGAAGTAGATTTTGAATAAGTTACCATTTGGTTTAGTTAGGCCTGGGGCTATAGATTTAAGCTTTTTTTTTGTTTTTGTTTTGTTGTCTTTTCTCCAGACTGATGTGGGAAATCTGGATGCCATATGTCAGAAACATAGTGGCACAGTGGCAACCGAGGAACTGCGGATCCATGGTGGATTTCTTGGACAGCTGGGTAAACGTCGTTCCTGTCTGGATTCTGGAGAACATTCTGGATCAGCTCATCTTTCCCAAGTTACAGAAAGAGGTGAGATGAGGGGGCTGCCTTAGAGCGAAGCCATGCCCCCAACCACTATTTGAATTTCAGACAACTAGAACTTCCAAAATACCAGTTTGCTGCATCTGCCCCTGCACTTAGGAGTCAGGGGGTTGCATTGCAGCTCTCTTTGCACCTGGCAAGACTTGCCACTGATGGATAGACTTATTTGAATGTTTTCTCTGTTTTACCCTGAGGTCGAAAGCTGGAATCCTTTGACAGACACAGTCCCGATCCACTCGTGGATCCACCCCTGGCTGCCCCTGATGCAGGCACGCCTGGAGCCGCTGTATTCCCCCATCCGGAACAAGCTGGCCAACGCGCTGCAGAAGTGGCACCCCAGTGACTCCTCCGCCAAGCTCATCCTGCAGCCCTGGAAAGATGTGTTCACACCTGGCTCATGGGAGGCTTTCATGGTCAAAAACATCGTGCCTAAACTGGGTGAGACAGGCCAAACAGTGCTGGATTTTTGGAGTCTGCTGGTTGCCACCTTCTCCCTTACACCTAGAACAGGTCATGTTGACGTGGTTGCCAGTGTTGCTTAAAGAATATTCTTAGGAAGTTTAGACCAAGCTTGTGTCTTCTGCCACTAGTACCATGTATTTTTTTCAGAGGCAGATATTTTAGAAAATATGGGGAAGTGCTCTGTTCTCAGTGTTTTCTGTCTTATTTTTCTAAATCATCTGATTCCTCTGTTCTTCATCTGGCAGGAACATCTGATAGCTGTCAGATAGTACCAGGCTATAACATTTCTCTGTTACTCCTGTATTCTTTGGCCTATGCTTATGCTTTCACCATGAGATTTTGTAATTCACCATTCAGCCATGCAAAGTGGTTAAAAGGTTCTGTAGTCTATAAAACAGTTGAATGTTTTAAGTTTCAGTTGTGGCAGCAAACTGTAATCACCAGAGATGGAAGTGTGCTGTTTTGGTGGCAGGGATCAGCGAGTTTAAAGATCTCAAATGTCCCTTAGGGCAATAAGCAACACAGGTGCTCCTCAGATCCCGTGTGTTGGTAGTGAAACAGGTCAGGGCACTGATAAACCTGTGCATCGGGCTCTCCTGACTCTTTTCCTCCTTTCCCCAGGGATGTGTCTGAACGAACTCATCATAAACCCTCACCAGCAGCACATGGATGCCTTCTACTGGGTGATCGACTGGGAGGGGATGATTTCTGTCTCCAGTCTGGTTGGGCTGCTGGAGAAACACTTCTTCCCGAAGTGGCTGCAGGTGAGAACCTACCCAGGCTGAGCAAACAGGCAGGATTGTGAAGTGTTTCAGTGGCTCCTGCCTAGAAACTGCTGCCCCAGCGCTGAAATGGTTTAACTACCAAACGGGGTGATTTCCACTCATAGCTCCGTACACATCATAACAGACTATTTCTTAAGACTGTCTCAGTCTTTTACTGAAAGCTCAGTAATAAAAGAGTGATAATGACTCTCCTCCATAAATGTGCCTGTCCTGCTGCATCTGATCTGTTGTGTTTTGCAGGTTCTGTGTTCTTGGCTCAGTAACAGCCCCAATTATGAAGAGATTACAAAGTGGTACTTGGGCTGGAAGTCCATGTTCTCGGACCAAGTGCTAGCACATCCATCAATCAAAGACAAATTTAACGAAGCTCTTGATATCATGAACCGGGCTGTGTCTTCCAGTGTTGGTAGGTGGCTTTTGATGACAGGTCCGCTCGACCTCGTACTGGGAACAGACTGGGACCTTGTTTTCACGTTTTTCTCCAAACAGGTGGGTACATGCAGCCGGGTGCTCGGGAGAACATCGCCTACCTCACCCACACTGAGCGGAGGAAGGACTTCCAGTATGAAGCCATGCAGGAGCGGCGGGAGGCCGAGAACATGGCCCAGCGTGGCATTGGCGTGGCCGCCAGCTCTGTGCCCATGAACTTCAAGGACTTAATTCAGACAAAAGCAGAGGAGCACAATATTGTTTTCATGCCTGTGATTGGGAAGCGGCATGAAGGGAAGCAGTTGTACACATTTGGACGGATTGTCATTTACATTGACCGAGGCGTCGTGTTTGTACAAGGAGAAAAGACTTGGGTGCCAACCTCCCTGCAGAGCCTCATCGACATGGCCAAGTGAGGCCCCGCAATGAACTGGGAAGACCATCTTGCAAACACTTTTACTGTAACTCTTAGAATAAAGAAGTTACAGATTTGTAAATAGAATGAAACTGTAGCTGTACGCCAGGATTTTTTTTCTTGGAAGAGCTGTTCAGGCAGGGTCAAGAGATTAAATGACCCATGGAAGTCGTGCTAAGGGAAGAACAAGCAGTTCTGATGCTTGTGTAATTGCCACCATAATGGGTGTATCAGCAGGTCCAGAGGGACCGCAGGAGGTGGTTCTGCTCCAGCAGCAGATGAGCAGAAGGTCTTCAGTGATAGACATCACAGCCTCTCCTTGCCTGCTGCACCACTCTGGCGGTGAGTTACTGTCCCAACAGTGTCCCTCCCGCAGCGGGTTCCTCTCTCCTTGTCCTCTCGGGGTGTGCTGGTGGCACCTTCAGCCCAGTGTGGCCTGTGGCCATCTCAACAGAGCTGCAATGGGGCTGATTTTTTTCCAGCAAATTCACAGAATGTGTGCTGTGGGACTGCAGCAGTTCAGGGCCCAGAGGTGAAGGAGGTAAATGGAGGCTTTTTTTTCCCTAGAGGGAGGGAAACAGATTTTTTTTTTTCCCCTAGAGGGAGATGGTTCTTCACAGAACAGATTAAATGCTGATTTCAGTAGCACTGAGCAGCTGAAGGCCCTGCCCATGAGAAAGATTTCCTAAGCCTGCATTTGGAACTAGACAACAATACCTTCAACTACACCCCCCTCTCAAATGATTTCCCTGTCCTGATGCTTTTAAATGTGTGTAGCACATGCAAAGGGAGGGGATCAAACAAGCAATTGTGTGGTATGGATGGTTTAAAAGGCAGAATTTAGTTAAACTTGTTTGCTGTAGTTAAGTGAGTGTAAGTCAAAGCACAGCTTTACCTTTTATTAAATAATTAAGATATAAAAATGTCCCATCATGCTCAGTGTTTGGGTGCTGCTGCTTTTGGCGGAGCACGATGATGCTGTCGGTTCCTTAGCTTCATCTCAGCTGCGCAGAAACTGTCGTTGGAAGAGCCGTGGCCCCACGGCAGAGTGTGGTCAGGACTCTGTGGCAGCTGGGCTGCGCCACTCTGCTCCGTCCTCCTTCCTGATGATCTCCAGGTCCTCACAATCCTGGTACGTTGGCTCCTCCACGAAGTTCCAGACCTCAGGAGACAGTCCCTTCAGCTTTTGCAAGGGAAACCAGTGGACAGAGGTGTCGTTAAAGGTGTCTAGGTACCGAGGGTGTGTGGGGAGCGCCACTTCCTCTGTCCCTTTCAAGACCTAAAGAGCATTTGGGGAAAAAGTTATATATTATGCAGAAGAACTTTTCTGCAAATTTCAGTTAAGAGTTGGTAAAGATGGTGTGATGTTAACCTCAGCCCCTGTGTGCTGTGTTCTGCAAATAATGTAGAATGATCCTAAAGCGATTCACTTTTATACTATAGCAGCCAGGAAAAAAAGATTTTTAAAATACCCCCCCTTTTCTTTCCAGTTGCCATTAATTTATCATTAAGAGGTGCTTCGTAAAAACAGTAATGTTAAAAAACTAGTGGCTCATACCTTTGCTATGTAAGAATAATCTCTCTCCAATACTCTTGACAACAATCTAGAATAACATAAGGTAACCAGTGTTAGACACCACACTCCTGTGAAATTTAGACTTTTCTCACCAGGTAAGTGGGAGAGGAAGGAGATGGTTGATGACTGCAAAGTGGACAGCAAGTTGAAAATGAGCAAAAAAGGGGAAGGAAGGGTTGTCTCAAGCAGTGCAGGAGCGAGGGAAGCGAGGAGGGGAGCTCGCTGCTGGAGCAGAGTTCCCAGGGGCTGCACCCACCGCTCCTCAATGCCTCGGAAGCTGTTCCCGATGATGACCATTTTGGACAGGGCCCCCGCAGACCAGTTCCTCCATAGCAGGTTGTTGTACAGCGCTTTCCCGCAGTGCACCATGTAGAAAAGCGTGGCTGACCCCTCAACGCTGTGTTTCCCCTCCTGTGCGGACACCAGTGCTCCCTGTCCCAGCCGAGCCCCCCGGCAGCGGCAGGACGGTGCCCCCACCCCGGATTCGGGGGCTCTGGTCCCCGTGGTCCCTCACCTCGTTCTCCGGGAGCAACCGCAGCCCCAGCTGCTCCAGCGCAGCCGCCTCCCGGGTGGTGAACGCGGGGTCGAACAGGGCGCAGTGCCCGGGGGGTACCTGCGGGGATAGACAGGCGGCCGTGCGCGGGGGCCGGGGCGGCGGGACCCCTCCGGTTCCGGCCCCGTTCCCCCGTGCTCACCCGCAGCTCCTCCAGCAGCAGCAGCAGGAACGCCAGCTGGTGCCGGGCGGTGGGGCAGCCGCCGAATCGGCCCAGCCCGTAGCACACGCAGCGGGCGGGCGGCTCCGCGCAACCGGCCAGCGGGGCCCGCACGGCTCCTGCGGGCACGGACAGACGCGTCAGGCCGGGGGGGCGCGGCGGGGGCGGCCCGTGATCCCCCCGGTATCCCCCCCGCCGCACGCACCGGCGCTCGCCGCCCAGAAGCCGGAGTTCAGCAGGTCGTCCCTGCGGGGAGAGCGCAGCGTCAGCAGGACCGGCAGCCCTGGGGAAAGGGGGCACGCACAGGTCGGGCCCGGGCACTCACCGCGCCTCCTGCAGCCGTCGCAGCACCGCGCCGCCCTCCGCCGCCTCCTNGCCTCCGTAGCGCGGCGGTCACGTGCCGCTGTCATGGGACCCGCGGGCCGCCTCCCGGAAGCAGCGGCAGGAGCCCGGGCCGGGCAGCCGCGGTGGCGCCGGTTCCACCGGACTCGCCCCGCTCCCGCCACTCATGGCCCCTCCCGCCGCGCCGGAGCCGTGGTGAGCCCCTTCCCCCGGGCTCTCCCGGGCGGTGTCACCGGCTCCTCGGTACCGCGGCGGGGGGTGCTGCGGGGGTCACGCGTGGCCGGTGTCGCGGCCGCGCTGCTGCCCCGTCAAGGCGCGTTCGTCCGTTTGGTGGCGGGGAGATTTGTCCCCCGGGGGGGGCAGCGCCGGGCTCCGTCAGTCCCGGGGGTCGCTTCGGGAGCGGGGTCGGTCCCAGGAGGATCCGGTGCCGCCTTCCGAGCGTCCCGAACTTTACCTGTTTCTGGGGAAAGCTCGGCTGTACAGAGCCGGCAACGACCCGCTCGGGAGTGGGGAAAAGTTCCTAAACCCTGGCGGTTGTGAACCGAATAAATGCTCGAGTGGGAGATTTCTGAGGGGAAACCCCCACCCTGTGCTCTGGAGACCCGGCACAGGCGGCAGCTCAATGAACAGCAGCTGAATTAGCAGCAGCCGGTTGTGGGAGCTCTTCGGTCTACGCGTGGTTAATGCTTAATGATAATTATTCCGTGCGCTCGGGATCAGAGAATTTCTCACGAGTCCGTATCTCCTTCCTCGTATCCTAGCCGCACTTACAGGATTTATCTTAAACCTACAAAAGCGGTCATGGGTAATAGCGTGGGACCGTGTTAGTGCTGCTTTCAGGTTTAAACTCGGTGTGATTGTGTGAGAACCACATCTGTCCTCGTTTGTAATAACTGGTTTATTGTTCTACCTGAACTAACAGAAAAGAGAAGGAGAAGCATAACAGTTTTCAAACGTGTAGTCATTTCTGCCAATGCTTTGATTTTTTTTTTAGGTGGAATTACTTTTTCCTTTATGATGGCTCAAAGGTTAAGGAAGAAGGAGATCCTACGAGTGCCGGGATTTGTTATTTTTATCCTTCTCAGGTAACGTCTGCTTTAGTTTTGGTGCCTGTAAAGGAATGTTCGTGTTGTGGATCAGTGCTGATAATCCCAATTCAGGAATGGTTGGGTTTTCAGGTGGAGCTTTAGATTAATTCTTATGTAGTATTAATAGATGTTTTAGGAAAGCTTGTGCGCCTGGAGGCAGTTGAGGAGGCCTCTCACCAGCCCTCACCTCACTGTGCACGGTGCGGGGGACTCTGTGCCCTTGCTGCAGGTCCTGGTGAGTGGGGTTGTCCAGCAGAGCCCAGCTCTGTTGTGGTGGTGTCTAAATAAACACGAGGGCCAAAACTGCCCCTAAATAAACTCTGAGCCCTTGTGCTGCCTGAAAGAAAGCAATCCAGTTATTTTTTTTCCCTGGAAATGTACCTGTGCTACTGCATTGGTTTACAATTGAATTGAACTTATAATTCGTTTTTATTTATACTTGAATACAGTAGTGGCTTTTTTCCCATGTCCTTTCAAAAGTAAAACAAACCAACCCCTCTGTTCCCTGCTGTCCCCACCAGACGCTTATGGAGCAGCAGGAGCTGCTGTGCGGGCAGCTTGCTGGCGTGGTGCGCTGCATGGCCGAGATCTCCGGAGCTCCCCCAAGCCTCATTCGCCTGAGGAAGCTCAAGTTTGCGGTTCTGGTGGATGATGACTACCTGTGGGTGAGTTTGGGAGGTCTAGGGGAAGTCACAGAGTGAGGGCAGGGAAAGTCTGAGCTACTGTATCAAACAAAGAGGGTTGTGTTTTTCCCAGCCCTGGGCTGCACACAGCAAGACCTGGGATAAACCAGAGTGGGAACTTGCAGTACACAACTTGCCTTTGCGAGGGCACTTCAGTTTCATTCACCACAGCCTGCAAGCGTGTGCTGTGGCCAGCACTTCAGCTGTTGGGTGAAAAGCTTCGTGTATGTCATTTACGCATCCAGACCCAGCGTGTTTTCTTAAGATGTATTTGGCAGTGGCTGCAAAGCACTGAGTTCTGTATTGTTATGTGTATCTGTGGGTGACCGCTGATGACTGGAAAAGGATCCCGTGTGCTGCAGTTTATACCAAGGACTTGGTCTCCCTGTTTGGTAGTCTGACCATTCTTCTAACCATCAGTGTTCCCCGATGCAGAGCTTTGTCAGTGTCAACAGACATTTAGCGTGTAAAGAGCAGCGTGGGACAGAGTTGTGACAGAAATGCCCCAAACCGTCCCCTAGAAACTGGACCAAGACTGATCAGACCTGTTTAATTGGTTTTGCTGTTCAGGCTTGCTGGGCTCTGGTGTTTCTGTTTCTCTTGACAACTCAAAAACTAAATGACGCATCTTCATTGCTGTAAATAATAAGATAATCTGAATATTTTTATGTACTCAGTTTCAGGAAAATGTTCTCAGCTATTAGAGCACTAAGCTAGGTCATATAGTGTGGGAAGGGAGCGTGTCTAAAATGCTGGATTTGTGATATTTATTTATCCTGTCTGTGCCAGAGCTGTTCTGTGAGTATTTTTGATTTTCCTTTTCGTCTGACTTGTGAATCTGGGGGATGTTTGCCTGCCACAGCGCTCCTTGTATGCCCTCAATACTCATCTGAATGCGATAAGAGTTGTTCTCACTTGCTCTGCCCGGGTTTTGTCAGGAAACGTTCTTCATTCATGGCTTTCTGTATCGCAGGCTCTGGGCTGTGCTGTGGAGCTCCCTGACGTCAGCTGCAGGCGCTTTCTGGAGCAGCTGATCAGCCTCTTCACGTTCTACAATGGACCCGTTCGACCTGCGTACATGGTAATTAGGGGTGGGTGTCTGCTAGAGGTTTCCTAGATGTTTGGTCTAAAGCAGCTTCCTCTTGATACCATCTTCCTCCTCATCCTCACAAACTCTGTCACATGTAGCTGCTTCCCCATCTAGATTGCCTCTGACACCCCTGTGCTGTGACAGCTGTGTGGGTTTTTATTGTCCGCAGGCATTTTCTCAGGAGGAGCTGAGCAGGCAGTGGGACAGATACATCGAACATATCCACAAAAACACCAGTGACCTCCACAAGATTTTCAATTCTCTCTGGAACCTGGACAAAACCAAGGTAAAAGCCCGTCCTCTGCAGTGTCTGGCTCTAGTGCTGCCTTAGTGTCAGTGCTTTTGTGTTTTATTTGCTGCTTTGAGCGTTTCCCAGGACTTTCTGGCTTAACTTCCTGTG
Organism: Pampusana beccarii; assembly: GCA_013399365.1. NCBI lineage: Eukaryota > Metazoa > Chordata > Aves > Columbiformes > Columbidae > Pampusana > Pampusana beccarii. The sequence continues at coordinate 1,553,180 of VWYH01002951.1, read as the reverse complement.
GTTTTCCTGCTCCAGGTGGACCCCCTGCTTCTGCTGAAAGCAGCTCTCATCTTGCAGACTTGCCAGCGGTCCCCCCATGTCTTGGCAGGCTGCATTCTCTACAAGGGCTTGTAAGTAACTAAAGGGTTAATGTGCACATTAAATCTGCCCCTTGCGGGGCTGTGATCTCGGAGCAAGTCCAGGGAGCAGAGCAGGGGCATTGGCTGTGCACACAGGGCTCCTGTTATTGGCAGGAACATTGATGCTCCAGGCAAGGTGACCCCTGTCTGCTGCTGTATTGCACAGAGGGTGAGCAGTTATTTGTGTTTATCAGTGGGAGAAATGGAAGCACGAAAAAATTCAAGGTTTGGGTTTTAGTAGTAATCTGCTGTCTTTGATATTCAGCAGGATGTGAAGACTGAACTTCTCTTAGGCTTTTTAGGTGCAAGTCACTAAAAAAACAAAGACGTGTGAATATTATTCTTTCCCCCATTCCCTCTTGCAAAAACAGTGCGTGTGTGTGTCTGTATGTATTTTTTTTTTCTTTTTTGACTGGCTGGTTGGCCAGGACCACTCTCTATACTGATAGAAAGTGTGCAGACAAATGAGGCAGAATTTCCCATGAAAAATGTTGGCTTCTTTCAACCAAAGATTGATCTTAGCTGGAGATGCTGCAGATATGGCACTGAGCAGCATCAAGGAAAGCCTCAAAGGTGGCCTTGAAAGGAGGTGGGGGAATCTGAGAATTTCTTGGCAGTAGCATTCAAGCGCCATTTTTCGTTGGCATAAAGTGTTCCTGTAACACCATTTAGGAACATTGGAAATGTGCCGCAACATGCGCATCTTTCCAGGTCTGGCAGAGGCAGGCCAGGCGTTTTCAAGGGAATGAGCTCAGAACACTGAACGTGAGTCACTGCAGCACCGGGGAGCCAGCAGCGTATTGCAGCGGAGTGGATGTTGACTCGAGAGCAGAGTCTCGTCCTGTGTCTGCCCATCGCCCACGTGTGTGTCTCACTGCTCTGTCTGGTAGAAATTTCTTTTTTACACCAAATGTCATCCAAGTTCTCTGAATCCCGAATCTACAGCACTACAAAGGGCTTTGTACTTGAGTTAAACTTCTACTTTAGAGTCTTTTGGAGAATCTCCAGAATGTGGATCTCAACAAGACATAAATGGAAAGACTGAGAGCACCTTTGGGAGCCCCGTCCAAGGGGCCTGTGCTGCCAGATTTGAGTGCCAGTTTTTCCACATCTTCCCCAGTGCCCATAGCTCTTCATGGGGCAGCAGGAAGCCTGTATAGATCAGCCTGTCTTAGCTCTTGACTTGGCAAAACCAGGTTTGTTGGCCCAAAGTAAATGCCCAGAGGTGGTTTTCCTGAGTTTGGAGTGGAACTGACCCTTTTTTGGGTCAGAGCGATGGGCTCTGTGGCTGAGCCTCAGGAAACAGCACTGCTCACAGGTGACTTTGTTGTGTCCTTTCAGGATTGTGAGCACCCAGCTGCCTCCACCTCTCACTGCCAAAGTTCTCCTGCAAGGCGACGAGTCTCCGCACCAGGTATGTTGCTCAACACATTCCTGAGTGCAGGTACCCAGCGGTTCGCATGCAGCCTGGAAGTTCTGCTCACACTGATCTTATATGTGCCCTTACTGGCAAGGACAAATGTTTGGAGTAAATCGAGTAAGGTTTCAAGACTTCTGCACTAGAAACTTGCCTTTTTTTTTTTTGTCTTTAAATTACTGAATTCATGAGTTCTCACCTATGTGATGTTTTGATTAGCTTTTTACCCAAGTTTAGGTATTTAGTGCTGAACATACAAAATAAATGTCTGAAAGTGACAAATAGGTCAATTTTTGTTTGCATTAAAGCTTGTCAAAAGTATTTATTTACACTGCTCAAGATCTACAAACAAGCCATCAAGCTCTCCATACAGATCAGGCCTCTGCTTTTCTCTGGTTGAGTGAACCAAGGGTTTGTGCCCTGAGCAGGCAGTTATGGCAAATTGTGACGTTTGTCTTTGCTTTTGGGTGTATTTTGGTTCTTGAAAGTCCCCTTGGCTGTGAGGGCTGCCTAAGAACCGAATCATTGCCCAGCATGGTAAACCAGTCACAGCTTTTGCCAAAGTGGCTGGGCTGGGCTCTGCTGCAGCCCCAGGAAGCTGTGGGGGCTGGCAGGGGTTGAGTCATGGCACGGAGCTGATTCTTGGCTTTTCTTTCAGAGCGAGCCTGGAGGTGAGGAGCAGCGTGAGCCTGGTGAGTGTCCAGCTGCAGAGAACTGGTTGCCAAGTGCACAGCATACGGGCAACACGCTGGGTTGCGTTCTCTGCAGAGAGAGCATGAGCTGGTTCTCGGGGATCCACAGCAAAGCTGTTGCTGGATGCAGGAGTGTGTCCCTGAGGGTGCTGCTGCCACTAGGCAGCATGTGCCAGTGGGTGTTGTGTAATCAGAACCAGTTTCTTCCTTCAGCTAAGCAAAGAAGTTTGCTCTTTTGGGTTTAATTGTCAGTTCCGCGGATTCCCAACATGCCTGCTTTAATTCCGGTTACCCATGTGCCTACTTGGCTACTGACGGAACCCTGAAAACAGATGGCTGATGCTTTCAGTCCAAACCTTCAGTCATCGTTTTTAAGCATCAGTTTATAGATATTCTGCCAGGATGGTTAGGAAAAAAACAAACAAAACCTAAGGGAAAATATAACTGTGTGAGGCATTAAGTGTATGAGGAGGCTGGGAAGGTGCTGCCTAGTGAGCTGTGGGTAGCTGTGGTGACCCAGGATGGTGGCATGATTTCTCCCACGGAAGCCTGGGTCCTGATGGATCTGGCTTCTGTTCCTTATGCTCAGGCACGTTAATTTAATCCTCAAACCCCCATTGCTCTTGCAGATTCTCCGTTGCCGCAGGGTGTCCGTGTCATCCCCGTATTCCTAACAGAAGATGAAGTCTCAGTGCTCCGAGACTTTCCAGTGGAGTGGATGTCTAGGTAGGAAATCAATCTGACACATCGAGGGGCTTTTGCAGCAAGGGAGCTAACACAGGGCTCTGTGTCCTTGCTGGCTGTCGTTACTGGTTTTGCTGATACTGACTCAGACTCTGTCATCTGGCTGTTAGAGCTGCCTGAGATCGTTCAGGCTGGACGGAATTTGTGGTGTCCATCTCTCTGCCATGAATCAGCCTGAAATAGAACCGTTTACTAAGAGCCTCTACAATGTTCTGTTGTTCCTCAGCTCACTGTGCTGCTCCGTGCTTTGTGACGTTCCCAGTGCCAGTGGCCTGTGTGTTTCACCTGCACCAGACTGCCCATCCTTTCCTGAGGCAGATGCTCTTTGTAGCAGGCAATAGATTAGCTGTTGAACACTAGTAGTGTCATTAGATGTGTAATAACTCCAAACAGATCCTATTCAGTAGTTTAACCGACTTGTCGTCTCCTGTTAGGTCACCTGTGTCCCACACAAGCCCCAGAGGAGAGGAGAATGCTCTCTGCTCCCAGGCAGTGCCAGAATCAACAGGAGTTCATGCAAACCAAGCCCTGAATAACATCTCTGTGCAGGATTCCCCTTGGGACTGTGCTTCAGGCACAGCTGCAGCAGAAGGTGCTGTGCAGTCAGGCAACCTTGCAAACACAGGTCCTCCAAAGGGCTTCACCGAGATGGAACCCAGTGCAAAGAATTCTCCAGCTGCAATACTGAGTAGCCCAGACAGCAAAAGCTCGGAGCTCAGTAGCAAAGCATCATCCCCACCAGAGAGAGACACGAAGCAGCTGCCGAGCCCTTCCGCACTCCATGCTGCTGAACAAGCTCAAGCAGCAGGTCTGTATCTGGAAGGCTTCTCCTTTCCAAACCCGTACGCCCAGGAGCAGAAGAATCAGAACATGGGGAAATCCCTTGTGGACGCTGATGTTGAGCAACACAGTTCCCCAAGTTATTCTGCAACCAGCGAACAAGACGAGCAAAGGACTGTAAGTCAAAGCAGCATCTCTGCAGAAAGCAGCAGTGCAGCTGGTGGTGATGTGCAGGGTTTGGATTGCATGGGCACTGCGGTGCAGCCAGAGAACATGCGCTGTCCCCAGATCGGGGACAGTGTCCAGCTGCCTCGGGTGGACACTCTAGGGGCCCAGGGTGGTGTGGAGTCAGGCAAACGCTGCAGACCAGTTAAAATGAGCTTGTACGTTCACTGCATCAAGGGGCTTGTGCTCTCCCTGCTGGCTGAAGATCCCCTCCAAGAGGACCAGCGCTCCGTGGAGGATGTGGTGAGTGGCAAAGCTTCTGCACACCCGCATGTCCCCTCAGTGCTGCCTGTCTGCAGGGTGGGGACGACAGGGGTTATGCTGAAGAGCGAGCGTTGCACTGCTGTTCCCATCTCTGCTCACCTGCTCTGTGTTGTGCAAGGCAAAGCTGTTTGGCTCAGGGTTCGTCACTGCAACCAAAGCTTCGTGGGCGGTTGTTTGCGAACGTTGCAGTGAGCCCGAGAGGTGAGAGCGCCGTCTCGCAGGCAGCTCCTGTTGCCTGTTGTTGTCTGTCGGTGCCAGCACCAGAGCAGAACATGGAGGTGTGACCATCAGGAAGCCCCATGGACTGCCAAAGGCCTCTGCTGGCTTTGGGATTTGTTGGGAAACCCTGTCAGTTCTGTAGTGCTTTTTGGAAAGCCAGGTTTGTTCTGTTTAACCTCCGCTTCACGCATCACAGCTTCTCACTTGGAAAGCACCGGAGAGACGTGTCTGGCAGCAAGTCCCCAAAGTGATTCCTTTCTCCGTGAAAGTCTGTCTGTCTGCGTCCCCAGCCTTCTTCTCCCTGGCACTGCTCTTGGCGCCGGAGTGAAGCGTGTCATTTGGGTGCTCTCGATAGGTGCTGCGCCAGAGCGATCCCAAGTTGCCCTGCTGAGATTTGCTTTGTGCAGAGGTTTCCCTGGCAGGCGGTGCCACTCGTGGGGCTGCAGGGAAGGACGTGGTGGCCCCAGCACTTCCCGGCGAAGCATCAGGATGCAGAGCTGCCCCCGGCCGCTGCTGCCCGCCCAGGGAGCTGAGTCAAAGCTGCAGAGCCCTGTTCGATGTGCCAGTTGCCATGGGAACAACCTAATTTCTTTAACCATCAGACTGGAAGGTGGAGGAAAGCTCAGACTAACCCTGCTCCCAGCATTAGCAGAGCTCAAGGTTACTCCTTTTCCTTCCAAGCTCCAGGACTTGGAGGATGCGGCTGTGATCCCACCGTAAGCGGCGGGATGGCAGCTCCACACAGCACAGGAGGGTTGGCGTGCCCGGGAAGGGGTTACTGCAAAGTCAGCTGAGGCCATGAGGTGCAGCCTTGACGTTTTGCACCAGACACGGCAAATCACTCTGTCCCCTTCCGGCTCGTTTCAAACAGGCAGCTGCTCAACAGCTCCTGCTCTGCCACGTCTTCTCCAGCTATGAGGAGAGAGGGGGATGAGACGGATGGGAACGGATGCTCTGGAGCTGCAGGTCAGCCGTGTTGCACTGGTACCTGCAGCTGCTCAGGGTTTCCTGTGGTCGCGGCTCTGGTCTGGCTGGGAGCACAGCCCTGCTGTGCTGGGAGCCGGTGTGGTTCCCGACAGCTGCAACTGGAAACCGACCTCTGCTTTGTTTCATCTCGACTTGCCATGAGCAGGAGCATCTGAGGGACATCGGTAGTGTATGAAATGTCTGGTGGGCGACAGCTCTGCTGGTGATACCCTGCATGTCCTCTTCTGTCACACGCCTGGGCAGTGCCAGCAACCTGCCCGGCCTGGTGCAGTTTGTCATTCGGCTCATTAAATCTCCAGATCAGGTGCCCGTCAGTGCTGCTCAGCGTCTTGGTCGGTTTTCCTTTGTGCGTTGCCCCAGGGCTGACAGAGCCTGTTCCGTTCCGGTTCCTCTTTTCCCAAACACGCCGCTTCCCTCTCACATGCTCTTGCTTTGGATCTCATCTTAGCAAAGCTGCACTGTCACCCAGCCTGGGTTGTGAGTGGGATTGGGTTTTTTTGACTACACCCTTCCTCCGGGTGATGGTGTTTGTTATCTCATAGAAGATACTCCTGCGGGGACACCCCAGGAGGAAGCGTGTTGTTGGAGGAGGCAGAGACAGGCTCTGCTGCTGGCACCATGGTGGATTTGAGGCGGAACCTCAGCTCGTCTGTTCCTTTGTTTATCTGTAGATTAAAAATCACCCTCAGCTCTCAGGGATGTCAAAGCTTAGTTAGAATTAATGTTTGTCGAGTGCTTTAAGGCCCGTGAATGACACCAAAGAAGGGTAAAATATGCTCCTTGTGCATCTGAGAGGAGCCGACAGCACCGATCATCCCTCTGGGAGGACAGTTTCCAACACAGACAGAGCAGGAGGATTTGGCGGCTTTCAGGCTCACTTTCCACCGCGGTTTAAGTCTTATCCCTTCATTTCACTGCACTGAAAAGAAAATCCATTCCATGCCCAGCGGGTGCAAGGGCAGGCTGGGCGCTGCCGTCCTGCTGAACTGAGGTTTGATCCGCTCCGTGGTGAGGAGAGCAGACAGGCTGGAGGATTATGGAGATAATCCCAGTGCTGCCGGCGAGTCCCTCGGTCCTGCCTTGCCCTGCCCGCTGCATGGACCCTCAGCATGGCCAGGGCTACTGAAAGTCCAGTTGGGCAAGCAGCTTGGCTTTCACATTAGTGCATTGTTGTGCAAATCCATTGCTCTGTGCCGGGGCTGGTGTTACCTCACAGGTGAGGCTGTTCCCTTGGCTTTTCTTTTTTCCCTCGAGTGCTGACCCGGCACTGCAGCGGCCCAGGGGCTCAGAGCAGAGCTGAGTGCCCATTAGAGGATTCACTCCTCTGTGGAAGCTGCTGCGGGAAATGCTGCCAGCGATTACACCCAGCACTGGTGTGTAAAGCTGCATCCTGTGCTGTACTGCCTGCCTGCTGTAATAAGGGCTGATAAGCAAAGGAATATTCCTTGCTGCTGCTAAAGTCGTGGCCAGGATGTGGAAATGAGCCCTGGAGAATAATGTGTGATGGCAAATTAATAGTGTCTTGCATTTTCCCAGAATTAATAGCATCAGGGGGTTTAATGGCTTATTTTCAGGTTGGAGTGTCCTTTTCTGAGTGCTAGTCTCACTGACTTGTGACTTTTCCTCTGTCCCCAAGGCTCCCAGCCGTTCCTGGGTGGCAGCTTGGGCAGCAGATCACAGAGGGGTCTGGTCCCCTTGTCATCGACATCGGTCACCCCAGCTCCCTGCGGTACCTCCCTGGGAGTCAGGCCCAGCAGGGCTTGACTCTAACACGTGCCTTTTCTTGCCCTGTCTGCAGTACCACAGCAGTCTGGCTTCTCTGAACGGCCTTGAGGTTCATCTGAGGGAGACTCTGCCCAAGGACTCCTCGTCCTCAGCCAAGACAACCTACAGCTTCACTCACTACGACTGTGTTCAGAACGTGCTCACGGGTAAGTCTTCATCTTCTGGAACAGCAGCCGCTTTGAAGGAGGGAATATGGAGGAGAATAGGTTTATGGTAACCTTTTGTCATGCTTCAGACAAATTCTCAGAAATGTTGCTTGCTGTAACTCTTACCACATAACCTGGATATAAGGCCTTATTGGGGAAGCTTTGTCTTTAGAGTTTATAATCTGCTGAGGCTTACTGATCTCTTTGTTTGGATGGGAGCCAGAGGCTGCTGGGAGATGGAGCAGCTGCCACTGGCACTTTGCTGGTGTTGCTTGGGGTTCTGCTGAGGGCTAAGCCTGAGGACAGGGCTCGACACCCTCTTCAAACCTGCCCTCCACCCCGCGCAACTTCCTTCATTCCTGGTGCGATGCCTTTTGTCCCACTGTACAACAGAGTGTTTGTCAGTTGTTTCTGCCTACGAGAAGCAGGATCTGGGAGCACATCGTAACCAGCAGCTCAGCAAGTGCTGCCCTGGATCGGTGGGTGGACCACCGACACGCAGAGACCCCCGTGCACGTATCGCTTCCGTTCACTCTAATATTTCCCTTTTTCTGGCAGCCTCACCGTCAGCATCCTGCCTCTCTCCAGCTTAGAAGTGCTTTAGGAAAAGAGAGAAACCCCCATGATTCTGGGTAACCCAGGTCTCGGGCCTTCTTGTTCGCCCACTAACTAGTGTCATTGAGGTGACACTGGGGCTTGGGGTGCCACCCAGTCTCTGTTCTGTGGGTACCAGGGTCTGTGGGAGTGTCTGCAGCCTGTTCCTGCTCAGCATGGGGGGACATGCTCCTCTGCAGCTTGGGCTTGTAACCCACCCCCTGCTCCTGTCCCGCAGCCAACCTGCCCCGCACACCCGGGCCCCTGGACCAGCACTTCCTGAGAGCGGCCACGCTGATCCACAGTGACTTTGGGCAGCTCCCCGACGCCTCCGAGGTCATCGTCAGGTACGGGGTGCTCGGGACCGCTCCCTGGGGCGCATGGGAGAGGCAGAACGCCTTTCCTAGGGCTGACTGAGGTTTGGCACGCAGGGGATTCACACTGGTGTCCCTTGCCGAGGGTCAGTCGTGTCACCTTATTCCCTGAAGTTTAGTTGTGGGCTACTTAATCTTGTGCCTGCAGTGTGGTCTGGGTGGTGAGAGGCCAGAATGGCACCAGGGTGAGTGAACTGAAGGCGCAGCCGAGTTGTGCCATAGCTTTGGATTAAGATATAACGCTAGAATATTGCCAGTTCTTGGCACCATAAGGTTCTAAGACGCAGTTTTAAATATAGCTGTTCCTAATAAATTTGTGTCTCGGCTGGGAGCCAAAGGCGCCCAGAATTGGCAACCTAGATTTTGTTTTCTTGCACGGCATGTTGGGTTGGGAACACACTGTGATGTGCGTGGCAAACTCCATTGTAATGCGCCAGGCGAGATGGTCTTATCGCAGCCACGGTGACGCTGGCCCGGAGCTGCAGCCCTGCTCCTGGGCTGCTCACATTGTGAGCGCGCAGAGATTCTGCTTGCCTGGCCCTGGCCCTGCGTGTTTGTCCAAAACATGATGAAATAGAGATGCTTCTGGGAATTACAGCATTTCACTTCCCTGACGTAGCTTGCCAAGGGAATGTGAATCACACACTCCAGTGCTGGAGAACTCCTTGTTTAGCATTAGTTTGACTGGCTCCTTAAATCCTCTACCAGCCAAGCTGGCGGATTCTGTGTTGCCCCAAAAAAAGCAACTCCACGTGTGAATCAGAATGAGTAGCAAGATGACTAAAACTGCTTTCTTTTATGGCGAGTTGTCACAGAAGGGTGTCAGCAAACATATCAGTCGCTGCTTTACTCTGTCGAGGAGGAGCGCAGAGTCCTTTGCTTTGCTCCCTCCCAGCTCTCTGCCAGGTAAACCCTGAGTGGTGGCTTCCCATCAGCAACTTGAGCTTCTGTGGTTACAGTATCTGGCTGTTGTCTGAGCTTCATCACACGTGTTGCAGGGGATTAGGCATATGGTGCTTTCTCTTTTAGGATGCCCAGACCCTTGAGAAGGGGGGTCTGGTTCCCCGTGGCCTCTGGCAACACACTGTGGGGTTTTGGTGCCTATTTTAGCTCTGGGTTCCTTTGCTCTGCTGAGAGAGACCTAAAATTCCCTCTCAGTAGCTGAGAGTCCAGTGCCACCAGTATCCCAGGGCCCAGCTTGGTGAGCTGAAGGGGATCTTACCCAAAGCTGTGAATCCTGACCGCTGCCTTCTCTCCTGCCCTGCCAGGAACGCCTCCACAGCCGTGTACGCCTGCCGGAACCCTGTCCAGGAAACCTACTTCCAGCAGCTGGGCGCTCCGCTCCGCAACTCGGGCGTCCCCAACCCCCACGACAGCGCCTTCAGCCTGCCCAGCAAAGCCAAGCAAAAGCTGCTGAAGCACGGAGTGAACCTGCTTTGAACCTGTGTGTCTGAGCCCGTGCTGAACGTTCATCTCCAATACGTAAAATCTCAAAGGTGTTTACTGGGTGGGAGGCAGGAGGCTCTGTGCTATGTCTGCGGGGTCTCAGCCTGCCTTGCCCTGGGGAACGGGCTCTGTTCCTGCAGCTCACGCTGTGCCAGTGCAGGTTGGTGTTGGCGTCGGCTCTGACCAAAGGCTGCAGATAGAAAATTGCTGTTGGGCTGCTTGGTTTACATTGACTCTGGGACTATTTGTGGTTCTCTGCTGCAAGGAGAGGCTCCTGGGGTGCCTTGCCCTGAAGTAAAACCTCTTCTTGTTCTAAGCTACACAGACAGCGGGCTGCTGGGCAGTGCTGACTTTGAGATATCAGACACTGCATCTGCCGGGAGTCCTGTGCCTACACTTGGTCTGGTCAGACTTGGGCTTTATTTATATCTCTTAATCTATAGAAATGATCCCCTGCCATGATGTAATGCCTTACCTTGATTAACAGCGTGTTCTCAGCCTAACTGGAATAGAATAAGTGCTGCAAAACTCATAATCCTCCTACAGGAGCTGTCAAGGGGTTTGATACTGTCGCTGCTTCAGGGAGGTCCTTGTCCCCCCACAGCTGCCTTCCCACCAGCCTCTCACTGGGGCCGTGGTGATGGTGATGAAGGCTCTACACCCCCTGCCTGTGCCTTGGCCTCCTGCTCCCTCCTGCACAAGGACCTTGTTTCGCTTCCTAGCTCTCGCTACTCAGTCTGTTCTGTTGACAAAAGGCAAGCGGGAGCCCCTTGAGCTACTGGGACCAAAGCGGGTTTGCAGCCGCTCTCTGTGCTGGGGGTTTCAGGGCCTGTTGCTGTTACAGACGCACAGATCACCGTGACGGTGACAATAAACGAGTCTCCAAGACTCATCCAAGTGCAATGTGTCAGTGGCCAGAGTCCACTTACTGCCTGGTTGTTGTGTTTGTGATTCCTGGTGCGAGGGTTTGGGGGTGGGTGACCCGTTGCCCCATGCGCAGGTGGGGTTGGACGGGCAGTGCATGTTGTTTCTACCACCCCTGCAAAGCAGCCACTTGTCAGGGTCTGAGCAGATCACTGGAGGTGGAAGTGTTGGTGGCTTTACTGTGAAATGGTGACAGCAACAGAGCTGCAAGGAGATGCCGCTGTCTCCTGGCCAGGTGTTTTGGGAGGTGGTGGCATGCAAACGAGTTGAAGGAAAAGCCTGAGAGGGACAGGAAGGAGTTTTGGCACAGCAGCAAAGCACAAAATAGATGCTTTTGCCTGCTGTCGTGAGGAATCTTCCTCTGCAATCTGCTGTGCCGTCTGTCAGCAGCGAACAGCTGGGGTGGCTTCGTTCCCTTGTGCTTCTTGAGCTGCATCTGGCCACTGAGACCTATTTCTGTCCTTTAACTGTTAAGAGGAAAGTTGTCTTGCAGTAGTACAGCGAAGATCTCCAGGCCCTTGAGTTAATGATTGCGTTGGAGAGAGGATGTTTAAAAATCGGTCATTAAAAGTAGAACACGATGAGGAGCAGTTACTGTGCTGGCTGGGTCCGGTCTGAGCATGTGAGTGCTGGGAATGAGGGCCGGGGCCTCGTGCTGAGCCATTTCTGGTGTTGCCAGGCTGGCTTTGTGCTCGGGGAATGTTGGGTGATGCATTTGGGGCAGTTGGGCAGGACAGAAGTGTCACGGGGCTGGGTGATTTAAAGCGTCGCTTGTAAGCTCAGCTCAGGCCCGTTCCCTCCTCCCTCCCTGCCAGCAGCTGCCTTAGCAGAACCCAACCCCTCTGTGTTGTGCTTGACCCCGGAGCAGTTACACCAGCAGGCAGAGCCCATTCTGTTTTCAGCACAACAGTTTATTGATAATCTTTGCTTATCCACTGTATGAATGTCACCAAACCGTAAGACAGTTGCCAAGCCAGCCTGCTTCCTCGGGGTCTGGTTCCAGGCAGTCAATGTGTGTAGAAATCATGCACTTCAGATTTTCTGTAGCAAGACAGGTGTAAAAAATCTCTTGGATGTATTTGAAATCTCTGCCTTATCTTGCAATCTAATCACTGAAAAATTGGTAAAGAAATCATAGGGGAGGTGGGCTGCGTTCCCTCCCGGGAGCGGGGGCGAGCAGTCCCCAGAGCCAGGCCGAGGCCACCGACCCCGGCACAGCCGTGTCCCAACCAGAGGTGCAAGGACAGCGGTGAGCACCCGCGACATGCTGTGCTGCACCTGTAGCATGTTATAAACCCTGCGGTAGCTCTGCACCCCAAAACCCCCGAAGAAACCCTGGATGCTTGGCAATGTCAGGAAAAGTGTGTTGGTTGCTGGGTGGGCAGGAGTCCCAGGGTGGAGGGCTCGTCCCTTGGGCTGCAGAACGAAACACCTGCTGCCTTGGGAAACCTTTCCTGTGCTGTCAGGTACGTGTGAGCTGCTGCTGTGTATGCTCTCTCTGGCTCCAGGAGAGGAGAAGCTGGAGCAGCAGAAGGAAGCGTCACCTCCTCCCTTTGCTCTGGACAAAAGCTTTGTTCTGCATTCCCAACGTGTCCCTGCCTGGCAGGGGCTTCCCAGCTTGAGCGGTGAAAACTGAAGGTTGCAGATAAAGCCAGGAGGGGATTTAGGCAATTGATAACGCCCTTGGTCAGATTAAAGAGTGGGGCCTGATGTGCACTGTCCCCTTGCCAGGATGGACATTGGGTTGCTGAGGCAGGAGGGACAGGAACCGTAGGCCAGGGCCCCCCTGTCATGCGAGGGGGACAGGAGCCCCTGGACTGGTGGTGCAGGAGCTCGCTGCAGGCTGAGTGCTGCCTGCACTGCCTCATCTGCCCCGGGGTGCATCGTGCCCGCTGCAGCCTCTGGTGTCCGTCTGTCCATCTATCAGGGGACAGCAACAGGGCTGGGGTAGGCTGAGCTCAGCGCTGGGCTGGTTGGCTGGTTTGATGTGCGTGTGCTGTTCATTTGACAACCACAAGAAGTTTTACATTATTACATTCAGACAAACACCCTTGGTTTAGTTACTCTACTTCTGAACACCGCGAAACACAGTAGCAACATAACACGGACGGGCATGGTGCTGCAGCGAACCATGGGGGGCAGGCGATGCGCTGGCGTGTTGGAAAATAATCCCTGAAGCCAACGATGGGAATAAAGAGATGGCCATTGATACAGGTGACAGTTTCCATTTACAGGAGCCCGGGGAGGGAGGACCCCGAGGCCATGTGCCATCACGGCGGGCGTCCACGCGTGGCGGAGCCGAGCCGGCACGGCCGCCCTGGAACCCACGACACCGGCAGCACCGTCACCGTCCCGGGGCGAAGATGAAGTCGAGGGCTTGGCGCTCCGCGGCAGCGACGTTGGGGTGCCACAGGTCCACCATGAACACCACGCGAGGACCCTCCTCTGGGGGACCTGGTGGGGAAACAAGCAGGGGCTGAGGCTGCGCTCCCAGGGCAGAGGCTGGTGCTCTCCCCGATGTGATAGTGATGGGCTCCGCATTGGGAAGCTGCTGCCTGCACCCCGGGCAGCGCCTGCACCCAGCAGCACGGCCAGCCTGCACCTGCAGCAGGGACGTGTCTGCCCAGTACAACCCCAGTAAACATCAGCTGCTCCCTGGGAGCCCAGTGCCTCCAGCAGCTGGCAAAGGCACCATCCTCCCTGCCAGGGCTCCGGGGCTGGTCTGGGTGCTCGGAGCCGGCGGTTTCCCGGTGCAGGCAGCAGCGCGATGCTGAGCCTGCCCCTGTGCAGCTGCATCCCAAAGGGGCAGGGAGCTGCTGCTGCGCCATCCCAGCCCTGCGGCCCCACGCTGAGCTGCCTTCCCAACCCCACGGCACGGTGGATGTGGGAGCAGCAGCTTTTGTTCTCCCACTCTTCACAGCTCTGCTTGATGCTTTTATGCCATCAGTGAATAATGCCGGTTAATCCGGGAGAGCTGAAGTGGAACGGTCTCCGTCAGTGATGGAGAGAGGCAGCAAAACAGGCCAGCGCGAGGCTTTTCTCCCTGCACCAGAGACAAAGGTGCCTCTGGCACGTCAGCACTGAGCCACTGCCTCGTACCGGGACCACCGCAGCCGCCATGCTGCCACCAGCAAGGGCCAGAGGATGCCGAGGCTGTCGGCTTTGGAGCCCACGGAGCTCTGGGGGACCAGGGAAGCATTTCTGTGCTGGCTGCCATGGCAGGGAGAGGATCGGGGACCCCGTGCTGGGCTGGCAGCAGGAACAAGTCCTGGGTCTCCCCTGGGCAAGGAGCATGGGGACCCTCCACCGCCCTGGAGCAGCCAGGAGCATTTGGGGGGGATGAGCCCCACCACGCCAGCCCTGGTGCCAGCCGAGGGCAGCAGCGGTGTCACCCCCGGGATGCAGGGGCCACCAGCCCTGCAGGGGCGTTGGCAGGAGAAGGGGCTGGGCCAGGCCACGCTGCCCCCCCGCTCCCCAGCGCTGGTGTCGGTGTGAGACGAGGCTGCGAGGCCCCGCGCTGCACTGACCTTCGTGGAACGCCGTGTGCAGGAAGGAGTCGTCGAAGAGCAGGCAGCGGCCCTCAGCCCAGCACTGCGGCTCACCCCCCACCACCAGCTCGCAGTTGCTGGGCGTCTTCAGACCTGCAGGCACAGAGAGCGAGCACAGGGAGGGTCAGGCAGTGCTGCACTCCCCAGGAGAAGGGAGCAGCCCCAAAATGCATATGGTGAGCTCCACCCGGGCTCCGTGCTGCTGCTGAGGGGCTGCTTCCCTGCAGAGAGCAGCAGCAGAGGCTGTGCTGAACCCAGAGCATGGCAGAGTGCAGGTTCAGAACGTGTACAGAGCTGGCACTGCATTTGCAGGCAGAACTCGGAGCCTTGTTCAGTTCAGCCCCTGCCTGCTCCTCTGCCCGCTCCCTCCTGCCCCCCTCGGCCCCAGCTGCTGCAGGGCTGTGCCACAAAGAGCTCAGCATCGTGGGCACCCTCTTTTGTACCTGGAACAGCCACTGAGTCCCCAGAGCCCACAAACACGGACTGAAGGCAGAGCCTGCCTTCTGCTTCCTCCAGCTCTGGTGCAATCCCCCTGCCTGGGCAAGGCTGGGTAGGAGATGCTGCACTGGGATTCAAGTAATGGGCTCAATTCCCAGCACTGCCACAAACTCCCCTTTGACTTTGTGTCACTCAGCATCTGCCTTGTCACTTGGTCCCCCACCTGAGATGCTGCCAATTCCCCCACGAGGCAGCTGCAAGGACAGAAATTCAGGGGAGGGTCACAAAACCTTCATAAAGGAAGAGACTGTGCAGGCCACAAGCAGAAGGACAATCCTAGAGATATGGGTCTTTTCCTGAAATACAGGTCAGGCCACTTTGACAAGGGTTGATCCCACTACCCCCTGCATCGGGAATGTCACCCCCTGCAGTGCTGGGGACAGCTGCAGCTGGTGCAGAGTCAACCTGCCCCGAGGATGCAGCCGTGGTGGAGAAAGGGGTCAGGGCTCACGTGGTTTGCAAACGGTAACGATGCAGCAAACAAGCAGGAGCAGATCTCACAGCGATGCCAAAACCAAGCAAGCACAGCAGGGACTCCCAGCTGCCCAGGAGAGCCAGGAGCACAAAAAGCTGCTCTGCTTTTCTAATGGGTGGTTCGAAGCCTACAAACCCCAAAGCCATTTCCCTGCAGCACAGCCTCAGCTGGAGATGCTCCAGCTGGAAAGGGGGAGCAGAGCAGCCAGGGGAGGTGGGGAGGAGGTGGCCAGCGATGCGCAGCCTTTTCATCGCACCTGCACCCCAGGGTCATTCCCTCCCCTTGGAGGGCAGAGCCAGTGCCTGTGCTCAGCCCTGTGCATTCAGCAGAGCAGCAGCAGGGTTAGGGTAAAACCTAGAGAGCGACTTGGCTCTGCTGCCAGCTGCTCCGGCTTTGCAGAGCAAGCTGGCCCGGAAGGGCAGGTTGTCTCTTAACCACTGTGCCTTGGGCACAGCAAGGGCCAAGCACCCAGCACCGTGGTGGGGACATCAGTGAGTGCCCGAGTAGCTTGTCAGCGTGTCCCCAGTGCAGTGCTGTGTCCTGGCTGGGGGACCAGCAGCTGTGGGGCAGATGGAGCTGGGAAACATGGAAGGACAAGGGAATGGCCTGCATGGCTCATCTCACCTGGACCTCACCCTCCCCTCTCAGCCCTTGCAAGGGGAGCACATCTCCCTGGAGAGGGGGGAGAGCTGCCAGCCGGGTGCTGGGCTGCTTTGGGCACCGTGAGGGCAGGGCCCAGCCCCAGGCATGGAGAGCTCCTGCGATCAGCCCCGAGAACCGATTCTGGTTCTAAATAAATGGCCAGTCACTGCCTGAGTGTGTTTACCCGAGAGGAGTTGGCTGAACAAGCGCGTTCGGTGTTTGCCAGCACGGCCCGTGCGGTGCCTCCCCCGGCGCGATCTGTGCCGCTTCCAGCGCGGCAGAGCCCCGACCATCTGTGCCGCGGGGGCTCTCCCCATCGCGGCACCCGCGGTGCGGGGAGCACTGTGCCGCCAGCCCTGTGCTCGCCCGCCGGAGGGGACACCCCGGGACCTTTGATTCACACCAAAGCAGCAGCTTTGTTCACATCTGCCTGTGTCAGCACAGACCACCTGAAATCCCGGGAGAGGGGGAGCTGCCGGGGGGGTGGCACTGGAAGAGAGTTTTGTGCTGGAGCAGCACCCCCGGCTGCTCTGCATCCCGTGATGGGAGGTAGAGGTGCTGCAGAGACGGGGGTGTTTGGAGACCCCTGCACAAAACCAGCCCCGTACCTTGCACTGTCAGGAGCCCACACCTCCGGGTTTGCCGGAGGAGGAGGCAAAACACTCCTGCTGCTGTGCTGGGGACCCCGGGCAGGTTGGGCACCCGGGGGGACTGAGCACTGGTCTCTCCTGGGGAGGCCGCTGCTGCCAATGCCCCAAAACTTCCCCATGCTGAAGCAGAGCAGCCACCTAAGCCAGCCCTGGGGCTGCGATTAGTTGCTGAATTGGGCGAGCACAGGGTGCAAGAGGCCTTCTGTGGGCTCCTGCACCCAGGTGTGGCTGCAGCCCCCCAGCACTGCCCGTGGTGGGGACACCCAGCCAGGACGAACCCCCCCGCCGGGCACTTACCCAGGTGGCAGCGGATGCGGATGTTGGTGGGTCCGTAGTGCTCGGCGATGACGGTGCCCGGGCTCAGCACGGAGATGCACGCGTTCCCAAAGACATTGTTGCCAATGCAGGTGCGGAGGCTCCCGAGCAAGCGGTACGTCCGTGGGCATCTCCGGCAGTTCCTGGGCACGCACATGCCCTGGTTCACCAGGTAGAAGGTGAACCACTCCCCACTGGGTGTGCTGTTCATTTTCCATCCTTGTGGGAGGCTGCAGTTTGAGAAAGCTTTGTAGAGGGTCTCAAACTCGCACAGGATGGTCTGGAAGTTACGCTCCAGCAACTCCACGTCGTGCTTTTGAGCGTCCCGGGAGAAGTAGGGCATGGTCGGCAAGTCCGGCAAGAAGAAGACTTCTGGTTTCTGGATGGAGGGCCGGCTGTTGAGGTAGCGGCCCTGCTCGCGGATGCCCTTGTGGATCCTGCCCATGCCAGACCAGGAGTAGCGCTTGGCGTATTCCTGCAGGTTGTGGTAGAGTTTCTGGTTGAGCCCGTCGTGGTGAGCGCAGCGCACGCACTCGGGCGAGTGGCAGTAGACGAAGCCGTTCTGCACGCCGTTGGCCTCGGCGCTCTGCATCAGGGCGTTGACGGTGGGGTAGGCGCGGGGCTGCTCCCGCCCCACGTGGTAGCAGTACCAGACGAAGAGCAGCAGGAGGCAGGCGACAGCGGCCAGGGCACTGGTGTCGCAGTCCCGGAACGACTGGATGCCAGTGGCGATGAAATCCCGCAGCCCGTCCAGGGACCAGCTCCAGTCCAGCAGCCACTCCAGAGACATGGTGGTGCGGCGGGCGGGGGCTGCGCGCAGCGGGGCCCGGCGGTCAGTCCTGGTGCTCCTCAGGGGCACCCACACCATGCAGCTGGGCCGGGGCTGCCATGGGGACGAGGAGCTGCAGCTCTCCCCTGCGTGCCCAGGAGCTCTGCATCGGCAGCCAGGCTGCCCGGGGGTGCCAGTGCCGCGGGTCAGCGGTGACGTGCCCGGGGGGTCGCTGCCCGTGCTCCTGGGCCAATCATCCCGAAAGGCAGCGCTGGAGGGAGGCTCTGGGGAAAGAAACACAGAGACATTAGGGAGGTGGTTTCCCCTCAGGGTCCCTGCTGGGACCACGTGCCAGAGCACTCCGGCTCCTCCTGGAGGGATGATGGACGAGGAGTCCTCCTCCCTGCCCAGAAGCCAAACACCATCCCATGCTGAGAAAAACTCCCACCCCTCACAACAGCATCTTCTACAAATGTCCAAATGGAAGGCGAGGAGGGAGAGCCCGGCACCTCAGCTCCCACTGCCTAAGGAAACCGTCTCCCCTCCTGCTCTCCCCATTTCTCTCCTCCACTGCTGCCTTATCATGTCTGAAATCTGGCTGATAAGGCAGCAGGGCAAAGCTGGGAATAGACACTTAACAGCCCTATCTTGCAGCACATCAGTTTATTCCCTCGATCTACATGCTCTGAAATGACTCTCCCTCCAGAGACCGAGCTGTCAGTCCCAAGCCTGTGTCTTTGCCCTCAGGGACACCAGAGCTTGGCCGGCCAGGCGAGGGCACAGCAGCAATGGTGGCAGTTGCGGTTGGCTTGTTTGATTGCACTGACCAGAGGTTACCAGTTCACACATCACAGGAGCTGAATGGTTCTCAGCATCACTGCAACACCCCACACACCCGGCCCAAAAAGCAGAGCCTGTCCCCCTCCCCAGGCAGGGGACAATCCCACTACACAACCGGTGGCTGCTGCCTGTCCCTTCTTTGATGAACCCCGGCAGCTCTGTCCTGCCCCACCACCACAGCTCTTGGTGAAAAGAGAAGATGCTCCAACCCCTCATAACCACAAGTGATGTTTGCTCACCCCAGACTCCATCCCTAGGCACCGTGAGCAGCGGGGGCAGAGGAGCACACAAGGCAACAGCTCAAAAACAGAGGGGAAACCCAAACCAGGTTGGGAAGCATGCTGAGGGCTGCCCTGGCCTGCAGCAAGAGGTCACCATCTGGGAGGCATGAAACAAGGATGATACAGGTAAGAGGGAGAGAGATGCTGTGGGAGCTCACCTGTAAGAGCATTGTAAGGAGTAGGATGGATTTATTAAGCAGGGAAGCCATCCAGCCCCTTCCCAGTCCTTCCTGCAGCCTGGTAACGAAGGTGATTTCCCTATTGATTGCAACAGGAATGAGCTTCACCTGTGGAGCTTTGGCTGGAACCTGACCCTGCAGCTGTGGCCCTTGTGCAGTGCTGGGGACGCAAGGTTTGGGCAGTTTTACACCCCAGGGAGGGACATCCATACAGACAACCTCCCTCCATCCTACTTCCTACTTCCTTGTAGCACATTGCCTGCGTGCCCCATCCTGGGATCTGCAATCCACGTGGCACGTCACAGCCTCCTGGGAATTTTAAGATAACTTTCCACCTTGCGTGCTGGCTGGCATCCCTCCAGACATGCCAACTTCTCCAGCCCAGGCCTTGGTGCCCGGGGCGCACCCATGGAGGCGGTCCCAGGGGTGTTCCCCGCAGCCGGCACAATCCCCCGCACTGCTCCGCGGTGCTGGAGCGTGGCTGGGAAGGCAGGCACAGCCCCGGCATGATCTGTATTCAGGGTGGCTCTTGCCCTGACAGGCGAGCAGGGAGCTGCTCAGCGCAGCAGCCAGGCACGTCCAGGAGCCGACGGACAAAGCCAGTGCACAGGAGGGGCAGAGCTGGGGGTTCAACAGACTCAGGGTCCCAGAGCCAGAGCCACTCACACCCATGCAAGGGTGGCACAGCACAAACACAGCCTCACTGCTGCCCCGTGGCTGGTGCCAGCACCTCAAAGGGTGGAAAATCGTAGGGAAACCATCAGAGCAGTAAGAGATCAAAGCCCGTGTGCAGCCTGCAGCCAGAGACCCTTCGAGCTGCGAGCCCTGGGCTGCACCGGGACACCAGGCGGAGTGTCCCCAGAGATACAGCCCAGAGCTGCTCCCTGTGCTGGCACAGGCAGCCCCACTGCAAACGTGCCCGAACCCACCTTCTGCAGGGGCTGTGCGGGCAGCGGCAGAGCAGGGCCCAAACGCCAGCACTGCTCTCGGCACGGCCGGGACCCACTGCCAGGCCAGTGGGTGCTGTCACCCTTCTCTGGCTGCATGCAGCACTGCAGCCCTACATGAGACGGGTAGTCGCATAAAGCACCCCCAGCCCGAGATCCAATAAAAGCTTCCTCAGCTAATAATAAATGGCAGAGCCAGTCCTGAAGAGTGGAAATCAATTCCACATCACACTGAAGTTGTGCAGGACGTGGAGGCGAGCACCGTGCCAGGCAGCAGCGGCGTTACATAATGAAGGCAGAGAGGCTTCGATGCAGCAGAAAGTTGCATGTTGGTGGCTCCGTGGGAGCCCCAGCATCTCCTGGAGCCCAGCTGAGGTGCCCAGGCCGTGGGCCCCGTGGCAACGAGGACGCGTGGCGGTGCCGTCCTCAGTTCAGCGCCGGTGGCGGCACCTTTGGGACCATCGTGAGGAGCCTCCTCTGAATGCAGGAGTGTCGGGGTGAGGCAGGGCACCGGCTGCTACTACAGAGCTGGAGCATGGCCAGGCAGCCGCGGGCGCTCACTTCACCCGTGCCACTGGTGTGCCACCCTGGTGGTGTCACCCATCGTGCCAGTCTCATCCAGCGTGACAGTGTCACCCCGCGTGGCGGCGTCAGCTGGTGTCACCGGTGTGGCTGCATCACCCGTTGTGGCTGCAACACCCGGTGTGGCAGCGCTCTCCGCCGTGCTGCTGTCACATCACCCAGCGTGGCAGTGGCACTTGCCGCCGTGCTGTCACCGGCGCGGCCGTGTCGCCGAGCCCCGCTGCCCAGCCGGGCGGGGCCGGGCTGCGCTCCCCGCCGAGGCCACCGCTCCCGCCCCCCCGCGA
>VWYH01002951.1:1337946-1532334 GCA_013399365.1 Pampusana beccarii | reverse complement strand
CCCCCGCACCCCGCACCCCGCACCCCGCAGCCGGGCGGGAGCGGCGGGGCTGCGGCACCCGGGTGGGGACTGGGGACGGAGCGGCCGGGAGATGGGGGTGCTGGTCCGCGAGGGAGCGTCCGTCCCGCCGCGGGCACTCGGGGATGGGGGGACACGGGCCCCGGGACACGTGTCTGGGGCTGCAGGAGCTGGACGCAGGAGGTGCAGAGGCACCGGAGGGATGCAGGAGGTGCAGAGGCACCGGGGGATGCAAGAGGACAGGCAGGGGACAATGGCTTCAAGGATACAGGCGCTGCAGACTGCAGCAGTTGGGATGCAGGGGATGCCGGCCCTGGGGTTTCTGGCCCTGGGAGTGGGAGCACCCAGGGGTGCAGGCACCCGGGAGACAGGATACTAGCTCCAGGGACACCAACTATCAGGGATGCAGCAATTGGGATGTACGGGATGCTGGCTCCGGGGATGCAGGGAGTACTGGCTGCAGGGATACAGGCACCTGGGGACACAGCACCTGAGATACAGGGGCCGCTGGTCCCTGAGGATGCATGTGACTGGGATGCAGGCAACAGGAACACCCAGGGAGGCAATGCCCCAGGTGCAAGCAGGCAGGAGATGCCTGAGCAAGGATGTGCGGGTGCCCTGGGGTGAGGGCAGCGTAGGAGCTGAAGTTTCTGGGCCATGCCAGCTTCAGCTCCTGGGAGTTCCCTTGGAGAGCCCATGGGCAGCAAGAGCAGCAGCAGCAGGGTCCCAGAAGAACCCAGCCGTGTCTAACAGCAGCAGCTCAGCACTTGGAGCAGACAGACTTAATGCAGCTGCCCCACACATGCTTGGCTCCCGCTACTTCAGCCAGCCCATGGGGCCTGACAAGATGTTTTCTTTATAAGCCAACCTTGCATGTGTTCAGGCTTTGGCCCTAGGGAAAAGAGGAGACCAGTTTTGCAGGCTGGCAGTGGAGGAAGCAAATTTTTTTGCAATTTGGCGTGTGCTTTAACAATTCTTCAGTACTGGTGGAGAAACAGTTTGTCTTGAGCCTTTCTGCTTCCTGCTTCTTGCTTTTTTCCTCCCCATTTCCCATTCACCTAGGCACATACTGTCAAATCCAGCGGC
Source organism: Pampusana beccarii (assembly GCA_013399365.1). Taxonomy (NCBI): domain Eukaryota; kingdom Metazoa; phylum Chordata; class Aves; order Columbiformes; family Columbidae; genus Pampusana; species Pampusana beccarii. Next base: position 1,531,230 of record VWYH01002951.1, on the reverse strand, counting down.
TCCAGGAGTCCCAAAGGTCCAGCCCACCCTCCACCATTCCCTCTGGTGCCAGAGAAGCTACTGGGCCGAGCTGACTGCAGGCAGAGCGCCGCGCAGGCAGAGCCCAGCGCAGGCAGAGCCCTGGCAGCGCTGCCCTGCTCTGTGGCACAGTGCCACGTGGAGCTGCGTGGGACACGTGTCACCACTCCCAGTGTGGGGGAAGCCCTGCCTTGTTTCGCAGGTTTTGCCTCCAGTGCCTGCACATCCATCCCCTGTCACACCTCGAGCTGGGTTTTAGCAGTGACCTAGGGGCTGCTCTGCTCAGCCCCTGTACTGTGTGTGCTTGCTCTGGCGCAACCTCAGCCCCAGCTTCTGCACACCTAAGCTGCGCCTTGTTTTCTGTCCCAGCACATTTCTGCCTCCTTTCTGCTCCTCCTGTTCCCCTGTGCTCCCACCAGCACATTCCCCACCCCAGCCCTCCTGGTTCCCCCAGTTGGCTCCCGCAGTACCCTGGCAGTGTTGCATATTGCAGGGTGAAAGGGGGGTGGGTTCATTCCTTCCTGCTCTTTCCCAGACCCCGCTCAGGCTCAGTCTGCATGTCCCGCCTGCCGTTGGCAGGCAGTGCACCCTTCTGCTGGCAGCCACAGCATCTGCTGGCTCTTGGGCTCTCTCATCCTTTCTCCCCTCCATCTGCCTTCTGCTCTCTGCTGGGTCCCTCCAGGTCCTTCTCCTCAGCTCTGCTGCTCTGCTCTTCTCTCTTTCCTCTGCCTTTAGGATGCCACTTGGGACTCTTCACCCTCCAGTGCACCAACCCCCTTCTCAATGCTGCACCCTCTCCAGCAACCTCTCTGCTGTGCAGCTTTCCCACAGCGCTGGGGTGAGGGGGTGGAATTGAGATCTGAAGGTCTGGGCTCTCATCTTGACTCCCTGCTGTGCGTTTCCCCCAATAATGCTGAGCCCATAACATGCAGCACAGAGGTTTCTTACAACACGTCCTGCACCACCCATCCCTGCCCCACGCTGGCCATGCAGGGACCTGATGCCCCTGCCCTGTGCTCTTCGGAGGGGCTGGCAGGGATGCCAGGAGGGTTAACCGCGCTGCCAGCCTCCTCTCAGGCTTGTGCTCTGCAGATCCCTGCTCCTCTCCTTTGGCATGGGTGATTCCCCCAGCTTGGAGATTTGGAGATGTCATTCCTGTGTCCTGGGGCTGGAATGGCTCAGTTGGGATCCCCTGGCACCACGAGTGGTCACTGGGCCCCAGGCAGGGACAGCAAGGGTCTGGCAGGGGACAAACAGGTAACGAGAGCAGGCACTAGACCGTTACACAGCACAAGGACTGGGAGCAGCCCCAGGACGCGCTTGGCACGGCTCTGCCAGCGACACCCTGGCAGGAGCCCCATCTGCGCGGCAACCTCCTGGCGCCAGCCCTTCCTTCTCCCTTTTCCCAAGATGTGCTCCCAGGGCAGACAGTGCCCGGTGTCCCCCAGGCTGCTGCCAGGACGTGGCTGGAGCCAAAACTGGCTTGTGTTCTGCCAGGGCCGGGATTTCCCGGGGCATTCAGGCTGGAGCTGGGACGGTGCTCCCGGAGGGGCCCTCCTTGTGCCCCTGAGCCAAGGAGACCTCCACTCCGCCAGCTCCTGCTCCCTGAGTCCCTGCCAGAGCAGCTGGTGCCCAGGCAGTGTGCAGGACTCTCTGAGCCTGGCTTTATCCCTCAGCTCTGCATGCCTCCCGCAGCATTTCTGCCTCTGCACACTGCTCTGCTGCCAGCCCAGCCTGAGCCCCCCCTGCTCTTTGCTCTTTAATCACATTCCACCTCCACACGGTTCCCCCCAAGCTGCTGCTGACTCCTGCTGAGAAATAACCTGGCAAGGGGGAAGGTGCAGGGACATGGCCAGTGAACGGCTGTATGAAATCCCGCTGCGGAGGGATGCTCTGCCTCGCCGCCCAGTGACGCAGCTGTAAGGGAGGTGAGGGGTCCCACTGCTCCACCCCGAGCTCAGGCGGGTGGGTGGGCAGGGGGATCCCCCCGCTATGTGACTGCCAGGGGACGAGCACGCTGCGTCCCCCCGCCGTGGGGGACAGGCGGGCAATGGCTGTGGCTGCTGCGCTCAGACAAAGCTTCATCCGTGGCACAAAGCGCAAGGCCAGAGATTGGCTCCTGCTTTACGTCACTGAGGAGGAACAGCAGCATCAAGATTTTTTTTTTTTTTTTCCCTTCATTTTAATTCTGTTGCAATGTCTGTCCAAAAATAACCCAAGCTTCCACCCCCGGGAATGCTCTGCATCAGAGCCTTGGCTCCTTCGCCCCCCTGTGCATTAGCCTGACAGCTGCTAAACGAAGCTATTATCTTGTGTCACATCATAACCTTTTTAAAAAGCACGTTTTCAGAGTGCAGGATTATTCTCCTGTTTCATGTGGGGCAGTGCAGGGATGCACAGGAGGCCCTGGGTTTCCTGGCAGGGTGGCGGATGCCCCAGCTGGGGGCATTTCCCAGGGTGCTGGGGGGGCTGCACGTCCTTGTCCCTCCCCGCTGGCCATTGCCACTGCCAGTGGAACCTGGGGCTCTGCAGGTATCGGGAAACGCTCTGAGCCGTGCCGCTCTGCTGCACGTTGTAGGATAAGGCCAGTGTGGAGCCATACAGGGGGCAGGTGGGGCAGCCCCCCATATACTCCCTGTGGTTTTGGGGAGATGCTGTCCCCAGCTGGCACACGTCCCATGGGAGCTGCCAGGTGATGGCCACAAGTCTCCAGGGCATGGCCAGGGTAGGCCCCCAAAAGCCCCCTGCCCCACAGGGCTGTGCTAGCACAGCTCCCCAAAACCTTCTGCGCATCCTTTGTGACACGGCCATGGGTCTGCAGAGGGGTCCCAGTGCCTCAGGCAGGACCCAGACCCCCACCCACCCCATGAGACATCTCTGTGGCTGGGCTGGCACTGGTGGTGTTGGGTCCAGGAGGAACCAGCGCTGGCTCCCGTAGAGCATCCCAGGGAGGAGAGATGTCCCCAGGGCTGTGTCAGCTTGCCCAATGGCCCGGCGAGGTGTGTGATGTGCTTGGTGCTGACCCTCGCTTGCACCAGGCCTGCAGTCTGAGTCCCTGCAAACTGATTTCAGACATTTAAAAGCACAGAACAAATTGTATTGAGGTTATACTGAATGCTAGAGTTTCCCATGGAAGTACTTTATCATGTTCAAAAATATTTAATCCCAGCAATTTTCACATTGTTTTTATAAAAACAGACATGTATGAAGGGAAATGAAATGCTTAGTACATTTTTGGCACTTTTTTTCTTTTTTTTCTTTTTTTTTTTTAACCTTTACAAATTACAAACACACATTCATTGTTTTTAAAGGAAAAAAAACTAAGTCTCAGCTGTACACTGCGGAGATGCACTAACCACCCCAAACCTAAACCAGTCTCCCGCGGTTACAATTGTTGTTCTACAAGGACAAAAGAAAGACTCCGGCAGCCAAGGACACCTTGGTGGCTTCACTGCCCTCCCCAGGGCCTGGCGGTGGGGGGGACCAAGGGAGGAGCTGGCTCTTTGGGGGTCTGTGTCCCCACAGCTGGGCAGCAGCCCTGCCCGTGGCCAGCTCTGGCAGGGGCGAAGGCAGCGAAGGAGCGCGGGTGATGCTGAGGCTCAATCTGGGGTTCCACTGCAGTGGGACCAGCTTTGCTGGGCTGATTTCTGCCCGTCTTGCTCCCTCCTGCTTACCCTGAGATGCTACCGGGGGATAAGGGTCCCGTTAGCAGCATTGGGCTCTTCCTGGTAAGGGTGATGGTGTCACTAATGAGGAACAACCATGGTGAGCAGAGGCACTGGCTGCTCCGCCGGTGCCCAGGCCGGTGTCCTGGGGGCTGTTGGGGTGGCTGGTTAATGCTTCTCCGTGGAGCTGGGAGTCCTGGCTCACTGCCTCTCGGCGTCCAAAGCAAAGCAGGAAAAGAAAAGTGGCATGTACCTCGTGTGTGCCAGGCCGTCCCCTGCTCCCCGCATGGCAAGCAGGGCTCTGCGCCGGCCGGCAGCTTTCCTGAGCCGCAGCGGGGACGGTCCCCGCGCCGGTGGCACACAAGTCCTGGTGGCCCCTGAGCCCCCGGCTGCAGGTCCCGCTGGGGACGAGGGGAGCAGGGACCTGCGGGATGGGGGGCTGGCAGCCCCTGCAGCAAACCCTGCGCCTACCTCAGCTCCCAGCAATCAACTGCAGGCTCTTGCAATGGAGATGCTTTTAATTTTTAACAACAGCAGAACCGCAGAAATCCACCTGCATGTCTGTGGGCAGTGCCAGGGGATGCGCTGCCACACCGGGGGGCACAGCGGGTGCCCCCACACCTCCCCAGGACCCCCCCGGGCTCTGCCCCGGCTCCCGCTGCTGCCTGCGCCTGGGGCTCTGCAGCACACCTATCGCAGTTTAAATAGAATAAATACAGTGAAGAAAACAGTAAAATCTTCAATAAAGAGGCAAAAGGAAAGACAACAGCAGGTCCAGGGGTCCAACCAAACTCCACGTGGTCTCTGGATTAGTTACTGAGGAAGTTCTATGAGAGCACATTAAGGTCACAGCCGGAGACTCTCTTACCAATGTCCTTATATCGAAACTTCATATTCTCGTGTTTCCTGAGAACAAGAAAAAGCCAGTTGAGGGCAGCAGCTGCTTTTCAGGATAATCTCCCCATTCCCAGGTAGTAAGAGAGACCCAGGGAGTTGTTTTGCTCCCAGAGAAATGGTGCCGACCCTGCAACCCCCTCTGTCCCCTCCTGCCTGCCAGAGCTCCCGTAGGAGCCCCCGACAGGGACGGAGCCACCCCCCCGTCACTTCCCCGTGGGGACAGTCCCCAGGGAGGGATGGGTGCAGCAAGACTCACCCCTGTCTCATAGATCGGGTTGTCGAACTCCGTTTCTACTGTGATCTGGCTGTAGGGGTGGGAGTACATGAGGGGCAGGCGGAGGCTGGAATAGTACCGACACCTGCGGGGGGGGACATGGGAGTCACTGCGCTGCACGGCAGGACCCCAGAGCAAAGCACGGCCAGCCCTGTCCTCCCACATCCACCCATCGTGGTTCCCCCTGCCCCCCAGGGACCCCAGAGCAGACCTCGGTGCTGTCTCCCCAGAACCATTCCCGGGATATGTGGCCAGTGAGAGCACGGAGATGCTGAGCCAGCCCTGGCCATGTCCCCACGGGGCTCTGCCACCAGCCCCCCAGCCCGCCTGCACGCCCCACCTTGTGAGATAGATGTACGCTCCTCCCAGCAGCAGGGAGATGATCAGCACCGGGATGAATATGGCCAAGGCCATATTGCCCCCCTCGAGTGACGTCTCTGCAGCGGCTTCTGCTACTGAAAGGATAGGATCCATTATGTTGGCATTTGCAAGAACCTTGCCATCCCCCCTCTGCCCCTGCCCTCCCTCCTGCCCAGCTCCTCGCAGGCTCTGGCTGAGGACCCCGTGTGATCATCCCACTCACCTTCCAGTGCGTGTTCAAAGCTGTCTTGGTTCACTGGAAGAGAAATGGAGAGTTACTGGTACATAACTGGGTTTGGCTGGCTGTTGGCAGCTGTTGGCTACATGGGGAGCCTGAGCTCAGGGTCTCCCTGCCCCATCTGGTCACAGCCATGCTGTAGACTTTCAGATTTTAATAAGCTCTCTGTAAGCTCACACTCAGGACTGAGCAAGTGAGACACCAGCAGGATGGCTCTGCCTGAAGCCGTGGTACCCTCCAGAGAGCCCTGCTGCCCCAGAGACGAGGTCTGCACAGGTTCCCACTAAGTAATAATTAAGAACAATTCATCCTTGCAGCTTAGTGGCAACGGGAAGGTCCTCCTGTGTCCAAAAAGCACAATAAACCCAGAAAAACACCCAGGTCTCAGGTGAGTTTAACTCCTGGCTAGAAAATCACTGGGGGTTTGCAGCCAGATGAAGGTCCCCAGGCTGCCCCAGGTCAGAGACTGTGGCTGTCCCCGTGTCCCCCAGGCTCCTGTTACCTTTGCAGATGGGCAGGGGTCCGCTCCAGTGGGATGGCTGGCCCAGGATGCATTTGATGGTGACCTCCCCCATGAGCTCAAAGCCTTCATAGCACATGAAGGTCAGGGACTCTCCCGGCAAGTAGAGGCGCTTGTAAAGTATTTGGTAGCCGTTTTCTGGCAGTCCTGGGTTATCGCAGGCCAGCGACTCCTCGGCTGAAAGGGAACATATCCTGGGGTGAGCCCCAGGGCTTGGGCTGCCAAGGGAGAGAAGGAGCTGAGGAAGCACCCAAGATCTCACCCCATCCTACTTTTGAGGAGCTCAAAGCTCTGCACCACCCTGCATGGCTGGGGAAGGTCTCAGCTGCAGGGAAGAGCTTCCCAGGACCCCTGAGCAGAGGAGCTGAGCTGCAGGAGAGCAAGATAAACCCCCCGAACTTACAGACGCAGTGCGGGAGCCGCGAGGTCCAGATGGGTGTTCCTGTCTCGCGGCTGTAGCAGGTCAGCAGCGAGCTGCCCTCCAGCACAAAGCCGGGGTTGCACGTGTACTGGATGGTGGTCCCCACCAGCAGCACCGGGTCGGAGATGAGGCGAGTCGAGTGCTCCACCTCCCCCGGGTCTGTGCAGTACATAACTGAGGAGGAGAGGCCGTGTGAGTGGGGACCCCTGGCACGGCGGCAGGGACTGGCAGTGGTCACGAAGCTGTGTGGTCACAGGGATGCCACGGGGACAGCAGCACGTTGCTCAGGGCACTGATGCTGCTTTTGCACTTACTCTTTTCGCAGAAGGGGGGGTCGCTGCTCCAGCTGAGGTCCCACTGGCAGGTGAGGGTGTCGCTCCCCACGATGTCATAGCCCGGGTCGCACTGGTAGGTGATCTTGGCCCCTCTCACCAGCTCCGTGTGCGACGTGGTCTTCCAGCCGTTCTGGATCTCGGGCAGGTCGGAGCAGGAGTCGTTGCGGGACACCTCTGCAGCCAGGAGAGACGCTGGCTGTCACCCGCCGAGCGGGACCCCGCGGCACAGCCCTCCTCGGAGCTGCTGCACGGGGACATGCAGCTCTTTGCCATGCTTCTGTCCCTCCCCAACAGCTCTCTGGTCCCAGGCACCACAGACAGGGGGACCTGATCTCTGGGTGGCATCCCCTGGGCAGAGGGAAGGGGCAGCAGCGGGTAACGAGAGCTCTTTGAAGCCTCCCCAGCCCTGACAATAAAAGCAGGCACAGCGCTGTGCTGATCAGGGCAGCGCCTGTGCTGGGCTCAGGACAAAAAGAACAGCCTGGGAACACAGGGCTCAGTGCTGGCTGCAGGCGAGGAGCAGCGCAGATGCCACGGTCACAGCACAGCAGGTTTGCTCTGGTGAGGGGTTTGTGCCCCGCTGTCCCCAGCCCTGTGTGCTGCAGTGCACCGAGGAGGGCACCAGGTGATCTGCATTGCAGCTTGTTCTCTGTTTGTCATAACCGGGGCTGACAGCAGTGGGAAGAAAACATGCTTGGAAGAAGTCTGCCAAGCGAAGCCAGGCAGGGGGAGAGGCAGGCAGCGAGACCGCAGGCAGCCGTGGGGAAGGAGTGTCCTTTCCAGTCCTTGTCCCTCCCTTGGGCACCAGCCACTCCGGTCTGGCAGACACGGCTGCACCAAATGACGTGTGAACAGCCGTCTCCAGGTGTAGTCTCAACCTCCAGAGCAAGGAGCTGTGAGCTGGGGATGCCCATCTCTGGAGACAGCCCAGGGACTGGGTTTAGTGACCTCTCCTGGGAGGACATGTCGCTGCAGAGCCTCAGTGCCACAACCCCGTGCCTGAGTGTGTGTGCCGGGGGGATTTCCCCACGTTTCCAGCCATTTCTCTCCCTGTTTTGCTCCACAGTTGCACTGAGCTAAATTAGGGCTAACAGGAACCAAAAATGCTGCTGTCCTCCTGCGGAACCACCCCAGAACTGACTGACCCAGAGACCTGCAGTGGGGCTAGGGGTTTCTGCAGAAAGCAGGTTGTGCAGAAGAGTGCTGGTGTCACAGCAATTCTCCCTGCTTCCAGACCCAGCACCTGGACAACCTCGTCTGGCTGCATGTCACAGTTCCCACCTGCACTGCAGCAACAGTGCCAGGGACTCACCCAGCACCCTGCTCTACCTACCTATGTAGTTCATGATGAATCCTTGCCCCTTCCCGAAGATGAGCCCGGCAGGGTCCGAGTGGAACTGGATGGTGAGGTCGGGACTGGAGGAGTAGAGCTTCTGGGGCCCGCTGCTGCCGATGTACTGCCCCAGGATGCGGGCGGTGAGCTCGTCCCCATCATAAATGGTGAGGATGTCGCTGTTGCTGAGGTTCAGGCTGGAAAGGAGAGCTCGGTTAGGGAGTAGCTTGGGCAGGGAGTGATGTGACGGTGTAGGGCTCAAGTAGCAGCGAGGTGACCGCCTGTCCCAGCACTGCGGTGCAGCCAACCCGCCTTATGACCTGTCCCCAGCCCTGTGCCACCCCCAGGCAGGCTGGGCAAGCGCTGTGGGATCGCCCTGTCCCCACTGGGGTCGCAGAGCTGGTTTTCAAACGGCGAACCCGTAACTCCCCCCGGCGTCATCCTCCCGTCCGCGCTGTCCCCGCCTGTCCCCGCGGCCAGCAGAGAGCAGTGGCGGCCCGCGGATGGGCGGCTCGGCCGGGATGCAGCCGGGAACGGCTGGGATCCAGTTGGGCTGGCAGCAAACGCTGCTGCAGAGCCAGGGCCAGCCCGGGCAGCAGCCCCATTCACCCCGTTTGCTGCAGGGGCTGCGCCTTGGGCGCAAGCAAAGGGCTTCCAAGCAAAGAGCAGACGACGGATGCTCATCCCCGGGGAAACATGGCTCCATCACCTCCTGTCCCTGCAGGCGAGCTGCCAGCCATATTGCCAGGCTTCCTCCTGCCCCTGCAGCCCCACCGCTGCCTGCTGATAGCGGTAGTGTGGGTGAACCGATCAGATCAACCCCAAGGATGGCACAGACACGGTCCTGCGTGCCAGCAAGGCTGGCCAGAACTGGGGGGCACGGCCAGCACCCGGCGCTCTGCTACTGGGCAGTGCAGGAGGGGCTGGGACAGGGACACCACATCTACCCCTTCCCCATGGGGAAGAGCAGCAGGATGCTCCTGGACCCTCAGGAGGAGTCTTCGTCAGGTCTGAGGCTGAAGTAACTTCCCCAGCCAGGCCTGGACTCCTGCACCCGGGCAGGATCCATCCGGCTGTGTGTGCAAACACCTGTGAACCCAGGACATGCTCAGTCACTGCGGGACCCCTGCCCTGCACATTGGCCCATCTAATTCAGCCTTGTTTGGAGATGCCTGAGCTGATCCCCAAACATTTTATTAAGAATGTTCTTGGAAGGCGCCCAGCTAATCCCCGTGGCAAGCTGACATTTGTAGTAAATCTCTGCTTTCTGTCAAACATGATTTTCTCAGTGACATTTATGTTTGATGACTTCGAATCACTTGGCCTCCAGTTCTGCTCAGCCCAAGCACCCACAAAGCTGGGAGAGGTGCACTGGGAGCTCTGAATTGTGATTTTTACAGAAAGCTTTAAAACCTTTATGACTCTAAGCCCCTACTTGAAACATGCTCTTCACTTGAAAACCCAAAATAGCATTGAAGATTCCCTTTGCACCGGCAGCATCATCATGCCAAGGGCTCCCAGCCTGGCATTGGATTCCCCATCCTTCTGACCACCCTGCAGCAAGTGCTGCTGTGCCTGTCTGTGCCCAGACAGGTCAGCTGGGGCCTTGCTGGGCATCTCTGCTCTGCTGCCCCTCAGCTTTCTGAGCTGTGTCACTAAACGGCACAGCAGTGGGCTGGCAGGTGGGAGGGAAACCAGTGCATTTGACGGTCCCAGAAGAGGCAGAAGGCAGGGCACAGGAGGCAGGGCTGGGCAGAGCCTCCCACCGCCCCTCACCCTCCCTCTATCACACTCAGCCCAAAGACTAAGCTGAGGTTTCCAGCTCAGGGATGTCCCTAGGCTTTCCTGGCCCTGCATGAACCAGCTTGTGACAGTGCTGGTGTCACCCTGAGCTGCACATGGCCACGTGCTGCTGTGGCACCACTCCCTGTGGCTTCGCTCCAGAGGAGCCCAGGAGCTGTCTCAGGAGCAATTACCTACTGCAATGGGTGGTTTAACAGTGCTTTGAACTTGGGGAGCAGCACTGGTACTGCTCTGGACCTCCACCTGGGTGCTGAGGGCATCATAGGGGATTAGGAAAGCTCCAACGGGGAGAACGGGGAAATGACATGGGTCTGTGGCCAGGGGGGAGCAGGGACAATGCAGCCAAGTGGGGTGAGCACTGGCAGGGCAGAGACACGCGCCAAGGTCTGGACTACTCACAGCTGGATGTCCAGGAAGAGCCGCTTCTCCTCTCCGACGTGGACCCGCCAGACGCAATCCTCCCCCTCCGCGTAGGGCTCCGGCCAGTTGGGGGACAGGATCACCCCAGCCACAGCGGTCAGCTCCCCCCCGCACATGGCTGCGAGAGCGAGAGGCAGACAGGGTTCAGACAGGGTTCCAGGGGTGCTGACACCCCCCCTAGCATCGCCTCATGCGCGGGGACCGACCTCTGCACAGCGGCTCCGTGTCGTTCCAGTACGGGTCCCGCATGTTGACGCACTCGATGACGGCAGGGCCCTGCTCCAGGGAGTGCCCGGGGTCACACGTGAACTCCACGGTGGTGCCCAGGTTGTAGGTGGGGTCAGAGGTGGTGAAATTCCCATTCTGGATGTAGGGCTCATAGCAGTGGCCCCGCTCGAAGGCTGGAAGACAAACCTCTCATTAGCCACAGAAACACGGCACTGGGTTGGGGAAGCACTGCCCCCCACTGCTTCTCACACCTCAGCTCTGGGGCTTTGCTGCCATGTCCAGCTAGAAACACATTCTTTCAACCCTGCCCTGCACGGGTGGCCTCTTTCACGGCATATTTTACAGGCAATTGGGATTAACAACAGTTTATCTGTCCTGAGCCACACAGGCTTAACCAAACCCCACTTTCATTGTGTCTCAGCATCAGTCACACACTCGCTGTGTTGCCAGTTGCTGTATTTGCTGAACAATCTCCCCTGGGATTACTGCACCTTACTGAGTTTGCTCAGAGGTGGGAGGCTCCTGTGGGTTTGACAAGAGGAGCAAATCTGTGTGAGCTGCCCGGGACTTGCCCAGTGCCCCATCCCCGAAGAAGCCGCTGTTGGGGCTGGGGAAGGCAGGAGCCAGGACAGCCCCGTGCCCGCGGCTGGTGTGGGCTCAGTGCCCAGCAGTGCCAAGCTATGGGGACTGAGGGAAGGGGACAGACTGGGTGGTGGCTGTCACTGCAGACTGTGTGATTCCAGTGGCACCGATGGCCTTTTCAGCCCAGGTTCAGAGGAGCCCCATCCTGGACACTGCACCTGCTGCCCCAGGGCTGCCCCACGGCAGGCACAGGAGACGCATCCTTTGGACACTCAGCTCACCAACAGTGTTTAGTTATTTCTTTTCCCATTTATTGCCAGGCAAATGCATTCCTCAAAGCTACACCAGCCCCAGATGAGGTTTGGTTTGCCCTGTGTGGCTACAGCGACATGGGGACTGTGGAACAGTGGAGCACGGGCTCTGCTGGTGCCAAGGCAGCCAAGACCCTTCTGACAGATATCTCTGTGAATTGTGCCAACGTCCCAAGGCCTGGGGATGTCGGCTGAGGCTGGCCTGGGGTTCTCAGGGGCACCAAAATGACAGCATGTCACCTTCGAAGCGTATGTTGAAAGCTGTGGCGGACGCAGGCTCCTCTGCGAGGAAGTCAATCCTGATGGAGGAGCCGTCGCTGATCACCCCCTCGAAGGGGACACTGTCGGCACGCAGCGAGTCGTAGAGGACGGCGGACTGGTTCGTATCCCCGCTGTACACCACCATCCTGCAAGGGAGGACACGGCACATTACACAGGAGAAGCGTTCCTGCGTCCCCCCAAAGCATCGCCCAGGCCCCCCCTCCCTGGTGCTCATGCCCATGGCATTTTAAAGAAATTGTGCAAACAAAAATTCACCAACCAGATAAGTCTCTTTTACGGTGTCATAAACAGGGGCTTTATTCTTCGATTTTACTACAGGTCATAAAGCTGCTTTACTGTCTGTTACCAGCCTGAATGTTAATGCTGTTTAACCGCAAGTGTCAGCATCACCAGCGTGTGCTTTGTGTTATGGGTGCTGATCGTGGGGGACGTGCAGCTCCCTGCACCGCAGTGGTGCGTAGTGTTGGGCACTGGGTATTCAGGGGAGGAGGGGACATGTGTGACACAGCTCATGCATCGCCCCACAGCTAGTGGGATCTGGAGACTGGCAGGAACACCAGCACGAAGTGCAGGGCCTCGGGACAGCAGGGGCTGGGGCTCCACGCTTGCCTCTTGCAGATCTTTTTGCTCAAAGACCCGTCGTGCCTCCTGGGTGCTTGGACACCTAAATCAGGATCCTCCTCCTTGCACCAGGACCCTTCTCTGCCCTTGTCCCCACCATCCTCTGGCTGGCAGCCTTCTCCATGCTGCACCCCGAGCTTGGGGGGGTGCTGTCCCCAGGGACACCCACAGCCCGGGCACCGGGAGGGCGGCAGGGGTGAGTGGAGGAGCTGAGACCGGGTGGGAGCTCCCAGGTTTTGGTCTATGTAGCACCCAGCAAAGCTCCTGGCTCTGCACTCTGGGCAGAGCAAAGCTCTCTGCAGTCCCGGGGTGCAGGGAGGGGGGCTCAGCGCAGACCTCACCTGTCCTTCTCGGTCAGCAGCAGCTTCTCAAAGTGCAGGTGCAGCTTCTGGCCTGGGGGAGCCCCGATCGCCCACACGCAGTACATGCTGCTTGACTGGTTGCCCGCGTAGCTGGGCGAGAGGACGCGGCCGATGGTGGCGTTGTGGATTGTCCCACCGCAGGGAGCTGAGACACAGAGCACAGCCACTGAGACACAGGGCAGGAACACAGGACAGGACAAAGAGCATGGGGAGGCATTCGCACCTGGAGCTTCTGCACAGCAAAGGGTTTGAAGCACTCTACTCCACTTGATGGAGAGCTCATGCCCACCCAGCTTTCCTCACCAATCTTTAATTCATAAACCTCTTGCCCGCCTTGGCTTGGCTTTGTTTTATGTGTACACATATATACTCACACACCCCCATAAAATCTGCAATTTCCTTTCCCTTACCTGCCTAATTAGGCAGATTCTGCTGCCACTGGTGTGAAAACTCGCAGTACCTCAGGCTGGCACTGCTCTCACTCACTCCCAGGACTGCGTCCAACTTGCAGCGCAAAGAAAGCAACTCTAATTCTTTTTTCCTTTGTGGATCCCAATCTCTCTTAGCCCTGAGGCTGAGCACCGAAGTGCGTACCTGAGCAGATGGGCTCTGGGCTGCTCCAGTGCGGCCTCGAGGCGTTGATGCACGTGAGCACCCGGGGCCCCTGCAGCTCGTAGCCCAGGTGACAGTGAAAATGAGCAATTCCACCCGAGTGCAAATCCATCACGGTGACGTCTCCAAAGTCAGGTCTCCGCGGAAAGTTGCAGCTCAGCATAAACACTGGAACAAACACACCTATTTCAGAGCATAGGGCTTGTCTGCTCCCAGCCACCCCACAGCCGAGGGGGGACACAAGGGACATGCTGGATGTGCCCATGCTTCCACAGACAGACCCCGCGGCTGAGGGCCAGCATCAGAGCACCATCAAACCAGCAAATCTCTGCTTTTCTAACTGTTACTGCTTTTGCCCAGACCCAGTTTCTATTTTAAAAAATAATTTGCTTGAACTCATCTATTTTTTATAGCTCTGCAAGGGAAAAAATAGACTTGCAGGCTGGGTCTGTGCAGGAAGAGCTGCTGCATGGGGACAGAAATGGGGCAAGGTGGGTGTGAGGAGCACAGCAAACACTGGGGTCTGGGATATCGGTGCATCTTGAACCCGCTTTCCAGAGCATGACAAGAGCTGATGCCTTGAGCATGGACTTCCAGCGAAACAAGAGCCCAGCGTCCTTCCACCCTGCAGCCCAGTGGGACTGACACCCGTCCCACCCATCCTCGTGTGCCCGCAGTGGAGAGGCACCCACCCTGGTAGTGGAGTTGGAAGGTCCCCACCACTTCGTCCTGGAAGGTGCGGAAGTAGACGGAGATGGTGTTGGTGGGGCTGCGGATCACCTGGCCCTCCACCAGCAGGCTCTGGTTAGCCAGGACCACCAGCGTGTCGCCGTCCACCCCGCGGATGGAGAGCACCTCCCCGTCGGACAGGTTCACGCTCTTCACCTGGGGGGAGCACAGACCCGTGAGCTACGGGGTGAAGGGGGGGGTCCCAGTGACGGTGAGACAGAAGGGAGATGGAATGGTCCCACAAGTCACTGGTGAGGGTACTGGTGGGTCCCCAATTCCACTCTCATCAGCCCTGGGAGCAGAGCTGCATCTCGGGGCACCATGGCACCGAGCATGGTCATGGCCAAGGCTCACCAGTCTGAGCCACAGCTGGGCTGTTCAGCACAGATCTGCCACCAAAACAGGGTATTTTTGCTCACCATTCACCCCGTGCACCAGGGATCCTCCCCAGGATCCCTCATCCACACCAGGGAGTGATGGGGAGTCACTGCAAACGAGCAATCCCAAAAGCCTTTAATTACTGTTTGGAAATAGCTGAAAAGTAACCCCATATTTGCATTTCAGCTTAATAAATGGGCTCATATTTCAGCAGAAAGATGCTCATCAGATCATTTGTTTCCTTAAGTGGGTGAAGACCAGGGCTCTATATTTAGCACACACCGCAGCCTCAGTCTGTAATTGCGAGCGCTCCCGACGACGTTGTGACTAGAAGGATTTGTTGGTGTTGTCACAACTGTGCCCATCCCCAAGGGCTGCTGGTACTGCATACAGTGCTACCCGCAGTGCCTGGCATCCCCTGACCTTCTGCTGGAAAAAGCAAGATTTCGCCTGAAAAAATGACCCCCACCCTGTCAAGTAACTCCCTGCCTGCCCCTTAGGGCCATAAGCCCTGACTGGTGCCTGGCAGAGCCTGGTCCTCACTTTTAACTCAGGAGGAGCTGATTTTGCCTTATTTTGCAGCAGTGTGCTGGGTCCCTGCAGAGTCCCTGGTCCCCACTGCAGGGGACGGCAGTCCTTGGTCCTCATGGGTGTCACACAGCACATTGGAAACATAGGACAAGTGTGTGCCCTGGATCCCAACATGCCCTGGGTCATTTCTTCTCCAGGTTTTGTCCTGAAAACGTGCCGCCCCAGCACAGCATACACACGCATTGCAGCTGGTGGGCCAGCTCAGATCTAATTATTAATAAACAGAATGAGTTAAATGTTATTGGGGATGAATTGTCTGGAGTGCAGGATCCAGGAAAGCTAAGCAGGCTATGTACAACGTTAAAAACTCACCCCCAGCTCCCACTGGAGCAGAGTTTTCCTTCCTGAGCCAGGTCTGAATCACTGCAAAGATGTTTCCAGGGTGTTTCTAACACATTTTGTTCTGAAGTCACTCAAAGATAAACCTTCTGCACAGCTAGCTTCCTCCGGTGATGATTAGCACCAAACACGCTACCTAGCACTGTATCGCTCTGGCAAGAGAAACACCCAGGGGTGCTGTCCGAGCAGCTGAGCGGCCCTGCTCCCCCAGCTCTTCTGCTGGGCAGGGGTTCGGAGGGGCAGCTGGAGCGGGCAGAGCTCTGCAGAGGAGCTGATGGACGCTGCAGCATCTCCCGGGCCCCTCGCAGGGTGAGGGCATCATTCAGCCTCCCCCTCCTGCAAACCCAGCCCAGAGGAGCCCGGAGCACGGATGTCACCGCCAAGGACCTCGTGCCAGTGGCATCCTCAGGGGACTCCATCCGCTGGGGTGGCATTGGCGGGTACGGATGCGGTGGCCTGGCACCAGGAGCCGTCAGACACCGCGAGAGGGACCATATGTGTGAGTTCCTGCTGGGGCTGGGGAGGACAAGTTCTTACTTTAATCAGACTGCACCAATATCAGCTCCAAAAGGGTCTGTTGGGAAGCCAGGAGGGATCCTTCATTCAAGCTGCCAGCCCTGCTCACCCACTAGAAAATCTCTTTAGGGAAATTCTATTTCCTGCCAAGAAGATTCAAGAATTTTAAAAATAAATATAATTTAACTAAACATTTGGAGAGCTCGCTGCTCCATGGCTCCCAGGGCTGCGATGGTGCGGGGGCAGGCAGGCTGTGGCACAGCTCCCCCCAGGATGCTGTGGGGATGTGGGGAGCAGACCCCAGCCACAGGCAGGTTTTCTGGCAGCCCTTCCTGAGATGGTGCCTGTCAGCCAGGCTTTGTGCTCAAGACCTTCCCCTGTGCTCTCCAGCACATCTTCCCTCACGTTCAGGCTCCAGTGGGACCAGTTGAGCCCGTACACCACTCGTGACAGGGGAGGGCAGCAGCCAGGCTCCTCATAGAGCTTGGTCACCCTGGCTCCCCCCGCTGCAGGGCAGCACAGCACACACACGGCTCTGCTGCCCAGCCTGGCTCCCCTCAAACCAGCATCCCCCAAAACAGCATCTCCAGCAGGTCTGGCCTCCAGAGCTCCCAGCTCAGCCCCAGCAAACCCACACAGAAAAAAGGACCCCCCGTGGGTCACCACTGCATCACACCATCCCAGCAGGCGAGCTCAGCCCCACTCCTCATCCCCCCTGCCTGCGTTCGCAGACACCTGCACACAGAGCAGCCCCGCTCTCTGCCTCAGCTGGGGTTTGCTGTCAAATACCTGCTTGTCTCTGGGGTTTTAACTCTTCCATTCTCAGGGACGTGGCCCTGCTTCAGTGTAGAAGCCGTTTGTCAAAACCCATCCAAAGCAAGTGCTGGTTGGAGAGGTGACTTGGGCTGCCCACCCAAACCCCTCGGAGCTGCCCACAGGCAGCGGGCAGAGGGCTGCGCTTGGCCCTGCTGCAGACACTGCTGCTGCTTTGCCCCTTCCCATGAAGGCTGAGTGCCTATTTTGCAAATTGCCTGCCAGCGTCTCGTTGTTAAATTAATTGCATGGCATTTTAATGCTTTGATCATTGCTGACATTCAGGATGTGCCAGTTCCCTCGTATAGTTTATTTATTACATAGCTTAAGAAAAATCTGGGGTTTGTGTTTTGTTTTTGTTTGGTTGGCTGGGTTTTTTTTGTTGTTTTTGGTGGGGTTTTTTGGGGTTTGTTTGTTTGTTTTTGCCTGTGAAGGGGCATTTTTAGCAAGTACCAGTACCCGAGGCAGCCATGGCCAAGATGCAGGTGCTTCGCATCCTTTGCTGCCACAGTATGGGGGGGCAGACCATGGTGATCCCCCCACTGACGCGCTTCTCACCTGGAGCTCGACGCCGTAGCCGGTGTAGACGGTGACGTTGTAGGTGCACTCCAGGTAGCTGTGCAGGGGCAGGGGGGGATAGTCCGTGGAGTCGATGTAGCCCTCGGGGTCGTGGAAGCTCATGCTGCAGAGGACTGGGGTAACTTATGTCAGCGATTGCCCTGAGGAACCGGCTCACCCAGCAGCTCCCTCCTGCACCCGGGTGCTCCCACGGCCCTAAATCCCAGCACCCCGGTCCCTGCTCCAGCAGCCAACCCTGCCAACGTGCAGAAGGTTTTGGGCAGCCCCCCTAACCCAGCGCGCAGAGCTGGTCCCAGTCACCCACCGTATCCCCCTCCCATGCCCCCCACCCCATGCAGGCATTACAGCTTACCCGGGCTGGGTTCCGTGGTGGTGACGGTGGTGGTGATGATGGTGGACGTGGTGGTTTCTTGGCTCTCTTCTGACACAGAGCCGTGCACCTCACTCCCTGTGCCATTTGTCCGGTTAACGGCAGCGCTGGCAGGAGCCGCGGTGGGAGCCTCACCGGCATCGCCCACGCTGGCGGGGAAGGGCCCGGGGACCCCCGGCGGCAGCGTGGACGGGGAGATCTGCAGCACGGGGCGGCTGGTGGTGGCCTGCACCCCCCAGGGCAGCTCGGGGGGGCTCTGCTCCGTGTGCCCCGCTCTGGCTGCTGCCTCTGCCGGCACATGTGGCGCTTGGGAGGCACCGGGGAGCCCAGAACCCAGCGGGGTGGCCAGGGAGGGAGCCTGGGGGGCCCGTGGCAGGGTGGGCTTGGGCCTCGGGTGCTTCCTTGCTGTATTTACTTGCTTCGGAGCAGGTGGCTTTTTCTTAACAGGGAAAGTTTGTTTTGCATCAGCGTTGGGGGTGGTGGTGGGTGTTGGCAAGACGCGGCTCTGCACCAGCAGCGTTGTCTCTGCCGCCGCCAGCTCAGTGCCACCCTCTGCCACCGGCAGGAGGTTGAGGGCAGTGGCGTGCCCGAGCTCTCTGGTTCCACCAGCCAAACCTGTGGTGTGCCCAAGCTCCACGGCTCCACCGTTTGTGTTGTCCACCAGCTCTTCTTCAGCGAGAGGGTCTGGGCTGGCGGGAACCAGTGCTGCCCCTGATCCGCTGTCTGCAAAAAAAACGGAGAAAAGTGTGACTTGGGCAATTTTGGGCATGAAATCGTAGCTGTGCCAGTGGCACGAAATCAGCCCCCTGGGGAGCTGTGACTGATTGAACGCCTGCCATTCTCCCAAACGCGCTCATTATGGGAAAGCGATAATGAACCTGCACAGATTCCCTGAAAGTTGGTTTTTTGCTGAAAGTCGGTGGCCTTATCTCGCTGTTTCAGAGCTGCTATTTGGTCTCTTTATCTAGAGGTCACTTGTTCAGGGAGGTTCACTCGCTCCTGCTGAGTTTGTTGCTCTGGCTCGGTCTCTGTGAAAAGCCTTTATTTTTGCAATTGTCATCAGCAAATGTGGCTATTTCAAAGCGCCTGATTAGGCCGTGGCTTTTTCCCATTGTCTTCCCCATGCTGCTGCCCGGCAGGGAACAGACGCCGATTCACCAGCCTCCTCAGCCTCCTGCAGCAGAACACCACCTGCTCAAAGCCTCTCCTTGGGCAGCCACAACCTTTTGTGTTGGGTGAAGCAATGCGCGGGAAAGGAAGAGTAATCAAAGCTGCACTGCCACCTCTTTGGCCAGGGAGTTTAATTGCACGAAATACAGATCTATTCACCACCAACAGGTCTGATGGGGCTGCGGTCCACAGTGTGAAATAAGCTGTAAGCAGCACCACAGCTCTGAGAAATGCTGCAGAAAGCTCCGAGAGGCAGAGAGTCAACATTTTCCATGGAAACAGCAGTTGCCAGGGAAGGCACTTAGTACGTGGTGCTTAAAGATGCTGATTCCAGCCCCCTCAGCTCCCCTGGGAAGGTTTGGAGCCCCGATCCCCAAAACATGGCACCTGGACGGGCACAGGGGGTCTGTGAGCCCCCAGCTCTGCTGCTGGCCCAGGCACATGTTGTCCTCCAGCACTGCAAACCGAGGTACCAGCCTGCTCCAAAAAGCTGTTTGAGCTGCTGTGGCACCCCTGTGGGGCAGTGGGGACATGTGTCCACCACAGTGCTGGGTCACTGGGGGATGAAAGTGGCAGCTGGGGGCTTTTTCTTCCCAAACATACTCCAGCAAAGCACAATAAACCTCTGGTTCACCTTGGGCACGTTGTTACAGTTAGTGTTACAGATGCTTTAAACAAAAGCACAACGCTTGCATTAAATTGAACTTGGGTTTTTTGTGTGTTTCAAATTCTACTAATTAGGGTAGGACTGGAACAAAAAGTAAGAAAAGGAGCTTTTGGATGTGAAACCTGAAACACAGGGACACTGCAGGGTGGTCGTTGCGGGGGAGTACCATTTCTCCAGCATCCAACCACCCTTTACATCACCCTGTGATTTTAGAGCCTTTCAACTTCTGCTGCTGACACCTTACCATTAGTTTTGCACAGCCAGCACGGAGCTGGGCACACCACGGTACAGCCTGGCACAGCAGCGGGACAATTCAGTGGGTTTACACCAGCACTGCTGGATCACCTCCACATATGCCAGGGAGAAAAGGGACTCACAGTGGTAGTGGGGTGCCAGGATCCAGCCCTGAACCCCCCAGTGGTCTCTGCCAGCTCCCGTTGGAACCAAGCAGCATGCGCAGAGGGAATCAAACAAGCGATAAGCAATGGCCGCTGCTCTGTATGGTCTGCAGCAAAAGCAGCCCCCAGGCACCCTCGGGGAAGGGGACGCTCCCATCTGGTAACAGCAGGGCAGGAGGGACGGGCACAAGCAGCATGCGCAGAGGGAACCAAACGGCCTGCTGAAAGCTGACTTCGCCCCATCTTCTGGGAAATCAAAGCAGTTTCTGACAAGAACTGAAGGGAACACAACAGGGAAAGGAAAAGGCTGGGAGAATTAGCCCGAAGGATGGAATTCCCAAAATCTGCATATCTGAGGCTAGAGATGAGGTATTTTTCCCCATGTCTGTGCAGTGCGTGCAGTGCAGGAGCAAGGGAGCCTTCCCCTTGCTGCCGGACAGCTGCCTGCTCCTCTTGCTGAGCTGTGCCAGACCCATTCCCAAGTTGCCTCTCCTCCTTGGTCCTGGACAGCCCTGGCACGGGGTGGTGGTACCGCACAGGTCCCCAGCCCCAGCTCCCCGGGACGGCTGGGGCCGTGCCCCTGCCTGCCCCACCACTGCTCCTGCTCTCGGCTGCCGAGCTGCAGACCCAGCCACAGGCAAACCAGTCCTGGGCTCCCTGGCCTCTCCCGTTGTGTTTCCCACAACTTAAAAAATTAATTCCTTAATTAGCAGCGGTTCAGCAAATTCATTAGCCGATTCCCTTAGCACATTAGGAGACATTTCACACACGTTGTTTGCAACCACTGACTTGTGTCAGCTCTGAATAATTTCCCCGGGAAGGGTGGGTGCCTGTGTTTTCCCACACCTGCTGCTGGTGGGGCAACCAAGGAGCCCCCAAAACCTCTGCTCGTTGCTGAGTGTCTCTGCCTCCCTCTGCATCCCGGCCCGGGCTGAGCCCGGCCTCCATGGGAATCACACCATGGGGCCATGGGCATCCTGCCCTGGGGTGATGGGGGGAAATTGGTCCCCAAGGCAGTGCCAGCACCAGCTCTCCCCCCTGACAAGCTGTATGGGGCGTTCACATGCTTTAGGCTTCCCTTCCCAGGCCAAGCCGAGGATGGGTGGCTGATGGCTGCTCTCCCACTGCTGCTGGTCATCGATTTTAGTGCGAAACAGTTTCTCCATTACAGGAGAGGATGGGGCTGCCAGATGAGGAGGAGGTGGCACAGGCCCAGGTGATGAGGGGAGAGGAGGGGGCTCGCTGGCTGGTGGGACATGGTAGGACACCGGCTCACAGTGAGACAGTCAGGGTGTTCCCACAGGAACCCGAGTCCTTAAAGCTGGTGTGTTACCCGAAACAGCAAAACAGCATCCTCGGGTTATTTGTCATGTGAACTTTAATTCTTAACGGATGTTGTCATTAAACCATATTTTATGCTTTCAGAAAGCTGACTAATTTCTTATTAGATCCTTTGCCAGGATGCATTTAAATGATTCTGTCCTTAACAAAGCATGAAATAAAACACTTGGTATAGCGACTCCATAATGAGATACTTAACATGCTTTAGTTTGTAAAGGGCAAATGTGTATTTCAGGGAAGCGTACGCAGCCAGGCTGGAGCGGGGAGATGGAGGCACAGGGGGGCCCTGGCAGCCGTGATTAATAAGGGCATATTCCACATTACCAGAAAGAGAAGTGATTAATGATCTTAACTCCAGATTGCATCGCCACCCCCAAACCGGAGCTGTGCTCCAGCACGTCCCCAAGCCGCGGCTGCCAGCCCTGCCTGCCTGGTGCTGCCAGACCCGCTGTACCTTTGGTAAGATACTTTCCATATGATCTGAGTGCAAACAGCCGTTCTCTCACCTCCAAGGATAAGCACAGTGAAAGATGAGCTTTGCAATTGCCCAAGCATCTTTGGAGCGTTGCTGCCCAGGAGCCAGCCCGGGGAGCGTGGTGGGGGTGGCAGCTGGCAGCTCTGCAGCCCCTGTCCCCTCCCAGGAGCACGGTGATGCCACCTGATGCCACCAGAGTGCTAAATAAACCACCAGAGATTTATAATAAATTCTGTGGATTTACTCTGAGTTGCAGTAGCAAAAATATTCTGGCAAAGGCAGGAAACGTTGTGAGCACAGAAGGGTTGCTTGCAGTGCTCTCATAGCCAGGCTCTCACTCTGCTGCCTGCTCCCAGCATGGGACAAGGCTGTTTAATGTCACCCAGCGCTGCAGGATGCCCATGTCCCTGTCACCGGCCCGGCCCCAAGGGATGCTCAGCTGGGGTGGGGACAGGCAGAGCAGGACTCTCCCCAGCTGCCAAAATCCATCCTGCTCTGCACAAGCGATCGATCCAGAGACACTGAGCTGGTGGAAGAGAAATGATCACGCTTGACCTTGATCTAATCTGCTAAACCATCTCCGGAGGAGGTAAATACTATCAAGATGTACAAGGGGTTTATCTGGTGTCTTGATCAGGAGCACTCTGCAGGCGGTTCAGGGCTGGAAAGGTTTCTCTAAATCCACAAAAGCCTCTGCAAGAGCCCCCCGCGGCCCCTGCACCCACAGCACCGCGCTCTGCACAGCGGCGTCGGCACGGGCGACTGCTCCTGTAAGATGGGACAGAAACGTCCGGGACAGTTTGGAGCACGAGTGACCTTAATGCAAAACGACAACTCGTCTTCAGGTCTATTCTGGGCTCTGCCTAGATACCAGCGTGTAAACACCACGGAAGGAAGCTGGGCTCCAGGGAGGACGTCTCCAACCAGCTTGCACTCCCCCGCGGTTTATACTTAGCCGATGTCGGAAGCATTCACTCCTCGGCAGGGCACGAGTGCCCAGCACTGTGCTGTGCGGCTGCCAGGGACAGGGGTGACAGCATGGGGGGCTAGAGAGGCAGTGGGACAGGCAGGGCAGGGGATGGGGCAAGGGCTGCCAAGGCATCTCCCCGCACCCAGAGCCAGCACCGAGCCAGGTGCTCGCAAGACACCAGCCACCTGCCTGTCTGCGCAGCACCGTCACCTGCTCGCAGAGGGCCCCGAGCACCAAAAATGTCCTTAAATACACATAAATGAGCACAAGTGCCTCTTTGAAACTTGCCTTCAGAGCAAGAAAAATTCACCACCTCAAAGAACAACATACCTGGGGTCTGTGCTCCGTCACTCGCACAATCCTGCCCAAAGAACAACTAATTTCTCCTTGGCAATGTTTTTTCAGGTGCAAACAGTCTTTTTTTTTTTTTTTTTTTTTTTTTTTTTTTTTTTTTTTTTTTTTTTTTTTTTTTTTTTTTTTTTTTTTTTTTTCCTTTTTTTTTTTTTTTGCCATTTAGGATAGTTTTCTCTTGCTCTTTCGAAGAATTTTGTTTTCCCCGTACTCAGAAACAAATCTGCTTATTGCCCTGGATCTGTGAGGATACAGTGACAGATTTGGGGTTGTGGCCTGGAATTTGCCGTGACAGCCCAGGCGCATTAACAGAGCAAACCGTAATGGATTAAGCAAAAGAGTGAATGAGATTGCAAGGCCAGGCGAAAGCAAGAAAACTAATTAAACACGAGCTCAAGCTCTCCCCTTTGCCACAATTTCATACACTATCAACTCTTGTTCTCCATAAAAGCAAAACAGGCTTTTGAGGGCTCCCTTGCAAAAAGCAGCTGCCCATGTTTTGCACAGGGCAGGGACACGGTGCGTTCTGGCAGTTTTCTGCTGCCTGGTGGGCGCAGTCCCAAAGCTTCAGGCCATGAGACTGGGTCCCCAGGCCACCCCCAGCCCCAAGCAGGGGGACAGGACCGTGTTCCATGGCCAGTGATGGCAAACGTGTGTGTGCTGCTCCAGAGGTGCCGTGGCTGGAGAGAGCCAGGCAAATCTGATTGCTGCCCATATCTCAGCCAGAGGGGCTTAGAGGAATTAGGGAACTGCAAATGCTTGATAAAAGGATGCTGAAATAATCATAAAGCACTCATTTTGCTGCTGTGCTTCTGAAAGAGCTAAAGTGTGAGTAGCTGTATCGCCGGGTTCCAATTACTAATACCGATGCTATCGCTGCCTGGCTGCCAGCGCATTCCCAGGCTGCCACAGGACGGTGGCTTGATTGCTAGAGTTCAGTAGTTACCGTCCTGGACGTTTGGGTGATCTGATTATCCCCGAAACCCTGAGAAGCTTAAGCGAATGCTATTAATGGTGGCGTTCAGCCCCCGTGCTCTGCTGTGTGACAGGCTTAGGCAGATCGTCAGCGTGCTGGGACTGGCTGGTCCTGCCCAGAGCTGCTCCTGCTGCAGTTGTCTCGCCTGAGCCCACCGAGAGCTGGGTCTGATCCTGCACCCCCCAGAGCCTCTGAGTGCCCCTGGCCCCGCACAAGCTCTGGGGGTGCCCTGCTCTGGGGAACAAGCCCTGCTTTAAGGGTTCAGGAAGCAGCTGGCCCTGCTCTGCAATAAAGCCAGGCCCAGGTGAATAGGCTTGGCTTGAGTGTAGGGCTCCCTTGGGGCAGGGCTGCAGACTCAGCCTGCTCTGCAGGGAGCTGTGGATGTTTCTCTGAGTCAGGAGATGCTGCTGAGATACGCGGGGCCCATGGCACTGCCTTGGTACGGAGAACCTGTGCTCGTGGATGATCCACACTGGCAGAACTGCTCCTCCAAACCAGCCGGGGCCACGCAATAAGCTTTCCTTCAAAAAGATGCTGCCTTGATTTATTTGCAGAGTATAGCTCAGCTTTTTATTGCGTTCCCTGCCTTGAATGAGGTCCTCTGAAGGGTGAGATGGATGGCGCGGCAGGGATCGCGGCAGAGAGGAAAGGGGACTGCGCAGAGCAATGAACCCCAGCAGATGGTTCATCTCAGCCTTGTCGCAGGCTCCATCGGCAGGTGAAACGGGGCAATCAATGGCCGTAATGAGCAGAACAGCCGGCACCGCTTGCACGGCGTGACGGATGTGCTGGGAGCAGACACTGCCTCCGCTCCCGGGCTTGGGTGAGCAGGATGCCGAGTCTGGTGGCTCGTGCAGGTCTTCAGAGCCGTGTCCTCTGTCGGCACCGTGCTGGCTGAGCCGGGGCTGCCCCGGCTGGGCTCACCTCCCCCTGTCCCAGGGCTCCCATGTTGCAGCCGCCCACCAAAGCTGCTCCTGTTGACAAAGGAGCCTGGCAGCCTCTGCTGCAGCCACTTTGATCAGACCAAATCTGCCTTCCCCAAGAGAGAGGCTCCTTCCCTTATCTCCTGGCAGCCTGCAGTGCGCGCAGGCAGAGACGTGATGGAGCAGACGAAGGAACAGGCTGAACCCACAGAATTGCCAGTTACTGCCAGGAGGATGAAGGAGAACCCGCAGGTGCTGCCATTCACCGCAACAGGAGAAGCTGGATGCTCTCCCGGGACCTCCGTCCCACGCCGTTCTCCAGCAGGTGCCGTACGGATTTCATCGTCAGGGAGAAAAACATAGAGGGTTTGACTGTGAACCAAGGATCTGAAAAAAAGCAGGTTGCGTCCGTCAAAACACTCCGGTGTGACGAATTGGAAATGCTTTGGTTTGGTTTCAGATTTTTAAAAGATTTTTGCCTTGAATCTTGAAGAGCAGAAAAACCTGAATCAAAACAGTATTTCACTTTAAAAATGTCAAAACAGACCAATAGAGCCCAGATAGCCACGTGTCTCCAAACAGGAGATTTGAAACCTGCTCTCTCCTGCGGTTACAATTTCAGCAAATTAAGTTGTTTTTTTTTCCGATGGAAAAAAAAAGTTTCCCTCAAGAGCATCCTGACAGTTCAACCTATAAGCAAATAAAATAGTAGCAATCTGATCATCGGTGAGTCATCCACGTGGGAGCACAGATAAACACAGCCAGAGCACTTTCGGGCGTTTCTGAGCCGTTCTCCTGCGTGAAGGCTATTTTGTGCCACCTGGTGAGGCAGGAGCGGGAAGGCTTGGGGATGGCTTTCATCCAAATGTTCGTGTTGCAGTCAGAGAAAATAGAAAATAATTTTCCTATGGTTTGGTACCCAGCAAGGATGCAGGAGGGATGCTTGTCCCCAGGTCCTTCTGCTCCACGGAGTGACAGCCTGGGGGTGCAGGGAGCCCCAGGACTCTGGTGCTCAGTCCCACTTGCTGGGAAGATACGGACATGGTGCCTCCAAGGGCAGCGAGAGCGCCCTGCAGCGATCCCATGGCTTGTGCAAATTGGAGAGGCTCTTGGAAATAAGCACTGGGGTGCGGGAGGGTGCTCTGGGTTGCAGGGGGGTGCATGGGGCTCCATAGTTGCCTGCAGCAGACAGAGCCACCAGCCTGTCTTCACCACGGCTGTCCCAAAGAGCAATTAACAGGCAGATAATTCAGAAGCAGAGAGATGCCAAGGCTCTGCTCTGGAGAAGATGGCAGCAGAGGTCAAGGAGCTTTGGGACCTCTCTGCCTCCCATTCCTGATGTCCCTCCGTTTTCATGAATTTCGTAATTCCACAGAGATTCACGGGGCCCTGAGGAATTTCCAAACTGCTTTAAAATGCTGTTAAATTGGCCATGTGCAGGGGTTTATTTATGCTCACAGGACTGTGGTCTGAATATTTCATTTTAAAAATTTACATCTGTGTCACTAGCAACGCTCAGATAAGGTTGCCATGGAAACCCCTCATTACGGGTGAGGATGCTGGCAGCAGTGCCCAGCCCAAGGAGCCGTGGCCGAAGGACCGGGCTCCCCTCCCCACTGCCCGCGGCTTCTGTGCCCAGTAGCAAACCCACCTTTGTCGATAGAGGCAAACAAGAGGAGAAGTGTTTCACCGGCACCTGCTGCCCATGGTCAGAGCGGGGCTCGGCGCGGTGCTCGGGGACCTGTTGTGTCGGCAGGAGACACTGGACTGCGACACGGTGCAGCCATCTGTGCCCGTGCTTGGTGCCAGCTCTGCGCTGGGACAGCTGGAAAGGTCTCATGGGCTGGTCGTGGGCAAGGGGGTTTCTGGTCACAGGTGGGGGCAGCGGGTCTGGCTCTGTGGCAGGGGCTGCTTGCAGGCAGGGCTAGTATTCCGACAATGAAACGCTCTTTCAAAACCTCACTTTGCTGGTGAATCCACGCTGCCTGTGACTGACTCACGTCACTCGGGAGCAAGGACACACCAGGAATACGGAACTAAACTCGCAAACCTCTCCCCGCCGTGCTCTGGAGAAGCTTGTAACTGCTTTAATGATCCACAGTGGCCTGACAGATGCCTGGAAATTACACACTTCTCCCGGCTATGAGGAAAATGGATTTTCCTCCCCAGTGCTGCTTCGCAGAGCTGGAATCAATGCGACTTTGACTCTCAGGCATTTGTTCTGTCCATGCTGGCTCCGCCTGAGCACCTGCAGCTGCTGTGGCTGTGGGGTACCTGCCAATGGATGCTCCCCCTCGCTCCGGGAGCCGCTGCCCGGGGGTCCCCACGTCCCCATGATGCCCCAGCCCTCTATATCAACCCACAGCACCAGCATCCTTGGCACAGAGCAGCCCTGGCAGAGGCCCCCATCCCCAGGGATGCACCCGAAAGTGATGTGACACCCCCAGCCAGGTCGCTGCTTGGCTGCAGCAGCAAAAGAGGAAGGGGAATTAAAGAGGCTCATCCAATTATGGAGGAACCAAGAGATTTGCAGCGTGGAAGTGATACAACCTGTTGCCTGCTGACTTGTCCTGGCTGGGTTCTGCCGCCACAGCCTCCCCAGCCGATGGGTGTGATTAATTATCGCGGTATCTCCGCAGAGATAGACAAGCTGGTGAGGACCATGGAGCAGGGGACAAAAGCCATTAGAGATAGCAGCGTTTTGATGCAGATGTTAATTTGAGTTCACTGCAGTTTTTTATCATTTCCAATGTAAGAAAGAAACCGTTTCTGCCTTGTTACAGGCAGATAGGCCTGTCTGAAATGAACTAGCAGGGTGGTTTCAAGCAGTAATTCCTTTCTTTGAAAGCTGAGCCTCACTAGGTGCAAACAGAAAGTTTCCTGTAGAGTTTTCTATTCTTCCTGGTAAATCCATGGTGCCAAACCTCCGATCTCAGCCAGATGGGCGCCAGGCTGGCCCCATCCACCACCAAACACAGACACCCTGGGGGGACCTGCCATGGCCCTGCTCCCTCCTGTCCTTGCTGCCGTGTCCCCCAGGTGTCCCTGCTCTGGAGGGGGTTCATCATGAGGATGAAGGAGCAAAGGCAAACCCAACCTGTGGCTCTCCTGGGCTTCATAGATGGGGTGCTTATTCCTCAGGGTCCGCCCAGAGAGAGGAAATGGAGTATTTTGGCAGCTTTTCAGGGTACAAATTGAAATGGGGGAAGAGAAACTCCTCCTATCCGAACCAATCACCCAGCCTAGTCATCTATATCAGGGTATAAAATTAAATGGATTCCTAAAGAGAGAGTATATTTAGATACAAAAAGCCCATTCTAGTCAGCTATCTGAGACTAAAATAATTAATCTCCCATCACTGTTAAGATGCAGCAGAGCAGATCTTGAGAAGCGAGTGCTGCGATTAACTCTTTGGAAGCAGGTCAGCCCTATGAAACGCAGCTCACACCTCACTCTGTGCCATGATCACGGAATCATAGAAAGGTTCGGGCTGGCAGGGACTTTCAAAGCGCATCCAATCCAACCCCCTGCCATGAACAGGGACATCTTCACCCAGATCAGGTGCAGATGGGGGGGCCAGCCTAGATGTCTCACTGGCCACACCAGAACTGCGCAACCCATCATCCACTGGGTTTAGTTAAAACTCCCAGCGTCTGGGGATGGCTGGGAAACAATTACAAGATATACAGCTATAAAACATCTGGCGAGACAAAGTTTAGTCTAATTATAATAGATGACTGTTTCTCTGCCTGGCTATAAATCATTCATGCTCTCACTTCCAGGCAGTCACATCCATGGATTATCTGAATATTCAAAACCTCCTTGATGTTGTTCTACCTGTCTGGAGTGTGTTCACAGCCTGGTTTGGTTTGATTTCCACTCCAGAATGGGAAACATGACATGACAATATAATGGTTGAGGTCTGGGTGAGCAGCCCAGCCCTGTGCTCATGCTGCAGCATCGCTGCCCTGCGCTCCTGGGCTGGGGCAGCCGGAGCATTTGGCTTCTGCCGGAGCCCAGGCACAGCCTCTGCATCGACTGTGAGCTGTGGGGCAGAGCTGAGCTGCCTTTTGCCAGATCTGTTTGCCAACGCTTTATTTTTCTTTCACAAGGTGTAGCAGGAATCCCAGTGTGGCTCTAGTCCAGGCTCCCCAGAGCAGAGCAGATACAGCAGCTCCTCAGGGTCAGGTCGCTGCCTCCCTGTAGCAGCACAGAGGATGCAGGCAGTTCTGCTGCTGCCCTCCCCTGGGTTCTGCCAGGGGTACCCCAAAAGCATGTCTTTTTTCTTTTTTGGAATACCGCGAAAGATGCCCTGAGGCATCTCAGAGTGGAATGTGAAGCTCACCAGGTCCTGGCCATCTTCCCGGGTGCACAGGTGTCTCGGGGCGGTGAGGGTGGCACAGGAGAAGCCTGACGTGGTGGTACACGGTACCTTCTGCTCTCCCTGCTGAATGAACCGGGCTTTTCCCACCACAGGGATTCTGCACCTGGCAGTCGCATGGTGTGTTGGGGAGAGGCAAGCAGAGCTGGCAGAGCTGGAGGTGCTCAGGGCGAGAGAAGGGGGACCAGGCTGGGGTCGCCTTGTACCCCAGGCACTGCCTTCATCCCCTGCACCCCCTGCATGGCCCGTTTCTCCCTCCCCAGGGACACAGCAGGGTTTCAGCTCTGCCTGCTCAGTCGGTTTGTCCGGCCAGTCATCACAGTCGGTGTGTCCCATGGATGGTTGCAGCCCGCCTCTCCCTGAAGGGGAGAAATGTTTTTCCAGACAGCGCTTTTCTCAGCATTTTCTCCCCTCATGCAGGCTGTGCAGAAACGTGTCCGCCCGCTGCCTGCAACTGCATCGTGCCCTTGAAAAGACCCTTGTTGCACTGCTCTGAAATAGTGGAGCTCTGGCATCTAATGATTTCTGACAGATTGCGAACAGTCCCGCTGCTAGCAATCAGGAAGGCAGGAGAAGTGTTGGGTTGCTGATGTTTGTGGTTATTACAGTTATCGGGCTCCATCGATTGCGGGGCCGGTCTGTGCCGCGGAGGTTGTCGGTAACTATGGCAAAGCCTGGCTCTGCCTGTCCCTGTGCCTTGCACACCCCGGTGAAGCAGCGCAATCACGGCTCTAAACCACACGTGGCCGAGGGACAGGATACGCTCTGCTCCCAAACGCCGTGTAACAGCCCCGAACACCGCCAGGCAGACATGATGCAGGTTGTCAGCCAGTCACCTCCTCCCTCACTTAGTATTTTCCCTCCAAAGAAAGTAATAAACTGCACTTCAGCTGCCAGATCCTCATTATGTCAAAACAATTTTGGGTTTGGCAGCACGGCAGCTCCCCGTGGCAGCCAGCACAGCCGCCGCTCAGCTCCGCGCAGCAGCCGCAGCGCCCGGCACGTCCCCGTGCATCCAGCCTTGCCGTGCCGCAGGATGCACCGGCACACCGTGCTGGCTTGTTTTTCCAGAAATGAACCTCTTTTTAGATGAGGTTTGGCTGAAGAAATATAGAATTTTTTTTTTTTTTTTAAATTTTTTCTCAGTAAAGCCAGAGTCGTTCTGCTGGGGGCAGAGCAGCAGCTCAGGGCTGGCACAAGCTTCACCACCCTGCCCTGTCCCAGCCCTCCCTGGTTCCATCACTGCAGGGCAGCCAGGCTGCTGCTGCTGCTCCTCTCAGTCCTCCCTTTCATTTTTCAGTGACACTGTTTTTTGTATAATTAATTGTCAGCTGTATCAGTCATCAGCGATTTGTGTTTTAAAGATGGCCTGGCAGAACTAATTCCATTTCTGCACTATGTCGTGCTGGATGATGATAACCTACGTATGGCTTCTCCCACAGAGCCTAATGATGAGCCGCTGCACTTTATTTTAATTAATACAGATAGCAAATATATTTTCATTAGCCATCAGGATGGCAGGAGAGAAGCACAGTTCTCCTGCATAGTGAGCAGTAGTGGTGCCTTCACTCCCGGTGCAACCCCAAGCCCTGACTGGTCCTCTCTCCAGCTCCAGCCACCTCCACATCCCTCCGCATCCTTCCGCATCCTTCCGCATCCCTCTGAATCCCTCCACACCTGTGTGCACCCACACCGCACCAGCTGGGCCCGCAGAGGGCAGAGAGTTTCCTACCAGCCCAGGATCGGTGGCGTGACCCATCAGACCCTGGAAAAAGGTAATTTAGCCACGCTGCTCAGTGGCAGCAGCCCCGGAGGCTGCAGGGCCAGAGCTCTCTGCGAGGCCTGGCAGTGCGTGTGCTCCAGACAAAGCCTCTCTCGGGGTCCCTCCTCCCTCCAGCACGGGAGGACATGCAATTAGAAGGCACGTTTGTAATTTCTGAAATTCAGAACAATTAAGCTGGCTTGCTGGTATTTCTGATGAAAGCAGCCCCTTGTTCCCCAAGGAAGTAACAGCCTGCCCTGACCTCTGCTCTATTATTCCATTTGATTGATCTTAATTATATCAGAAAGGATAATGATAGTCTTTGTGGGGGTGCAAGTACATTGGGAACAAAGATGACAGGCTCTTTGTTGAGCGCACACAAGGGCTGCACGGCCGCTGCGCCCAGCTAACGAGCTTGACGAGGTACTGCGTTCTCCACTCCCAGCGCCACTGCCCGGCCACCACCAGTGCCCAGGAAACCCCCGTGCTCCCCCAAAACAGACGTAAAAGCGCATCGTAACCAAGCAAAGAGGACTTGGTCCTCTGGCTGGACCATGTCCCTGTCCCGCTGTGCCTCACAGCAGGTGCTCACTGGCAGCTGCTCCCCTGTGCCTACCCACCTCAGGGCACCCTGCGCTGCCTGGAGATGCCCCCCCTGCACCCACCTTCCCCCCCATCCCAGGTGAGATGTGCTGTGTCCCCCCAGGAGCTTTGCTGCCCCTCGGCCATGGGCACAGGGATGCTGATGAGGGGTATGGATAAACATCTCCCTCTTAGGGTCTTTGCAATATCTCCATCCTGCTCCCCCAAGAATTCCTTAAATAAAAAAAATCAAAAAGCACAGATATGTGAAACATTGCCTGTTGTGCTCGTTAATCACAGGTGGACTGAGTTAAACAAGAAAGCCCTTAAATGCCAGCACTGAGGCTCATTTCCCCAAACAAGCACTATCTGGCTGCTTTGGGGAGCAGGGGCTGGACCTGGCTGTGCCAGAGCATGAGGCTCTCCTGGGGACAGCCCTTCAGTTTGCAGCTTTTCTGCTCCCATCAGAGCAGCTCTGGCAGCATGTGACATCACAGCGTGTGACACCACAGCAGCTGGATGGCTCCAGGATCAGTGGCACTTGACGAGCTTTGATATTTGAATCAGCGTGAGTAGAGGGGGCTTTGTCAGATGTTCCTCATATATTCTTGTAAAACATGCATGGCATATTGCTGAGGCCTGGGCATATTTCCTAGAGATATTATTATTTTTGACACACCCTGCTGACTGTGAAATGTGGTGAGAAAGTACCTGACTCTGTTCTTCCCAGCAGGTAACGAATCGGCAAATTATAAAAAACAGTGTGTTGTCCAGCTTGGATAAGTTTTTTTTCTACTGCTGCTATTGTTTATGTTCCTACAGGGTAATCATAATTCTTAATGCACTTTTGATAGCAATGTAGTATGATTAAAATAGGCACATCTGAGAAATAAATCCATTTTTAAGGATTGCCTTTCTGACATGCAATATTAAACGCTCAGAGAAGGACCCTGCCTGGTGCAGCGTAGCCTGGGGCAGCAGCTGGAGGCAGGAGCCTGTGGGTCCTGAGAAACTCAGCAGCCAAGTTCATGGGAGTGGGAAGAGCAGCAGCAGGTTCAACATAAACATGTAATGTGAATTTTCCATCAGCAAATGTTCCAGACTGTAGGCAAGAATGGTGCTGGGGGTCTTGGGAAGGAATTTTTCAGAGCTTAATGTCTTTTTCAGAACTGACTTTGACTCCGGGCTCATAGTCCTGGATCTAAGCAGGCTGTTGCCTTTGCTATTCGTTCAGGCTGCTTGTTTTGATCAAAGATGCAGTGCTCTGTAATTTAAGAAAGACTTTGCTTGTGAGACCACTTTGATGCATGCCGAGCAGAAATGTGGAAAAATACAGCCCTTGCCCATGGAAGCCAGCGTAGATAATCTGAGTCACTGGAGGAGATGTTATTTGCCGTGACTCAATTCGATTTGTGCGGTTGGGTGACAATGTACCAACGAGCAATAATGAGTCGCAATCGCCCTGTGCTGCATCTGCCAGCAGACCTGGGTGGCTGGCACTGCGGAGCATCTCCCCATTGTGTTTCAGCATGAGCTGCTCCCCGGCAGCGCCTGGCTGACCAGAGCTGCTGCACCCCAGCATTGCCCTCTTCTCATCGGTGTGCCAGTGGTTCTGCTGTCTTGGTTTTATCTCTTTAGTTTGCAAGATCCGGCTCCTCACAGCATGCGTGGCCAATGTGGTAATTCTGGGGCTGCGAACAGGCGATCCTGCTGATTCCTGAGGCTGGAGGTTGTTTTTTGTTTGTTTGTTTGTTTTCCCCAGATCCAGGTGTAATGCTTGAGCCTGCAGGAAACTGCTGGGTTGCTAGTGAGCAGAGTGAGCTGTTGGTTGTGCTGTAGCTTGGCTTCCAGAAGCTCACCGCTGCTGAGGCCATCGGTGCAGCTGCGATGCCGTCGGTGCAGCCATCCCGCCGGCTCCCAGCTCTGCCATGGTGTTGAGCAGGTGCCCCCAGCTCCTTGCCATGCTGCAACACCCCGAGATGGCTCTGCCCTCCCTCTGCCAGCAGCACAGGCTGGTGGGCACGCGGAGCCTCAGAACTCCTGTGTGAGGCCTGGGCACACGCCAGGGCAGCAGGAGGCTGTGGAAGGTGGGTGCAGCTGGTGACACCCAGCAGAGCCATCGGGGCTCTCCCAGCCAGGACCTGTGGTGGCTCGCGCCCAGGGCTGGGGAGCAGAGTGCCGGGTGACTGCAGTGCAGTTGTCTTTTGCTGCAGAAACTCGAGATAAACCCCAGCTAGAGGAATGAAAAGTGTTTTTGAATTTAGATGCTGTAAAAGATGTTTTGTAGTGGAAAAACTAAAGATTTGCCTCTGGGGGAGCAAACTGATCCTCTCGTGTCGCTGTCAGGAGAGCATTAGGCTGCAGCTGCAGTTTTACTGCACCCTTCCCTCCTACCTTTCCTCACCAATTCCAAGAAAGGCTCAATGCATTTCTGGGTGGGAACGCAGCCGCGTCCTTCACACTCGTCTACACAATAAAGAGCCATTTCACTGCTGCCAGGCACGGGCTCCTCCGTGTACCAAAAGCTGAAAATAAGCCTTTATTTATTTTTATTAGATGGCTTGAAAAGTTTGCTCTTAATTGAAATTGCCTCAGTGATTTAATCTCTGTGTCAGTGCTGAAGCCCTGACAGAGCAGCTCCAGCTCCCCTGAGGCCAGGGCTCCCGGATCCCACATATCTTCTCCCGATAGATGCAGATCACAGGCTCAGGAGAAGCAGGAATTGACGCCTTGAGGATGCTGCACCGGCTGGAAGACCAAAACCCATTTTCTCTCCCTGTACAAGCAGCGGTGCCATTGTCCAGCAAGCACTGGGAAGCTCAGCTCCCTCAAGGCAGCTGCTGCTGCTGGTCTGGGGACTGTGGCCCATGGAGCATCCCTTGAGCCCTGGGAAAGCCCTGACCCCTTCCCTATCAATGTAGGAATATCCCCTGCCAGTGCCAGTTACAGTCCCAAAGCCACAGCCACCCCCAACACCAACCAGCCCTGGGGCACTGACAGACTTCTCCTGTCCCCCATCACACGCTGACTCTGGTGCTGTTCTGAGTGGTGGGGGTGTGCAAAGCAGCTACATTTAATTGTTTTTTTTTAAAGCATAAACGAGGAAAAGGGTTGTTTTGTGGAAATTCTGGCACAAAGTCAAATTGAAATATTTCAATGCAGGCTGGGGATGAAGTCTTGGATAAAAATAAAGCGGGAGGTGGCTGCACCTTCCCGATGACATTAGCTCCATTCATCTCCCTGATGACGCTGCAGTCGTTTTGCTGGCAGCGTACAAAGGCATTAGAAGTTACATTTTCCTTCACTATTTCTCAAATATATTTATATTGGGTTATATTTGTGGAGGTACATCGTGTGCCTCGGGCAGAGGATTAATTCCAAACTGTCACCTCGCTTTTTTGATGGGTTTGTAAATTCTGCTCTGTTGATTTGTACTCTCAGTAAATTGATAAAATCCTCTTTCCAAAACCTAATGCACCATTTAGAGCTCACCAAGGTTTTAGACCTCATTGGCTCACATATTTATGTAAATATGGTGTCCAACGGCAATTTTACAACTGCTGCATGAATAGTCTGGATGGATGGTAAGGGGCAGGGAGAACTGCGTTGTCTGATGGGTGCTGTGTGCTCTGGGAAGGAGGTTTTCCGCATCTCAGGGTGCCAGGTTTGGAGACTATGGGGTTTTTTTCTGTTTTTTGTGTGTGTGGTTCTGGTTTTGTGGTTGGTTGGTTGGTTTTTTGTTGTTGTTTTTTTTTAACCTGGAATAGCATTTAAATCCTTACCAGAAAATGCAAACCCAGTTCCTGCATATTGTCCTGCAGCCCCACGGTTGGGGGAAGAGCTGCCGGGCAGCGGAGGGGATATCATGAGTGATTCCTCCAGCATTGTCCCCCAGCCACCCATTTACCTGAGATGAAAGCCTCTCGTCCACTAAATGTTGACATGCTCCATTAATCCACCCTAAAATGTCAGGTGGAGATTCTCTCTTGAATTTTAAATATTTTCAGCCCTTCTGACTAGCTCTGAAATCACCCCAAATTGACCAGTTTCCAGAAGACTCCCTCACTCCTGCCTGCTCTGCGCAGTTCCCCACAGCAATTCCCTCACTGATGGGCTGCAGCACATCACCCAAAGTCCCCTGGCGGCCCCCAGGGAGAACATTTGCTGTTCCTTCTCTGGGGTGATCCCTGCAGAGCCGCCTCTCCTAGCACGACTCGCACAGGTCCTTGCTTCAGCACATCATGCACAAGTGTGTGAGACGGTGAGATGGACACAGACGCGAAAATCCTTTTTGCCAAGCGGATCATACTGCTCCGGGATCAGTCCCACAGATATTCCTTCTGTCGCACTTGAATTTTTGGATGCGTTTGCATTTGGCACCAAATTTCCTCTCCAGACTAACACTTCTCATTTGGAATCGCACATCCAGAACTGGGTTTAGTGGCCAGGCTGCTCCCACATTCCCTCCCTGCTGCTCCTGGGAGCTTGGCTTTGAGCTTGGCTTTCAGTTGCATGAGGTTTCCTTGTACCTTCCCACTGCAGCCATCTGTCCCGGGGTGCTAATGCCCTTTTCCTTTCTGTGCCTCTTGGCTCTCCCAGAGGGGATTCAAAGCTAAGCCCCTCAGTTCTCCAGGGGCTGAACACCTTCCGCTGCAGGTGATGGGATCCTGGGGACAGGAAAGGGAGAAGGATCTGGACAAATCTCTGCTTGTCCCTGCACAACGCAGACCCGGGGAATCCAGACAGAGCTTTCTCACTTCGCATCAGGAAAGCTCTGGGTTCAGCCAGCACACAGGTCCCTTTTGGTCAGCTGTTTTTACGGCCTCTCTCCAGGGAAAGAAAAAGGAAAAAAGGAAAAGAGCAAAAAAAAGCTGGCTAAGTTGGGGCTGTGCTCTCTGCCTGCACTGGGTGTGCTTCAGCGTCAGCTGCACCGTGGGCATGGATTTCAGCAAGTGAAAGAAGGAACGGAGGGGAAGCAGCTTCTCAGTACCCTGGGAACACAGACCCACCCGAGCAAGGGGACTCCGTCATGAAAAATGAGCCTTTCTCCAGGTGTTTCCCAGTTTTCCCTTCTCCTCTCCAGGCTCTGGTCGGCTCCTCCAGCTGCCCAGCTCTGTGGATCTCCTCTGATTTCTGAAATCCTTACAGATGAAGCCTAAGAGATAACAGCGCTGAGCGACAAGGGGGTTGCTGCAAGTATCAGAAGTTCATTTATTCCCCTTTTTTCCATCTTCCCGGGGTGCAGTTGCTGCAGCAATCACTGTGAGGATGGCAGTGGGCAAGCAGCCTGTCCTGCCCGAGCTGCTCAGCTTTCTCCGGGGCAGCAGCTGAAAGCCTGGGCTCGGGCACAGGGCAAGCATCCCTCTGTCTGGGGCTTTCCCCTCCCGCTGGGGCAGGGCTGCAGCAAGTGGATCTTCACTGGAGGATGCAGATCAGAGTGGACCAGCCCCAAAGGGCTGTGCAAGAACATCTGTAACAACTGGTCTGTTAACAAGCTGTGAAATAAGACAGACAGGCAACTGGCAGCCTGTTTCCTGAAACGAAGGACACCTTCCCTCAGCGAAGTGCTGCTTCATGCAAAGCATTTCTCCTTATTTCATCCAGGCTCTTGTGGGCAGAGTTACTCAGGTACTGAGCTGGACTTGGGACTGCAGAGCAGCTGAGGCACTTGGATCACACAGATCCCACCCGTGCATCCCATCTAGCATCGCTCACATGCATGTCAACATGAAAAATGATCTCGTGAAGCAGGTCCTTTTGGGAAGGGCTCAGAAATCCCATGGAAGACAGTTAATGAGCATCAGAGTGATGCAAGCCCCTCCTCATGCCACTGCAGCCCCCCCTGAGCCCTCCTGTCTCTGGGCTTTCCTCTCTATTTCCAAGGCAGCAGCGTGCAGCACAGACCTGTGGCCAGGGACATTGGTCCTGGCCCAGAACAGCCAATGCAAGGACTTTGAAGAGATTTTTCTTTGCAGCTCTGCTACCCCTGGCAGACCTAACCCCCCAGGACACACACGTGCCCTGAGGCTGTGGCTGGAGGGGTGGTGGGTCCCTGTCCCCACTGATATGGGTGCACCGGCTGCACCCCAGGGTTTCTGCTCCCAAGTCATGCTCTGCTGGAAACATACCTTTGTCCCTGCATGCAGCTCCGCTAAGGAAGGGGAATGTCTGGGTATTGCCCCATGTGCTGTGTTCTGTACCAGCATTGTCCATCCCGGTGCTGGCTCTGCTGAAGCTCTAAGGGGAGGGTGCCATGTGCCTGTTGTCACCCTGCCCATCTGGTGGGTGACCCCCCTGGAGCTGCTGGGACCCTCGCGCTGAAGCAGGGATGCATTCGTGCCTCACCCAGCACCCTGTGCCTGGCAAGTCAAGCGGTTAAATACACAGAGCTCCCCCAGCCCTGCGTTCAGCAATTTCATAGCCCTGACAGGAGTGTAAATCCATCCTGATGGACTGGAAAATTGGAAAGCCAGTGCTCACGCTGTATTTTCTATAGGCATCTATCTGAACTCCCGAAAGATACATTTATTGGCAGGCTCCAGTTCCAGACGTGTAACTGCACGTTATGCTAATTAAAATATAGCCTGTGTTTTGTAACAGGATTTCCTTTGAGCGTATTTTACTGTTCAGTAACCGCTTTCAAATATTTGAGAAATAAAATCGCATCAAGTAAATAACTTTTGGATTGCTCGCGGAAGGTTATTTTTTTTTTCCTTCAAAGCCCACTGGAACTGGCTGTACTCATTGCAATGACAGAGGATGTAAAATACACTGATTTCTGAGGCTGCTTGTAGTAAAGATCAAAAGCTGCATGTTATTTAATCACACAGAGCCCATTTCATTTAAAAAAGAATCTGTTTGTACAAAATGGGATAACGAAGCATTGTGACCCGGAATACCCATGGAACCACCTGCCCTCTGGTAGGATGGACCATTCTCCCACTGGCTGTTTTTAACCCCCGCATGACCCACCAGCAGTGCCCACCACACCTCTGCATGCTGCCTCATCCATGACTTATTATCTATCAATTTCTAAACCCGGCAGGAGCTGATGTACAGCTACAAGGGATGGATTATAAACCAGTACGTTCTGCGCTTCCCTTTTTACATGGTTTGCTTTTGTAAGACCTCTGGGCAGCATTCTGTATGCCAAATGAGCACATTCAGGTTCATTGGTCTACAGCTGCCTCTTCAGCCCCAAATACTTGTATCAAATTCCTCACTGAAGAAGAGGTTAAAAATGCATAGAAGGAAACATTTGTGGCACTGTAATATCCACAAAATGTAATGCTTTAAATAGCATCTTTATATATTCATAATGGTAATACTGCAGGAGAAGCAGAGGGCTAAGAGATATTAATTTCATTTTATTGCTACTGATCCAGACTTTCCTCGTTCTTCCTGCCAAGAAGGAGAGAAGGAAGAGGAGACATTTCTTGTGGCCTCTCACAACTCCCCATCAGACGAGTTCCGCTCCCCGTTATCTCTGGATGTGCAGCCCGCGGCAGCCTGGCTGCTGTCACCTCATCCCTGGGGTGACACCACTCAGGTGCTGCCATCGCAGTGACACAGCCCCGCTCACTTGTTGCAGCCCTGGCCAGGTTCTCCTTCCTGCAGGACACACCTGATTTTCTGGAACAATTCTCCTGCGGAGTTGCACTCACCACAAAGCCAGGTGCACCTCTGCAGTTTGTCATTCTGCGGTGACAATTAGCCTGGCAGTGCCAAAGGCCTTGAAGAAAAGAAGGGGGAGCACAGACGATGGGACTCTGGGGGAGCCTGATGCTCAGCACCCCACAGGTTGCATTTCTGCTCCCACACCGCAGCCTCAGGAAGAATTTGCTGGTCCCATCACCACCTCTAGTCTGCACAGGCAGCGCAGGCAGTGCCGCTGCCCTTTTCCACCCGCAGCTGCCAGACTGGACCCAGCCTGCCCACACCCCCTGTGTTCACATCCTGCATTCACACACCGCTAAATAAATCTCTGCCCATGGCCATGCTCCTTACAGGCAGCTGCCCAGAGCCTCCTGGCACCAGTCCTGGCGGAGGGACGTGCCTCTGCTGCCGGCTCTGCTGCCACGCACTGTGCTGGTGGGTGGGTGCACGCAGATGCTGAGAGGAGAGGCTTTCACACCTCCTCCCTGTTGATCTAAATGGCTCCACAAGTGCAAAACACCAA
Organism: Pampusana beccarii; assembly: GCA_013399365.1. Classification (NCBI taxonomy): domain Eukaryota; kingdom Metazoa; phylum Chordata; class Aves; order Columbiformes; family Columbidae; genus Pampusana; species Pampusana beccarii. Next base: position 1,491,458 of record VWYH01002951.1, on the reverse strand, counting down.
AAAGCCACCAGCCGAGCAACTGATCGGTGCAAGTCATGTGAAATTAGTTGTTTCTTGAAAGAACGAACCAAAAGAGCAGGCAGATGGAGCACAGCAAACGATCTCTCTGCAGGGTCCAATCCTGCTCCCCCTTGCAGTTTGGGAACAGCAGGGTTTACAGATTGGGGCGGTGGCTGTGACCTCCTGCAAACAGAACCATAAGCCTCGCCCCAGGCAGGGGTAGAGCTGCCACGTTGCTACCAGCTCCTGGGTTGCGTGTGCAGGAATTGGGGATTTTACAGCAATAATTCACCGAATCTTGTACAGGGCCAACCGTTTATCAGCTCCTTCTCTGCCAAGGAAAGAGGAGTTCGGTACGCTGTGTTCTCCTACCCTGAGATTTATGACAGATCGCACTTGCCATAAGGGCCAGTCCTGTTCTGAGGAGCTGTGCTCCCTGTGGATGCTCCCAACAGCGGCAGAGCTGTGAGCCCCGTATGGGGCCCTGCACTCACTCAGTTTGTTTGCCCAGCTCCCCCAGACCCCCATTGCGGCATGGGGACTGTCATTGTACACATACATCTCCTGCAGCAGCTCACCCGCGGCTTGGACGAGAGCATTTGTGTAACACGATGGAGAGAAGGGTCTTTCTTTCTGTTCCGATGCTGAAACAGGATGTGATAGTGGACAGAGACTTCAGATCTGATTCCTTCATATGTACATGCATGTCTATACACTGAAAACAACACATGCAAGTGAGAGAGAAAATGCCATATTCTACATGCATTTCTGTTTTGTTACCCTGACAGAAGGATGGATTCTGTAATATAATCTCTCTATGGAGAGCCAGGTTTAAGACCAAAAAGTCCAAGTCTTTTAACGCAATCTGGACACAAGAACAGAAACTGAAGCTGTCCAGGCAGCTTTGCACAGCACTCCTGACACAGGGAGCTGTTACTCTGCTAAAAACACACCATCGGCCCCAGAGGTCAGCCTGCCAGGCCCTGCACAGACACTGCAGCACAGGCAGACACCGGCCTCTCCCGTTCTCCCTCCGACCAATCTGCAGCGGTAACCACAGCAAAACCCATCTGCCCCATCCCTGCAGCCTGCCAGTTATGAGACACCAGGGGCACGCACCGGTTTAGCGATCTTTAAGCACCGAGCTAGTTTGGAATGACTTCGTCAAGTCACCCACAAACGGGTCCCAAAGCCTATTCTTAGGTCTGCCATGGCAGCAGCAGGAAAGGGAGAGGGAGCAGGTTTGGGTGGAAACCTGAAACACGTGGAATGAACATGCAGCCCCTGGGAAAACACTCACGGCCATCCCCTGCGTGCCAGAGCCGGTGGGACAGGAAGACAGGCAGGAACCCGGCACCGGAGGCTGGGGGCACCGGAGGCTGGGGACAGCAGGGGCTGGGGACACTGGTCTGCTCTTCCCGCCGGAGGGAGGCGGAGGGTGTGGCACGGCCCCCGTTAGCACGCGGGTCCCCGTTGGGACGCGGCTGCCCGGAGCGGCCCCGGTAGAGCCGGCCCCGGCGGCGGGAGCTGTCCCCGCCCCGCGGTGCTGAGCGGCCGCCGGCCCCGCTGCCGCTCCCGATGCCGGTGCCGCTCCCGGTGCCGCTGCGCTCCCGCTGCCGCTCCCGGCGGCTCCCGGTGCCGCTGCCGATGCTATGCGCTCCCAGCAACGCCCGAAGTTTCAGCCCGGCCCGGCGAGCCGCAGAAGCGGGAGATTCCGGGTAGGGTGTGTCACGGCCGGTTCCAGTAGACCCTCCCGTGCTGGTTGCCCCCTCCCCGCTCCGACTCACCCCTCCGCTCTCACGGCAGCATTCCTCCTGCTCCGGCCCCGGCCAGTGCCCCCTCCCCGGCAGCGCTCGCACCCCCCGGCCGGGATCCGCAGGGCCCCGGCGGTGGCGGCGGCCGTGCCCGGGGAGCCCCGCTCCTCTCCGCGCCNGGAGCCGGCGCGGCGGAGGGCGGAGAGGAGCGGAGCGGCGCGGAGAGGAGCGGAGTGATCGGCGGGGGAGGGCGCCGGCGGCCGCCCCGGCCCCGCCCGCGGCTCCCTCGCCCCCCCCGGCTCGCCCCAGCCTCACAGATCCGCTGCTTTTCCCCGGCTCGGGGCTCCCCGGGCTCCCCGCAGCCCCCCACGACTCCCTGCAACCTCGCCGCTGCCACGGTCACCTGGCTCTCCCCGGCTCCTGGAGCCCCAGTGCCCCCCAGCCTGGGCAGTGCTCCACACTGCGGGCCAACACCTCTGCCTGTGCCCAGCCTCCTGTATTGTCTCACTGCTCCTTGTCTCCAAGTCCTTCATAGCACCCCAAGTCCCTCTCAGCATCCCAGTCTCCCTCAGCACCAGAAGCCCCTCTCAGCACCCCAAGCCCTTTTGCCTCCCTACTCAAGCCCAGACTTTCCTCCCATCCTGCCCCTCAGGGTCCTCAAATGCGGGCTGTGAATAGGGCAGTGTTGTTACAGGGGGGCTGATACAGGCCTCATGTCCCCCTTGGCATGATGGGTGCAGCAGGGTCTGGTCCTGCTGCTGGTGCCAGTGACGCCAGGCTGGGAGGGAGCTGTGCGCTGGGGTGATGGACTCTGGGCATGTGAGAACTCACAGTTTGTGAAAGCTGTGCAGGGTCCCCCCTGCAATGTGGGGCTGGCGCCATGGCCATGGGGGAGCCCTGGAGTGTCCTCAGCCCTACAGCAGAAGAAGCAAGGCACACACAGTCCCTGCTCAGCACCCCAGCCTCAGCCATGGAGCTCCTCAACCTTCTTGCCTATGGTAGGACCATGGGCCTGACAGCCCCCAGAACTCCCTGCCCGGTTTTGTCCTGCCTGTTCCCCCTGCCCGGGCCGCCGGCAGCTACAGTTAGCTGAGAGCTTCCAGCAAACCCCTCCTGACTCCATCGGAGCACACTGTGTAATTACAACGGCTTAGATAAGAACAGGAACGGAGGCTTTGTTCTCTTGAAATCCCAAGTTCTCCCCTGAAATGTTTACTGTAAATCACCTCACGGTGAGAGCTGCCTGGTCCTCCTGGCCATTCTTCCTGTCAAGTCAAACAGCCAGAACAATGTCACGAAGCACAGTATGAGTGTCAAACAGCACAAGATGGGGGCCAGCCTTTCCCCCACATAGCCAGTTTGTTGATGCTGCCATCTGAGAAGCCCCTGCTACCTTTGAGAGAGCAATTACACTGATTTGGTTACCTCAGCAACAATAATCGCATACTGGTATCAGCACAAATTCCACCACGCAGAGCACATCGAGTCAAGAAACCGTCCAAACACAGGGACTGATCCTGCTGCCTTTTTCGCTGCCGGGCTGTGCAGAGTTCCCCCAGCCGATGCCAGTGCAAGCAGCAGAAGCAGCAGCCCGGGACTGCGAGGAGCGTGCAGCAGGCTGTGCGGGCAGCCGGGCGATTTGCATTCCCTGTGTCACTCCTCGCTGCTGCCAGCTGGGAGCAGTTGGGCAGCAGGCGAGAGAAGGACAAAATAAGAAAGGGAGAGAAATCACTGAGAGGTGCAGTATATTATTTAACACTGTCATTTTCATATACAGAGTGGGATTCGCTTGCTCAGAGGTTTAATTTGGTCTAACAAAGCTATCTGCAGCAGAGCGAGCGCAGCCTGCTCTGGTCCCCCCTCCGCTCCATCCCCAGCTTCCCTCCCGACCTGCCGTTATTAAAGATAAAAGTTGTTTCTCATTTAGCAGTTTTCCTTGAGTGGTTTTTATTGTGTTCATCTGCATTGTAGTAAACTCCTAAGATAGCCAGATAATAACACCAGTGCCATGGTAACAGGCAGGAAAAAAGAACAAATGCTGTATTTGCAATGCAGAAATGCCCACTAAGTGGCAAAAACTGCTAGTGATGGAGAGGGAACGGTTAAGCTCAAGCCTCAGCTCATCAGTTGAGACTAGGGAGCGCAGTTGGGCCCCCTCCCAACCGGTGCAGCCCCCCATGGACCTGGGACATCACACCTGGCACCAGCAGGGGTTTGCTGCTTGTTCTCCAAGAACCAGTGCAGCTCTTGGGGTGCATTTCCCAACTCCCCATAGCTCCTGCACCAGAGACGGGGAGCAGGGATGCTGGGAATGGCGCTGCTCAGTGAGTTGGGGGGGTCTCAGAACGGTGTTGCATCCTCCCTGCCCCTCCAGTGGCTTTTCTGGGGTCTTGGATGAGCTGGGAGGCGGTGGGTGGGAGGGAGAGAGTGCAGGGGACAGGCAGGATGCACTGCAGGATGCACTCCCCATAGCTGGTGTGTAACAGGGTGATTTGAATAATTTTCCTCCCACAGCCTCCCTGCGCAGCCAGTGCCGAGGCCTAATGGCCTGTGAAATTTCAGTCTGAGAAACAACAGCAATGTGTGCGGCGGGGGAGCCGGCAGCTGCGGCGCTGCCCGGGTCAACACACTGCTGCTGCCTCCGCCAAAACACCAGGACCCTCCTACCTGTGTCTGGGGCCCACCATCCCAAACCCCCTCCAGCTGGAACGGCTCCTCAGTACCGTGCATCACCATGCATTGCTGCACATCACCGTGCATGGCCATGCATCACCGTGAAGGCAGCCCAGCTGTGTACAGCGAGTGCTGCTGACCGGAGTGGGTGAGACAGCGGCCTCACGAGCAGGCAGAGCAGGCAGCCACGGGGGTGCACGTAAGAAAAGGAGAAATTGTTATTGCTCCTTCAGCAGTGCTCAGGGCTGGAGATGTTTGCGTGGTCAGAAAGCTGGGCTATTGGAAGGGAAATAAAGAGAAGCATCTCCTGAGGCCACTTTAGTGGGCATTGCTCTAATTAGCACCATGTTCATCAGCAGTTACCTTTGATTAACAGTGAAGAAAATCAATAAGCACAGTAAAAATTCAGATAAGTTTCACAGCTAATTTTAATTTCACATTTTAATCTTGTATTAATGTCAATCTTAATTACCATAATTAAGTCAGATGTGACTTAGCAAGAGGAGTTTGAAGATAAGACATTACAAGAAAGACGGTGCCTTTCTGGTGAGCAGACAAGTGCTGCTCACCATGGCCTGGGATGTGGCTGATGCCGGGGACCTGGGAGTGCTGTGCTTCCCCATCCCTCCCTTTGTCCCCAGCCTTGCCTGGCTTGCCACCTGAGTTGTGTCCCCACAAAGCCAGTGAGAACCCGAAGCCTCTCAGACCTCCTTTGCCCCTATTTCAGGGTGCTCGAGTTTCCAGACACCTCACAGCTGTCTCCCTGGCACCCAGGAGCACAGGGGGATGTCAGCCCTGCCATACTGACCGTGCCCGCGCTCCGCTTGTCACAGCTGGTGACATTCATGAGATCCAAACCGCCTGGAAAATCAATCTCTCATTTATTTTCGTGCTGGTGATGCAGCAGCCCAGTGCTGCTGCGTTTGCTCTGCAGTTACACCTATCGATCCTTGGCCACTCTCGGCTCCCGGCACCTCGTGGGGCAGGAGCAGCGCTCCAGGTTGTGCATTGCCCAAGGAGCCCTTGGATGCGGGAAGCATCCTGCAGTGGGGTGGGACGGACCCTGTGGCCATGGGACTCCCAGCACCTCACAGGGGCTGCTGCCACATCAAGCAGTTGAGCTGGAACCTGCATGTGCAGGAGTGGGGATGGTGCAGAGACATGGTCTGTGTGTCTGCGTGACCCAGGGATGGCTGTCCCTGTCTGGGCAGGGGTCTGCAGGGGTATTTCCCGTGGTGGTTGCAGGTTTTCCTCTCCCCCGAACACACTGAACTGCACTGAGGGCCCAGCCTGCAGCAGCACTAACCCAGCTGACTCCTGGGGCTGAAGCTCTCCAGCTCAGCTAAGATCCGGAACCCTTGGCTACCTCTGGCGATTATACGGACAGTGACACATCTCTGGGCCCTCCTTCCCAGCCCTGAGGGTGTCCCCTGCAAGGACAGCCCAGGCCAGAGCCTGTTGCCAGCTGTCAGGCAGCAGTGCCAGGCAAGCAGAGATGCAGCAGCTGCAGCCAAGCAGGGATGCAGAGAGCAAACCTGCAGCAGCTGCGCTCCAGCAGCACCTGCCAGGAGCCGACAGCCACGGTGGCACCTCTGGTGCTGCAGGAAGGGACTTTCCCAGGCTGAGCACAGCAGTTTCTCCTGATGAGCTCAGACCTCCACCCTCAGCTACCAGGAACCTCCCTGAAGAGCATCTCATGGCTTAAATGTGGGTTGGGTGCAGGTGCCTCTCCCCAGGGCCGGTGTACAGAGGGTGAGGACTCAGAGTAGAGATGCTGTCAGTCAGCAGCAAGGTGGGTTTTCCCTGGTGGTGGGGGGCACAGGGCAGCCCTGGGTGGCAGAGGGGATGGAGGTGTTGAGAGGACAGACCCCAAGCAGGGAACACCTGGGGCTCCTGGCTACATGCTGTGCTGCCCCTAAGTGCTCTGGGGTTCCTGTCCAGGACCCCAGGTTGCCACAGCTGCTATATGGAGTGAAGGGGTTCCTGCAATGGGGCACAGGGCAGGTGTGGGGTGCCAGGCCCCCCCAAGCCCCTCAGTTCACATGTGGGACATCTCCTCCCTGCAGCCTTCTTGGGAAGCTGCCAGCTCCCCATCCATGGTGCCTTGAGGGGCTTAAATGTCAGGAGGAAGTGGAAAAATAACCTTGGCTTTAGACTCGAAAGCTGAGGTCTCCTGTAGCGAAGCTGAATGGTGGCTCTGAGGAGCCGTGTCCATGCTCTGCTAGCTGGGGGGCATCACTGGTGAGTGGCAATATTGTCCCGGGGCAGAAAAGAGCTTTGTCCTTCTGAGATGGCAGAGCCAGTGCAGCCCTTGGCTGTCGGAGCAGGCTGCCTGCTGCTCTGCCTTACAAAGGCTGGTGCTGAATGGGGGGTTTGAGCCTGAGGCCAGGCTGGGTTCCAGTCCCTTTGAGTGAGTGCCCACAGGCACAGCTGGGGGCCCTTTCAGGAGGGAAGTCCTTGTTCCTTGTCCACAGAAGAAGACTTTGCATGGCTCAAAAACAGGGCTCTCTATTGCCCATTGGGGTTTGGAGGGGGCTGAGGGAAGCAAACCCACTGTGGGAGGAAGGAACTCCACAGGCAGCCCGGGGTGCTGGGTGCCCTTGGCTTTGGGGCTGAGCACCTGGCCAGGGGGCTGTGACCCACAGCATCACCTCTGCACGCCCCTCAGCACCCCTCAGTGATGCAGTGTCCCTGTGTGGGCCATTGGCCACAGCACAGCTTTGCATAGATAGGTCCCCACGACACATCCGAGGTAGCTGTCCCATTGCGGGAGTCAAGGGATGAAGCCTGGGAGCACCTGACTCTGTGACACCTTCATTCCTCAGCCATAAAATAACACATAATTCACAGCTTAATTAACTAAAGCCCCTCATGGCAGCACCTGGAGAGGCTCCCACCACCTCCCGGCACTGCAGCTCTTCCAGCCCATTCTGCTCCATGGTTCACAGGCTCTTTACCAGGGCAATAATGCTGCTCTGGTTGCCGGATCCATAACTTACTGCTGCATTGTGCTGTCCAAGAGTTTTTAAAGACTTTTTACTTGTGATTTTCATTTTTTTGTTCTGGCAGGATTTGCATCAGGTAAAGCAGGCAGGAGCAGTCAGCATCTGAACTCCATGTCTGAGTTCAGAGGCAAATATTTTTCATCCAGCTGGCCCCTATAAATTACCCACAGGAATCTTTAAAAGCACTCTCTGAGGAGCTGGTGCATTTGGCATCTCTTGGTGATGCTGATTGTGAAGAATGCCTGAGATGTCGGAGATGCTCATCAAGGCAGGTGAGCCCAGCTGCTGGTGATGGATGAAGTAAAACGAATGGTGAAATAAGGGAAAGAGGGAAAAGAAGGAAAGAACAGATTATAACTGGCACCAGTAACCATGGCATTATGAAAACCAGGTTTTGTCAAACAGCTGATTGTAATCTTTGAAGAGATTATATATTTGATGGAAGAAGGTATCTGAATCGGTGTTATAGGTTGTTGTAATGGATTTGATGTGGTATCAGGCAGTATTCTTGTGAAAAACAGCATGATGCAGTATCAGTGCGGTGCATCTCAAGTGGTTAAGAACTGGCTCATTGACAGATCTCAGAGAACAGCAACAAGGAATTATCTTCAAATTGAGGAATTATTAATGAGTTTGTTAAGAACTGATGCTTAGCTGTGTCTCTGTTTCACATTCTCACTTGTGATCTGCAGGTAAATATAAAAACAGTAGTGATTAGATTTACAAGCAGGAGATTAGCAGGCTGGTTTACTTGTGTGGAGATGTGCGGTTACACGGTGCAGCCCCGATCACAGCGCAGGATGAATTATTAAAGCTGATGTAGACTGGCCAGTCAAATGCTGGTTTCTGTGCCACGAAACAGAGGGTTTGGCAGGGGGGGCGCTGTGTCTGGGCAGCAATGGGTGCTCCCCAGTGCTCTGGGGCTGGTTTTCTCTGCAGGGGCTGGCTGCTCTCTTTGTGGGGAAAAAGGGGATTTGTTCTAGAGCTCTTCTTGTGAAAGAAAAAAAATCCATACTGTGTTGCTTTGCTCTGACCTGTCTCCCAAGCTGTGATGCTTTAATTGATTAGCTTGTAAGAGCTTGGCAGCAGAGCCCAGGCTTTGTTGGGAGCGTTTCCGCAGCTCCCGCAGGTGGAAAACCATTAACTGCCTCCAGACCTGGCCCTCCACCTGCAGTGCCTTTGGGCAATGTTTTTCAGTTGTTTTAAGAGAAAAGCCCCTAAAACACACAGTCCTCGCAACTCTCGCTGGGTCAGCCCTTGCTTTCTGCCTTGAGCTGGGGAGTCCAGGCATGTCCAAAGCACATTGCCATCCCCAGCAACAGCACGGACACGCAGCACTGCATGCCTACACTGATACTGGCCTGTTTATTCCCAGAGATCATAGCAAAATAAAAACATTTCGCTTGTGCAGGGCTGTTATCAAGGCTTGCTCTAACTTCACGCCGCTGAGTGTGTCAGGATGATGAGGGGTTGGTAATAAACCCACCAGCAGTCTCTAAGTGCTGCTATATAAATGCCTCCTCTGAAATAACAATACTTTGGCTGCCAGGGCCTGTTCAGGGTCCTGACAACAGGGATTTGTTCGGGCTGGAAGGTCCAGTGTTGATTTCTGGTACTTCGTACAGCTGGCTATGGGATCCATCAGCTCTTCCCAGAGCAGTTTGTCCCTCCGGGCCAGCCCCACGGCTCTGTGCTCCCGGCAGGATCCAGCCGTGGCTCCGTGCAGGGGTTTGCTCTGAGCAATTTGGAGAGGTGGGTGGTGAGCCCAACTCCGCAGCGGCTCTGGCGCTGTGCCGTGGCAGGCGGCTTGTGCCAAGGCACCGGGGCCGCATGGTACTTCCCTGTGTGCGGCATCGGCACCTGGGGGCTCCGTGGGGATGCAGGCAGGAGCAGGGAGCAGGCAGGATAGGGAAAGGCAGGAGCAGGCAGCCCAGGAGCAACATGTGTGGGGCCCTGGCAGGGCTTCAGCATCGCAGCGCGTGTGCGTGTGCATTCTCACAGCGGGAGATGTAGTGCAAGCTGACATGAGATTAGCTAATGTACTGCAAACACCAACCAGCCAGGAAGGGAACCTCGCTCTCCAAAAAATGCAAGTAACTCTGCCTATTTTGCTCTGTAAAGTTGCCCATTAACCCCTGTACCTGCCCTCTGGGTTGGAGGCAGGGGGCTTTTGGTAACCAGTTGTGTGGGGAAGGCTCCCTTGGCTGCAGCACCTGGCATTTTCCTGCAGCTCTGCAACGCGCAAGCAGTGGCTGTGCCCATCCAAAAGGCCCTATCTGTCACTGCCTCTGCACGGCACACGCTGCACGGGCTCCGGGAGCTGCAGCCCTGCCCGTGCGCTGCCTGCAGCCTGCACCAGCGGGCAGCACCTCCTGCCTGCACCTGCGCACACGAGCACATGCAATTCTGCAAGGCGGAAGGCAGACCTGAAGGGCACCAGGGCTGGTGTGCAGCCACGATAACCAGTTACATCCCCCGGTGCCTCCGTTAAAATTAGCACGAAGCCACGGGTTTTCAGATGACGCTCTTGGCGAGGCACTGAGATGCTTGGCAGAGAGCAGCAGTTGTCATGGAAGGGGTTCTGCGGGCTGCAGCCTTGCTTTAACCCTCAGTACGTACAACACCCCGAGCAAAAAGGTCTCTTCAGACATGTTGCTGTGCTTGTAATGATGATGGTGACAACTGCAACAGCAGAGGCTATTTTTCCTTCTCTCCCTTACGTGTGCATGTCCCACAAGAGGACAAGCTCTATGTAGAGCTTTGTTGTTGGGGAACAGAACAGGCTCTGCTCTGGGGCTTTGGATGTGTCTCTTGGATATCTTCAGGAATAACTGTCCCCTGCACGGCGCCATCACCTCTCCAATGCACAGCCCTCATTTTCAAAGTCACCGCTCAAGCATTCCCTCTCCATGCAGGTGTGTTTGTCCACCCCTAAGCCCAGCATGGTTGCAGGGGGATGAGACTCCAGCCCCACACACATCATGAGGGGCAGAGCACAGGGGCTGGAGGGACATGTCCACATGGCTCAGCTGAGTGCAATGAGTGTGGGATTTAAAATGGAAGAAGCCTCTTGACAGCCCACATGTAGGTCTAATAATTCACTGTAACTGCTTTTATGGCAGACCATAAAAATCTAAAATAAGGCTGGGAATTGTTGAGGAAACCCACATGGACATGAATTTCTGCATAACCACAGTTTTTTAGGCTCCAGTGCCTCCCTCTGGAAAGCCGTGGTCCCCAGGCAAGCTGTGGACCAGCCCTACCAAGGGCTTCCCCAATGGAAAGTCCTTTTGCTTGTGTGAGTGCAGTTTCACATCAGCGCTGCTGCCCAGACCCTGAGGTGTGCAACGGGCTTCCTCGGTGCTGGTGATGGGTGGTTGATTGATGGGGTCACTGGGGGGGCTGGATCAGGGGATCTCAGGTGGTCCTGTCCCACCTGAACAACACTGTGATCTGAAAGGTCCCTGCTTGCAGCCTGGAGGCTGAGGAGCAGAGCAGCCCCTCACCTCGCACCCTCTGGACTGTCCTCCCGCTGTTCCCAGCCTCTCCCCAAGGACCAGCATCCCAGGGGATGCAGAGAGGAATTCTGTTTCCCAGACCCAAGCTCTCCAGACCATTCTCCACAGCACAGGCAGAATATTGTCTGTCCCTGGAGGGTGGCCTTAAACGTAAAGGTAATTCTACCTCTGAGAGCTAACCCCCAGCAGTAGTTACTGCAATTACTCTGAGTGCCACTGGATAATACTCGGTAATTACGTGGTTCTTTCATCTGGGGATCTCTGAGCATTTACTGATCAATTAATTAAACTTTGCAGCAGGCTTTTGCCACAGCTCAGGATGCCACCAGATCAATAATCCCCCTCCTGAGACACAGCTGGCTCTGAACAGTGCGCCTGTGCCAGGGCGGGACTTGGCCCCAGAGCCAGAGAGCAGGAGAGGGACAGGGGGGCCGGGCTGCCCAGGATCCCCAGGAAGGGTGGGGGACGAGGTCATGGAAAGCTCCTGGGTGAGAAGTACCAGAGAGAGCAGTTCCAGTCCCTGACTTATTTCCCAGGAAAGAAGGAAAAAGTTGAGAAGTTTGTCGGCTCTTTTGTTCATTTGCAGCAATTCCCCTTAGGGCAGGTAGGAGTGGAAACTGTGTGTTTTCCTGCCCAAAAATGCGCCTTTGCATCAGTTACTGCCAGGAGGAGGAAACTCCTCAAGTTAAGCTAAATGACATGACCAGGGAGTTACCTCTCTTTAAAAAGATTTTGCATTGCCTTGCTGCCATGTCAGCTCTTCAGAAATGCAAGAGTACAACACAAGGTGAAATGGGTGCAGGGACTGTCCTCTGTTGTGGTGTCAAAGCTATTTGACAACTTGGATCTAAATTCAAGCGTTTGCAGCCTGTCCCTGCTAGAAGAGCTGTAAGTTGGACCATCCCTATCCCAACTCATAGCTGAATGCTGCCAGTTGCAGTTGGAGAAACGTGTTCCACCTCTCAGGAGTCCTCATGCCTGAGCCAAGATACTCTCATTCCCTCCTGCTCTGGCCAGAGGAGATGCATCGCTCCTCAGCCTGATCCTTCTCCTGGCTCCGTGCGATGCCTGGAGAGCCGATCCGTGGTGTGGTGCCTGCCCGCCGAGCCCCTGGCTCCCAGCCCCTCTTCCCGACACTGTCAGGGACGGTGGCAGCCGGTGCGGAGGGCTGGGAAGCTGAGCCGGGCTGGAAGCAGGACAGGTTTCACTCACCCTGGTCTAGTGCCCTGCGTACTTGGCTGTCCTTCCTCCCAGGCAACCTTTCAGCCCAGATGGAGATGCCATAAGGAGTTTTGTTTCCTTCCCCAAACACACGACGCGTTCTCTGCCTGTCTAACAAGGTGTCTGCGCTAGGCGGTGCACGGCACGGTTGGCTCCGCAGGAATCAGTCATGCTGCTGCCCTGCAACCCTGCGGCATGGAGCGGCGGGGAGCTCTCTGCCCCTGCACACCCCGTGTCCGGATGGAGCAGAGCCGCACGTCGTGTCTGCTGCTCGGGGATGCTTTCTGGATGCAGGACATGCTGTGCCCAGCAGGCACCGTGCACCTGCCCCACCACAGACGTGGTGCCACACTGCGCAGAGCTTGGCTGGACCAGCCTCACCCAGGGCTGGAGCAGAGGGACACAGCAGCGGGTCCAGGTGGTGACAGCCCTTTCGGGGACCACCACTCAATCACACCCCCTTGGCACAGGTGCAGCACAGAGGAGGTTTTGGAGCTGAGGGGCAGGTCAGGGCACAGCCCAACGGGAGATGCTCACTCCCACCTGGGGCTTGTTACTGGGAGTCATTAAAAAGGAGGATCCCTGCCCACAGGTGCAGCTGCAAATGGCTTGTTATCAAACACAGCTGCAAATGTCTAAAACCTATTATTTCTAAAACTAGCCCTGCTCACTCTGTGAAGGTTCAGCTCTTATGGATTCTCTCTTCTCCCTGTGCTGGGTGCAGCAGAAGCTGGAGGATCACTTGCTGCCTGCCTCAGTCCTGGCTGGTCCTGCTGCCCTCACCAGCCTGGGGAAGATGAGGCAGCACCTCTCTAAGGTCAGATTCATCTCTCGGGAGAAGTGCTTGTTTCTGAAGGGAGGGTGGTTTCTGATTTAAGTGATGTGCCCATTGCATCCCTGTGCCAAAGGGCTGATCTGAGGCTCAGTAAAAGGCTCATGAAGGCTCAGGACAAAAGCAGCACGGTGCTGTTTAAGGTCCATACCATGAAAGCGAAGTTTTGCGTGGACAACTTCAATATATTTGTTCTTCTTGCTGCATCAGAGCCCATGTGCTGCCCTGGGCTTGTTTAGAGATCAGCGATGATTGCGTGCATGTTTGGGGTGAATGCAAAGCAAGTGTGCAGCTCTGATGCTGCCTGGAGTAGTTTCTCTTTCTACTTGCGTGCCAGGATCATCCCCAGCATGTCCCTGTGTGTCCCGGTGTGGGTGCTGCCAGCTGCTGTCTCAGCAGAAGCCCAAGGAGCTGGGATGGGAGAGCTCTGCTCACCGCTGCAGGGTTGGACCTGGCAGGGATGGAGATGGGGAGACTGGAGGGGGCTAGGCAAGATGTGCACTCAGGCTCAAATTTGGAATAAACATGTGGCCTTCCCCATCCAAAGTATACTCAGTCTCTTATTTGGAAGACTCCAGCTCTGCTTGCCCTGGTTGTAATGATTTTGTGTTAATTACCATTGTCCTCTCAGCAGCTCTGGGGAGTCTCCTTGTCCCAGGCTGGAAGATGATTCTGTGTGAGCTCCTCGTAGGCTCTCAAGCTCTTATTTTGAGCAAGAAATGAACTACTGTTTAGCAGCTCGGGTCCTCAGATGAGCAGTACAGCTGCTGGGGGCTATGCAGGGGCTCTGAGGGGAAGGGTCAGAGAAGCCCCTTCCAGCCCTGTGGTATTGGGACTTCTGCTATGGCACATAGCCAGGGACAGTCACAAACTGATCCGGCTTCTGCTAACACCCACCAGGAAAACTGTGGGTCTGGGGATGAAGTCATTGCTGTTCCGGGAAAAGTGCTAATTCTGCAAGAGTTAGATGTTATCACCATTTCCATAATTACCTGGCGGGGGGAGTGCTAAGTCTGTGATGTAAAGCTCTGCAGAGAGGCACAGGTCAGATGCATGCGAACGCAGAAGAGCTGAGCTTGAATATGTATGGATGGATGTATATATACTATGTGTGTGCGCAGAGACGCCTGCCGGCGTCCCCATCGCGTATGAACCCTTGCGATGTGTCCCGGCTGCTCACAGGGCCTGGCCCTGGCAGGTCGCGTGTCTGGGCTGGGTGCGCGTGAGGGGTGATGGGGCGATCTCTGGGCATGATGACACAGCCCCGAGTCACAGGGACCTTCCCCAGCCGCATGTGTGTTCTGGGTCTAGGGGTGATGAGAGGATGAGCTGTACAAGCCCTCGTGCCTGGAGCCAGAGGCTTGGGCATGTAACACTGATAATATAATGTCTGTAACCACGGGTAGCGATTTTTCTTTCATGGGTCTCCAAAAATTAAGACTTTTTGTAGAGCCTTTGCATTTGCTTCCTTTTCTGTACATGTGGTGGCAGATTTGTGCAGTGTACATGCCCCTGCTTTGTGCCACCTCTGTTCTGTGCCTGTAAAGCCCTCTGTGATCATCCAAAGCTCCCTGTGCCTAGGAGCCCATGGATGGTGCTCTCCAACATCCTCAAACAGCCTTTCTGCCCAAGGCAGGGATTGCTGAGCCTGCACTTCCAGGATGTTAGAAAGCGATGCTTGTGTGCTGTCACAAATTGCTATTTACAGATGAACTTGCAATGGTGTGTGGTCCCTGTGGCTGTTTTCTCCAGGGGGAAGTGCCAGGCTGCACACCACAGAACCGTGTTGCTACCGATACTGCTCTGTGCAAGCTTCTTCTTGGCTCCCAGCTGTGTCCCACACCTCCTTACAAACCAGTCATTCCTGGCATTCTCTCACTTTCATAAGCTCTTTTCCACTCTGAGAAAAAGGTCTCAATTTACTCATCACGGCTCTCATTCCATTTGCAAACTGTGGGTGTTGATCAGAGGTGGGTTAGCGAGACCCAGGAAGGATTCCTGGCGGAACGAGCGGTGATTTCCAGCAGAAATGCTCGTGTGTGCTGGGTGGGACTGATTCCATGGTGCAGAAGCCACCTGCCAGGCAGCCCCTGCCTGTCCTCCTGCAGTGTGCAGCACTGTGGAAAACGCACTTATTCGCATATTAAACCGATTCTCTGTGGTTCAAGCCTCCCAGGTATTTCTGGGCCCTTCCCACCTTACCATCTGCTTTCATCCCCTTTCATCCCTCTGCCCTTGTGCCTTCCCATTTCTGAGCTGCTCAGCTTTCCTTCCCCCAGTGTTTTTCAAGAGACAAGCCACAGGATGGCACAGGGCTGGTGGGGCTGGGGGATCGTTTACTGAGAGGCTGCACTGTGTCAGCCTGACCTTTTCAGTATGCAGCCTGCAACAGCCCTGGCAGAGGCTGCTCCTTGCTGCACGCAGCCTGCCCTGCGGTGCTGGCATGGCCAGTGAGGGGACACAGCCACAAAGGTGGCCCATCCTGGGGTCTGGATGAAGGGTCAGAAAGCCTCGAGCGATGTGGCACAGCAGCAGATGCTGCTCTGGGACCAGCCGTGTTGTTGGTGGGGTGAGTTGCAGTGCTGCAGCCCAAATGGCAGTGGGGGCTCAGTGTGGCACTGCTCTGGGTCCTGAGAAGCAGCCAGTGCCATTGCCTTTGTGTTCAGATGCTGAGAGGTCCCCATGAGTGATGGCTGAGTCTTTTACCCTGAATCATGCTGATGGCTTAAAAAAACCCTGGTGATGGATGGTCTCATTAACGAGGGGTGCAATCTGAGGGAGAGGCGCAAATTACTTCTTGCCTTGGCTATGGGCTTTGCCGGTGGTGCCAGCACGGTTCATTCCTTCTTCCCCAAAGCTGGGGAAACAGCAGGATTGTATGACACCTGCAACACGGCTTGCAGGCACTGCCGGCCTTGGTGGACAGGAGGTCCATGGGGCACCAGGAGGAGCTGCCAGGCTGGCCTGGGGTGCAGCACAGGGTTTGGGGGTCCCAGTTGCAGGCAGGTCGCTGCCTTGCTGCAGCTGACAGCAGATCTTCACCTCCCACTTTGATACCCAGCAGGAACTGGTGAGATGGTGCCCGGTAGGACGGTCACAGCTGACCCATGACTGTGCTCACAAGGCAAGTGAAAGGATTTGACTAGGGCAGTGGCAAGTTTGAAATATAAGCAAGTGCTCTGCTCCCAGCCCCCTCGCAGGGCAAAACAGCTTCAGTGCATGCAGGTGGCATCGGCACAGGGCTCGGTGGCTGTATATCCACTCACCAGCTGGATGTGCAGTGTGTGCTGGCCACGGCTGCTGCTGCAGAGCCACCCGCTGCAGTGACTGCTCTGCACAGGGGATGTCACGGGGCTGGAAGTGTGACCGCAGCCAGGGGCGACACCTTGTTGTGCTGCAGAGCCACCTCAGTGCTCGAACACTCATGGTTATTTCATACCCATGTGCTCACAGAGTGGATATCTGACAAGGTGATGATCCAATACCTGAGTAGGAGGTATTCTCATTTTTCTTTCTGGGATCATGTTTATTTTCTTGGCACACTTCAAGAATTTCTGTTATAGGGGTGTAGAGGATGTCCCTAAGGGGTGGATGCAGGTTTTGGCAGGGGATTTGGGCTACAGAGTCTGCCCTTTGTCACTGCTGGGCCTTTACCTGCCCGTCTGGGATGCTCTGGGGCTCTTACCTTCAGTGGACCAGAGACACTATTTTGATTTGCTCAGGTTTGCTTTGTCTTGAAACGAAAAGTTAAAGCAGGTGCTTAAGCAGGGGAGGATTCTTGGCTGTATTAGAAGGAAGATTTTCAGCCTCCAGCTGGCTGTGGAATTGAGGACTGCATTAGTATTGACCTCAGGTATGGCGAGCAGCAGAAATTTCCTAACTCAGCACAAGGCCATGCTGGACTCTAAATCTCACCTAACGCTGTATGCATTGATAGCACCTGCCTTGTGGGAGTGTTTAGGGGCTTGATTAATCAATGTCTGCAAAAATGCATTTGTACCCAGAGATGAACGATGCTCCACCGGTACAAAGCGCTATTATGCTTGTTAATTGTGCACCGTGCACAAACATGGCATCTGTAACCATCTCGTGTAAAACAAATGTTGTGCTGAGCAGGATCCCAGCGCTGGTCTCAGGAGGGGATGAAGGGGACCTGCTGCTGCTCTGGGCTGGGAAAATAAAGCTTCCCCAACTCCCCAAGCTGGGCAGGAGGTTTTGTGCAGGGGGAAAGCAGCAGCGAGGGAGCACTGGGGGTGCCCTGGGCAGGAGTTGTTGCAGGTTAGAGTGTCCGTGACCGGCTCATTGCTGTGTGTCCCGGGTCTCCACAGCCGTGAAGCCCTTGCACTGCAGCTCAGCCCTGGTGCAGTGGCTCAGCTCCATGCTGGGCTTCAGCCAGAAAGAACAGGAGCTGGTTATAAAGTCTTGTGCCACTTGCAAGAATGAATTATCCAGGCATAATGCAGGCTCTTCCCCATGGACTCCCGAACTCCTTTGGCTTTGATATGCTTTTTCTGCAAGCGCACAGAGACAAAGCGAACATGAAATCAGCAACATCTTCACCCGGGAGTTCGTTCTCTTCAGGCTTCACTTGGTGTTATAATGATCCAATCAATCTCGGGAGGCTTCAAATACTTATTAATTAATGCAATGATTGGGTGACTTGGTCGTCATTGCAGCTGTCTTTCACAGGGAGAAAGAAAAGCGTGTTCCTTTCTTATTTTTTTCTAATGCCTGGCTTTCCGACGGCATGCTGCTCCTCCACCACAGAACACAATGTAAAAGCAGGGTGACTCACAGTCAAGGATTTGTATTCAATATCAGTTCAGATTACATTAGCTTTGCCTAATGCCTTAGCAATAAAGTGCCTCTTCATTGTATAGCTGCAATTTATTTCAGCTCCTGGGTTGGTACAGAACAAACATCAGTCATGCTGCAACACGTGTGCCCTGTGCCAGGAGCAAGCGGTGGCTGTTTGCCGGGCTCCGGAGCGGTGGAGGACACAGGGAACAAGGGCTTTTGCTGGGGTTTGAAGCCACCTGAGTCCCCAGAGCGTGGCTCGGCTGTGTGGGCTGTGCCAGAGAGCGACAGGTCCCCAGGATGATGGCGTTCAGGTCACTTCCCTGCTGCAAATGCTGTTTTCTCGGCTCAGGGTGCTTTTCCCACTAGTGCTTCTCCCCCGTGTGCAAGCGCCTTTGCAGAATAAAAGACATGCAGAAAAAAGCAGCAAAGGCTGCTGAAAGCACAGTTAATTCTGTGTTTCTGCTCTGGCTGCAGATGCTTGGCAAAGGTTTTTTGTGCTGGGGCTTTGGCAGCTCAGCACTGCCGGCAAAGCCGAGAGCAAGGGCGAGCAGACAGCCAGGGTTTCTTTATTTAGTGAGGATACAAAGGGCTGGGGAAACGGAGTGTTTTCCTTTCATGCCCTTGTGGGACCCAATGATGATTCACATGGGCAGCAGTGAGTAGGAGTCTTATCTTTTTTCGCTTGTTGACTTCTTGGTGCTGGTGTGGAACAGCTCTGAACAGGAGCAGGTCCACAAAGACCCTCCTGGAGCACTTCCACAAGGACCTGGCTCTGGTGAGAGGAGTGCTGAACAAGTCATAAATCAATGATTTATGAACCACCCCTGTGCAGAGCAGAGCTCCCCAGCCCACGTTGTGCAGAGTCACCAGCCGTGTCCAAGGAAGAAACT
The DNA here is from genome assembly GCA_013399365.1 of Pampusana beccarii. NCBI lineage: Eukaryota > Metazoa > Chordata > Aves > Columbiformes > Columbidae > Pampusana > Pampusana beccarii. The sequence continues at coordinate 1,472,765 of VWYH01002951.1, read as the reverse complement.
GCCCTCTGTCTTTCCCAAAGAAACTGCCAGAAACTTCCGTATTGCTGAAGGAACACCCGCACGCGTCCTCCCGGGTTGTGGTAGGTGTTGTGTGCTCTCATCTTGTTTGTTTGTCACCAGCCGGGAAGCATGAGCGATGCTGTGTCTGTACACAGCTGTGAGTAATCCCAGCCGCGCTCTCCGCGGGCATCCCCCGACCTGGAAATCATCCACGGCTGCTGCCTGGTGAACACCCACAAATGTCAAACCCAGCCCGACGGGGAGCCTGGTGCTGTGCGGGTCGCCGGGTGGTGACACAAAACCCTGCACGATATGGGAATGCAGAGCAGGACCCCAGGGCTGTGCTGGCCCTGGTTAAGGCCAGCGCTGTCTGAGTGATGCGGTCTCTGTTAATTAGCCTGTGCTCTGCTGACGGTGTCCCTGGGGGCCGGTCCCTGCTGGTGTCAGCAGGAGGGAGCGGAGCTGTCCTGCTTGTGCGCCGCGCTGAGCTGGCAAGGACACTGCAGCCCACTGGGGACATCGTTAGGGGTGACACAGGATTGCTGACAACACCTCTGCCCTGCAATGCCCCGATTGCAAGCAAGGCTGGGGTAGTGCCAGGGCCGGGCACTGCAGCGGCAGCTGGTCGTGCTCAGACTGGGATGGGGATGCTCCTCACTGTCTGTGCTCGTTGCCAAGCTGGAGCCGTGGGGATGCACTGTTACCACCCAGGCACCCCTGCCTGCCCTCAGAGGGTGTCCAAGCCACCCTTTGCATGACAGCAGTGCAGCCGTGGGCAGAGCCACAAGGATTAAGCAGAGCAGAGCGTTCACCTGATGCTTCCAGGGCTGGGACTAGAGATCCGTGAGCAACTGGGCTGCCCCGATCCCCCTGCAAAGGCAACATCACTCCTGCTGAGGAGATTAAACCCTGAGGCCTGATGCTAAACATATTAGTGCTGGGAGTGGTACCCGGAGCCAAGCAGCTCGATGGCAAAGGTGCTGAGGGCACTTCTGCAGGATTTAGAAGTGGCTTGGGCTCCAGGACGTGGCTGCATCCTGCAGGGTTTGGGGGACACTGGAAAGCAGCACAGCAGCCGTGTTTGCTGGGACTGCTGGTGTCCTGCAAGAACGAGGGGATCTGGGTTACTTGGTAAATGAAGTGCCATCCAAGAAAAAAAAATACATTTTAATACAATTCCAGGCAAGGTTGCAGTGTTGAGGTGGAAAATATAGGCCATGCTCACAAACTGGGAGGTTGTGTCCCAGAAAACATCACATGTGAAAATAATGTAGAGGCTGTAGGAAAGAAAGTAACTCACCAGGCCCTCCTAGGGCTGCATTTTGTGATGCGATTCTAGTGCTCTCATTGTGGTGGAGCAAACACCCCGGCACAGCCCCGGCGTGTGGCCAAGGGCGTTTTGTCACCATCCTGCTGCACTTGTGGGACCCAGGGGAACAGCCCAGGCAGGGCTGAGAGCTGTGGTTCATTAAAGAGGGGTTTGGGCAAACAGAGCAGGGTGAATAAAAGAGGTAGGAAAAACCTTTGAGATCTGGAAAAATGCTTTTGAGGGGTGAGGGAGGAGCATGAGCTTTGTGGTTTTGCAAAAAAAGGATCCAAAGTTGCCTTGAGTCCTCTATGCAAAAACCTTTCTGGGGATAAAGTGGGCTCTGAAAGGGCCCTTTAATCCAACAGGGAAGGTACAACAAAAACTAATGACTGGAAGCTGGAGCCAGACACATTTAAATTAGAACAAAGGACACATTTCTAATAGTAAGGGTAATTAACAACTAGAACAAATTATCAAGGGGAAGCGGTGCTTTCTCCATCTCTTGAAGTTTTCAAATTAAGACGGGATGTTTTTTCCCAGAAGAATCTTTACTCAAACACAAATGACTGGGCTGTGTCCAGCAGTGACTGGGGGACTTTAATTGCCTGTACTCGAAGTTCAGCCCAGCCCCTGCAGAATTCCTGGCCTTAAAATCAGCATAATGGTACTTTGGTGAGATTGGTGGAAGCTTTAAAGCAAAACAAGGTTGAAGTCCCCGGTGCAAAACTACCCTGAAAGTGGAGCGCCGTCCAAGCTGGGGCTCTCCTGGCAGGACTCTGTGTACATACATACATATATATGTGTGTGTGTATATATATATGTATGTAACCTGATGAGTAGCTGCTCTCCTGGGGCTGCTGCAGCAGAGTTGCAGAGGCCATGCGGGATGCGGAGTCGTCCCTGCGGGTGTTCGGTGTCAAACAGCATCGCTGTTCCCATGAGCTGGGGCTGGTCAGGGCAGGGAAGTCAATCAGAGCTGCTCCGTAGAGCTGTGGTCCTATAATTAGTCTGTGATTAAATAAAAACGTAATTCCTTCAACACCTCCGCACTCCTGCTTTATTGCAGGAGAGCCCACACAAGGAATTAATGTTTAAATAATGGCTTTCCTCTGCAGGAGTAGACTCTGACACAGGCAGGAATATATTGATGCTGCGTTCTGTGTAGGGAAGGAGCAGGTCCTGGCTGTGGGGCTGGGCTGGGACACGGGGGGCTGCAGTGCAGTGCTCACCAGCTTGGAAACCGCCCGGTAATTTCTGCAATTCAGATGTAAGTTTGATGACTGGAGGAGTGCTGAGAATTTCAGCTGCTAGCTGTGCTGATTTTCAAAGTTGTCCATCTTTTTATATCAGCAGATGCCAGCTGAGTGTGCCTTGTGAAGAATAGTCTCTCCCTGCAAAGGGCTACACTGTTTTCAATCTCTTTATTAAAACTAACGCAATTCTGTGCAATAGAGAGGAAGAAAAAAAGCTCAGTGAGTGGGACTAGCCATTTCCCCGAGTTCCCAATCTCCTTGGTTACAATAACTCCCCACAACATGCAATTATAAATACGGTTTCGGAGACCAGGCTGTTCACAGCTCCTCAGCTGGAGAGTTTGAGTCCCAGCTTTGAGAGATTCCCCATCCCATCTCGCTGCCTCGTGCTGCCCCACAAGGACCCGGGGGTTGGTGTTGGTGCTGGGAGGATGCTCAGCAGAGTGTGGGGTTGTGCAGGGGCTCACGCTTGTTTTGCAGAGGTGCCTTTTTAGCTGCACCCCTGTGCCATGCACAGCTGGAGGCAGCACTCACAGCAAGGCGAGGTTTAGGAGTCTGTTAAGATTTCACAGAATCTGTGTGTTTAATGTCTCTTAAAAGTGATTTGGTTTATTTTTAACATTGGAGTTATCAACAGCAAACCCCAGCCTAAAGCCAAGGCCAGGAGATGGTGTGGGATAGTGATCTGAGCAATGTTTGAAGCTGCAGACGCTGGGAAGAGCAGCGACTGGTGCAGGATGTCTCAGCTGCCTCCCCAGTGAGGAGGTGAGTTTTCCCCCAGCAAAACCTGCTCTTATTTCCAGGACCCACACACAGACTCCTTATCCCGGGGCTGGGACAGGGAGAGGAGCTGCAGCCTTTCCCTTGGCACACCAGGGGGGATTTTGGTGCAGAACCCGAAGCCAGTGCCTCTTTCACTGCAGCTTTACTGATGGGCAGAGATTTGGGCCGATCTCAGCAGCAAGAGCCAAAAGCTGCCCTGTAACAAGTTTTACAAGGCCTCTGGGTGCTGGACCTGGTCCTGCAAAATCAAAGTGGTCATCCCTGCCCGGCTGCTGCTGCTGCTCCTAATCTGCCTGAAATCCCAGGGTTTTCTCGCTGGACTGAGGGGAGCAGTTTGTGTTGTGCTCTGTGCAGGTGGTGGTACCAACAACCCTTGCAAAACACTGCCAGCTCCCCCAGCCCCGCTCCGTGCACATCTCATCATCCCAGCCCTGCGGCACCGCGGAGCTGCTGTGCTGCACCGAGGGCGGGAGGCTGTGGCCACTGGGGATTGCTCTGTGTGTTTCCCTATTCATCTCTATAAAAGTGAAAGCCAGAACTTCTGCCCTCCCTCCTGTGTGCTTTCTTGCTACAGTCATTTAGCAACATTAGCACCACTTACGAAATTGGCTCTGGGATGCAGAAGCGCAGCCTGAGCGGCTCCTGCAGCAACCTGGATCCCTCAGCTGTGTCACCGGGACTGTCCCATGACCATGCCCATCCCACAAATCCCTCTCTGGAAGGCTCAGCACAGCCCGAGGAGCAGGACAGGGCATTTTCCAGGTAGGAGCATTAGAGGAAGCAGCAACGTCCTGTACCGGGTGTCCAGATCTTCTGCTATCGGACGGCTAAAGGATGCAGAGGAGGTCTCTAGCAGGAAACCCCCTGGTGGCATCACTGCAGGGCCAGGTAGAAGCGGTTCCTCCAGTATTAATGGCCTCGTCCTTGATGTGGAGCCGGGAGCTATGAATAGACAGCAGCGTGCACCAAGGTTGCACGTACCACCCTCCTGGAGAACACCTCCCCTGTGCCCCATGTTTCCCTTGCTTCTCTTGCCACACTAATTATAATCACAGCATAATTCCTGAGCAATCTCCCTGCTGTGCTGTATTATTCATCAGGAAGCAGACGGGCTCGTGCAGCCCAGACACGCTGCTCCGGGGTACTCACAAGGCAAAGGACTAATTGGTTGTTGGGAGTTGCCGAACAGAGGATGCGCTGCCTATTGTACCTGTTTGCCCCCGCCCTCATCCAGCACCCCGTGATGTGCAGGACAGTGCCCCCCTGGAGCACGGGGAGTTGTGGGTGTAACGCTGCTATCGGGGAGATGCAGTGCCAGGACCGCATTCTGCTGATGCTCTGTGAGCAAACGCTTTCTGGGGTCCTGCATCCCCTGAGGCTGCGCAGGGCTGGGCATGGCTGCACTGCAGCGTCCTTGGTGCCCGAACCCGCAGCTCCTTGCCCCTTTCCATATTTCCTCAGTGCAGTCACGGCAGCACTTTCCAGCTGGGAAATAAGTTCAGGTCTTAAAAACAGCCTTTGCAAGAGGAGAGCACCCTGGGCTGATGTAAAATGTAAAATAAAAGGTGCTCAGAAGCCTCTCTTACCCTCTGCTCTGTCCAAGCAGCTGCTGGGAGACAGTGGCAGGTGATCATCAGCCCCCTTCATTAGCCAGGTTCGTCACATCGCTGCCATCTCCGTTACCTGAGTGGCTTAAATACAAACAGCGATTATTTTCTGGTTATTTTCTATAGCGTGCCCGCGGTGTCTGGTGCAGCGGGTGCTGGTGGGGCCATGTAGCGCAGGGCACGGCCGCCCCTGCGTGTGCCCAGATCGCTGTCACACCGACACGCGCGGCCAGCCTGTCACCGCCATTAGCAACGCGATCCCCTAGCTGGTCAAAGCCTTCTGTAGCTATGGTAATGAACTAACATAATGCACAATTATAATGTCAAATTTAAACCGAGGGCTTGTGCAAAAAGATAAAAATATCTCTTTGCTCATGGGATCTCAGTATTATTTGCTTAGCTATATTGGAAGCTAAATGCGCTCACTAACATCAAGCAATCGCTCTGAGATTAAACACTTTTTTTCCATTTATGCACGTTTCGCCCCTTTATAGTTTTATTAAAATGCTGACTGCGCTTTCAATTAAGTGAATCCCTTTTGCAATTGTAAGCACATATCATATGAATAAATAATTTAATTTGCGGGGTGCTTTGGGCTCAGAAACCACAACTGGTGTCATCAATGCAAAGACGCTCAAAGGGCACAGACCTGGCAGCCCCTGGGTGTCTCTTGCAGTGGGGGGAGCTGGGCATTGCCGCTGGTGGGGCTACCAGCCGCTGGCTCACTGTGCCAGGGGAAAGCGGCCACCGTCTTGTCACCTGGCTCCAGCAGGAACATAAGTGCAAAGCCCTCGAGCTCTTTATGGGATGCTCCCATTACAGGTTTGCTCTGCAGAGTGGGGAGCCCCAGGGTGGGGGGCACAGCCTGCAGCTCCTCTGCATCCCCCAGCTCTGTCATCGGCCACCTACCACAGCGATAATCCTTGACACCTTTCATCTGAGGATCCCAAAGCCCTCTGCAAATATTAATTAATTATCAAAGCAGCACAGCTTGTGCTCAGTGAAACTCGCAGACATCATTTCACTGAATTTCACATGAAAAAAAAAAATCTGTTTGCTGCCATTTCTTAACCCCCAAATGTTGCTTTCTTGGCACTTCCCGTAAAGCACGTTTGCATTTTCTGCACAGAGCCACATTTCCCTGGACCCCCAGCCTGCACTCCCCAGGGCCCCCTGCTCAGATGAGCCCCCACGCTCCCAATGCCGGTGGGGGCTGAGAGCCCCAGGCCAGGGGGCACCCTGGACCCCCAGCCACAGGCGCACACCTTCTCCCTGGGTCACCGGAGCGGCTGTCAGCCTGTCCTGCACCCTGATTTTAGCACAGCGCTGTGTGTGCAAGTTCCCACCGAAATCCCGCTTTTGCTGGGAAACTTCGGCAAAGCAGAATGGTTTCCTCCTGTAGCTGACAAAGGCTACGCTGTTGGAAAGTAATTGAAATAGACAGATACCAGACTCCGTGACCTTTGTCTTAAAAAATAATAAGACTTCAAGCTATTTTTAACATCTGCAAAAAATGACAGAAGTGTGATTGCCTCTCCTGCCAGCCCCAGGATTACAGCCACCTCCAAGGGGCCCCTTTCCCAAGGCACAGTCATTGTGCCTTGGCCATTCTGAGCAGCAGATGAGAACATTAATATTCATTTTGAAAAGCATTTTCAGCATCAACAGTTTGCTCCAGTTTTGGATTTTGCAGTTGTTCCTGTAAGTGGTATCTGGATGGGTTGTATTTGTATTGCCAATGCTGCAGCTCTGCAACACGAATGCAAATGAACCTCGGACTAGTGATTTTCTTTTGCTATTGGTTTTTTTCCCTTTAAAAAACTCCCTCTATCCCAGGGTCCCCTAATGCGCTGCTGTGAGTCCTCAGATGCTATAAATTATTTAGCACAATAGAAATTATTACAAATGATCACTGGCTGTCCAGCAGAACACCATTGAATTGGGTTCATTTTGCAGCAGTTTCACTTAACAAGCAAGGCTGGACATCAGTGAGTGTATGGTAAAAATTCTCTCTCTAGATACATACAGGAAACTCCTGCATGGGACTACACTAAAGGAAAAAAAAAAAAAGAAAACAAAAAAATCGTTTTAACAATTGTAACAGTGCAAGCAAAAGTCTCTTTAGAGAGAACTGAAAAACAGAATGATAATTATGCTGTTTTTTCCCTAATGCACCATTCATTTGACGACATATCAAGCTCCTCTATAATACAGACACAGATAACATAATATGTATTATATATATAATATATATAATGCATATAACATGTATTTTGGAACTTTTGAGCTGAGAGACAGCCCAGGAGCCACACAGAGACACGAGCGTGGGGAGCAGGGACAGCCCTGTCCCTGCCCATCACCCACCGGAGCCTCCCTGGGGGTCGCAGAAATGCACCTTTGGCTCTTAGCAGGTGCTCTGCAGTCCTGGCACATCCTCTGCTCATTTGCTATTCAGATCCCAGCTCTAAACCCAGGAGCTCCCGCAGAGGCTGCGCAGCAGATGGACGGGCTGCGGGGAGAAGTGCCAGACTAAGCTGAGCCCAGCAAAGCCTCAGCCTAGAAACACCGGCTCTTTCTCCAGATCCCCCTCCCAGCTTTACGAAATTATGCCCCAGGATTTCTGCCCACTGGATGAGCACGAGGTGATGGCACATGCATGCTCAGTGCAGTTAGGTACTCACAGCTTCACGGATGCCCTGGGTTCTGCCAGGATTGCCGGAACCTCGCCGGAGCACAGCACACAACTGTCACCAGGGCACGGCACACAACTGTCACCAGGGCACGGCACACAACTGTCACCGGCGCGGCAGGAGGCTGCAGGCTGGCTTGTGCTGGTGTAGGAAACCTGGTGGGACTTCAACAGGGATAAAATTCAGCCTGTGAAACAAACCCCATGTCTGACAGATGGCCTCGTATCCGAAATCACTCAACCCTGAGATGGGGAGAGAGGCGGCTGCGGGAGCCGGGCAGGGAGCACAAACCCTGCCATCCCAGCAAGGACCACGGTCAAGGAGCACGGGGCAGCCGTCTGTCTGTCCCCATCCTGGCGGGGACCTGGGCTGGGGTCACCCTCAGGGTCCTGCATGGCACAGGGGCACCATCCCTGCGGTGAGGTTGGCCAAGGCTGTGGCTCTTTGGCAGGTCTGGGCTATTTTCCATGCCCAGCTCTGCCGTGCTGACAGCCCCGGCTCAACGCAAAGCCAAGTCCCCAGCCAAAGCCCATCTGAAGGTTACCAGCAAGCCTGTGTGATGGAGGTGGGCTCTGGCTGCTGTCGGGGCGCCAGACCCTGCACGTGAGACCAGGCACAACAGCAAATGCTGAGCAGAGCACGAGGAGGCTCCCACGCCTGCTGAACCGCCTGCAGGAAGAATAATTTCAATTATCTCTCCCTTTTAGAAGGGACATGTTGAAGTGGCAGAGTGGCTCCGTGCACGGCAGCAACCGGGTATTAACTCCCGCATCCAACAGGCGTGAAATTGAATCCTGTCACATGCAGGCAGGAGTCCAACGCTGCCCGGCCCTGCCTGCGCAGGCAGCGGGGCGGTCATGGTCCCCTCCCCACCAGCCCACAGGAGAAGCCCCGGCTGCTCTGCCAGGTCCTGTCCCCAGAAGGGACACGGAGAGGATGTGCCACCCCACTGAGCAGAGTTATGAATCAAAGCAGAGGGTTTCCAAACGTAGGCACCAGGAAAAACAGCTTATTTGTTTGAAAAGAGGCTTACGGACCTGGCTGATGAACTTGGAAGTGTAACAAGGGAGTTACTTGAGAGCATCTCCCCAACACCCAACTCCTGCAAAGGCATTGCAGTTCAGGGGTGATGGGGGGGCCGTCAGCCCCGGTACCCCCCACAGTGGAGACCCTGCATTACCTGGCCTGGTGATAGGCACGGGTCAGCACATGAGCCCGCCTGGCTCACCCGCTCCGGCATTGAATCCTCCATCGATGACAATGTGACGTGCCAGGGGCCAGCTGGGTCCATGTGCCAGCAGTGGCAGGGTGACTTTGGACAATCAATCCTGAAACACACGCATCTTGCAAACGATGGAGCTCTCCACAGAGGTGGCTTCTCTGATGAAGGCTCTTGGAAGGCACATCCACTGGAAGAAAAGAGCATGCTTTAATTACGCTAATTAGGAACTTGGCAGCCTCTGTTGCTTGGTGCTTCTCTGTCTGATGTGGAGATGCTTCCCCTTCCCTGTGTCTGCTGTCCTGGACAAGGGACAGCAGGGGCTGGGGGGCCAGCCCAACAGCACCGGCCTGATCCAGGCTCCAAGACACCCTTGGGTGAGGGACACCCACCATCCGCAGGGCTCCGGGCTGGCAGCACCCTCCCTCTGCAAGGGTGACATGGCCATCCCATGGGGATGTCCCCTGCGAGGCAGCCCCGTGCTGGGCTGACAACCTTGACATCTGGGCAGCAAACCCCCCATGCACAGCACCCTTCCCAAACAGCACCTTCCTCCCCGCTGGCACCATCCTTCACAGCAGCAAACAGCACAGCTCTTATGCTGGAAGCGGGTAAATGTGGCTAAAACACAGGGATGAAGAGAATAACTCTTCTTGTCCTCATACTTGAGGCCATAAACTGCCACAATCCCAAACTAGACTGACCTGGCCATCGGTCACTGGTCCCCTGTGCCGTCGGGAGCAGGCAGGGAACAGGCGTTTTCACAGACACGCAGGATTTGTTGCCAGCCAGCACTGATGGATGGCTCCTTCTCGCTGCCTGTGAGTGCTGCTCTCCTCCTGCTCCGGCTGCTTCAAGGACAAACAATTCTCTGGACTCAGCCTGAAAAGCTCCAGTCCGAGCGTCATTTTTCCCTGGTTTGTTGTTAAAGGACGAGCAAAGCCATTTCAAGTGACAGAGCAATTCCCTTTGTGTCCTGCAAAGCAAAAGGAAAAAAAAAAATAGTCAATGTATTACACACAAATCTGCTTTTCTTTTCCAAGTTTAAATAGTAACAGCTTAATGTTCAGCAAACCCACCGCTGTAGTAACTCCAAATCAAAGGCTCAGTGTCAAAGGAATCATTTTGCTACAGCCACCAAATAATGAGCAATTTATGTAGCATTTTGAGACTAGATTAACAGCTAACCGCAAAGTGAGACCTCACCCAGCCAGCGTTTGTAGGTCAGACTCCGGGGGCCAAAGGTGGTGATGATGCTGAGCAGGGCTGGACCCCTTGCACGGGTTCTGGGTGCTGTTCAGGGTGTCCCTCCCACCGGTGCCATCGGCCAGCTCTGTGCGGGGTGAGCAGGGGTCCCCTCCCCTGCAGCCCCCACACTCTGCGGTGCTGGCACGTCCCCTCAGCGCTGGGTGCTGCAGGGATGGAGCAGAGGGGACTGAGCTGCGATGCCATAACGCTCCTCCTGTGCATCCATCTGCCTCCTGCCCTGATCCATGTCTGACAGCTCCGGACCCCCGTTCCCATTCCTCCCCCGGCACGGACCCATCTGCCTGCCCAGAGCATCCTGGCCTTCCCACCCCACCAGTGCTGAACTTTAATTAGATTAGATTGGCTTGCCCAGCTCATCTGGGCAATTAACTCGATGAGTCCCATAAACAGCACATACAGGAATCCCACGCAGTGAGGGCCATGGCCGCTCAGCACAGAAGGGAGTACAGGATTTCTGTAAACTAGTTTCCATGTACCGATATAATTTTGCCACAAACCTCTGATAAATGAGTAAGTTTGGATCTCTTCTAGGAAAGAAGGTTGAGGCTGAGAAAATGAGCTTTTTGTGAGTGCAGAGAGATGGGGAGGCCGGAGGGTCTCCAGGGAGAAGCCCCAAGCTGTGCGGAGTGCCCAGCTCTGCACTGCTCTGCTACACGGACCTGCTCTCGCTGCGGGAAAGGAAAGACAGGAAGAGGCTTGCATCAAAGAAACAACTATTTTATTGTGTAAAAACCAAGCAGACATCCCATTGCCACACGACCGCAGCGCTGCCTCGCATGCCACCGGAACGTGCCCAGATATCCCCAACAGGCAGGAGCCCCGAAAGCATGTACGGATCTGCAAATATCTACAGAATTATAAAAGCTTCAGAGAAAGTCTCAGCCTCTGGAAACTAAGAAAATAAAAGAAAAGCGTATAAAGAGAGCTGGTCTGAAATGTGCAGCTCCATTTGAAAACCAAGACCCAAAAGCAACCTTTGGCCATTTGGCTGATTTTTGAGCAGTGCTACGTGGGATGACACATCAGGGCTGCACCTTTTGGGTTAAAAGGGAGCGGTTTTGGTGTTCCTCCAGCACGGATTTTCCCTGGCCAGCATGGCACGTTATCGGACATCTACAACAGCCACTGGGTTTTAATTACAGCACCAACTCCTGAGTCAAATGACTGCAGGAGAACAAGAAAGTCCCTTGTCCCCGTGGCTGGTCCTGAGCAAAGCTGTGGTGAGGGAAACAGGGCAGGAGCATGAAGACACCACGGTGTGTTTAAAAACAAAAAGAGTCTCATCATCTGTAAAAGCACCCCGTGAATAAGGGGAGCCACTGCCAGTCTCTGTTCAGGTTACAGATGTGTTTCCATCAGATGCTTTCCCAAAGGAGCGGGAAGTGGTTTGCCCGTCGCGGCTCCTCGCTCAGTGCAGTGCCGAGGCCAGTTGCTGCAGCTTATTGACACAAAGTCTGGAGAAAAGTGGGATGTTTCATTATGCAAATTGTGCTTCCTGGAAAGAAATGTTTTATTAACACACGTTCCCTTCTTGTGTTGGCTTAGTCAATTTGGTCACAGCTTGACATCCAGTAAGTTACTCTAAAGGCAGTGGTTTTACAAGATGTTTTTCTAATCTATTTTAAACACTTAATTACAGTTGTGGTGCATTCATTAGGGACTTTGCTTTCAAACCTGGATTGCAGTAATAAATCCTAATTCTGGAAGTGTCAGTTGCAATAGAGAAATTGGAGCCAAGTGACTGTCAGAGGCAGTTGCAAACCAGGGAATCAGGCAGGAATCCCCTCCAGAGCAGGGGCTGACCTCCAGTGTCCAACAAAAGCAAATTGCCAAATAACCAAACCAGCACCAGGACGGGCGCTCAGGGGCTCAGCAGAACGTATATGCCGCATGGGGTGCGGGAACTGGAGGATGCTATTTTCGGAAAACCAAGAGGCCGAGGGACCCCAGCGGCTGACGCTGGACCAGTGCCTGCCCTGGGCTGCTCTGGGATGCCAGGGTGAGCCTGGGGACAGCCACTGGCTTGGGGCACCCTGTCCCCACACACCCCCCCGACATCGGTGCAGGCACCGCATGGGCAGCGGCTCAGGGCCAGCACCACAATCCTGCAGCTCTGAGCCAGCATGGGCCAGTGGCTCAGCACCGTTACCTTAGTCTTTTCCCAGGTACTTCCTCATGATGCTGTTGACATCGTCTTCCTTCCCCTCGGCCTCCTCCCGGCGGCTTGTCCCGCTGCCCTGGGTGCTGCTCCCCTCCCTGTCCCCCCTCGGGGGCCGGCGCTTGATGCTGTCGGTGCTGCGGGAGGAGCGGATGGAGCCGGAGGATGAGGAGGAGTCGGAGACGTTCCCGTGGTCCTCCTGGGGGGCTGGGCTGCGCTTGGCCATGACCTTCGCCTCGGAGGACGCCGAACTGCCCACCATGGCCTCATCCTGGAAGCGGACGGTGAGGGGCCGGTGGCCGTCCCTCCTGTCCCTGCCGGGCTTGGCCAGGCTGCTGGTGGAGCGGGATTTGCGGATGGCCGGGAGAAAGTCATCGAAGTCAACGTTGGTTCTCCTCTCGTAGTTTAGGGTGGGGATTCGCCATGTGAAGGGGTCGCTCCCCCTCCCCTCACCCAGCCCGGGGCTGGATGGGGAGCTCATGAGCCCCGTGGAGCCCCTTCCCACCTCCACATCTTCCACCGATGGCTCCAGGCAGCTTCTCCAGGAGCTCAGCCGCAGCGCGCCCATCGCCTCCATCCCCACAGCCGGGGAGCTTGGTCGGCAGCTGGAGCCACCAAGGGTTTGCAGGAGGGAGTCGTAGGAGCCAAACTTCGATGCTCTTTTCAGCACCGGCGAGCGCGGTGGCTCGGCTGGCTCCGAGGCCATGCTGCGCAGGCTGGAGGAGCGCACGAGGCTGGCGCCGGTTCCTTCACCTTCCCCCAGCCGAGTCCCCTCCAGCTTCTGCAGGGGATCCTCAGCCGTGGGGAGAGCCCGGCAGCGGCGCAGGGCCGCGGCACCCGTGGTGCGGTAAATGGGGAGGAGGGAGGCATCGCCCAGCGCCGGCAGCCCCGGCTCCCGCTCCGCTCCCCGCTGCCGCCGCAGCTCCTCCACGTACTCGGAGAGGGCGGCCGAGGCGCTGGGCACCGGGGACAGTCCCCTCCGCCTCGGCACCGATGGGGACCGAGGGCTGGGGAACCCCCCAGCCGGGGCAGGGGAGCCCCCTCGCCGCAGCACTGATGGGGATGTCTCTCCGATCCCATCCACAGGCTTTTTCAGGCTCTCCAGCTCCTCTTCATCTGCTGGAGGTTTGCCGTATTCCCGTCGTCTGGCACCAAGCAAGGGACTCGTCCTCTCCAGATCCACAGCATCCACAGACCTGGCAGCGCTCAGGGAAGAAGCTGGCCTGCTCGGTGTGGGTTCCTTGGTGTCCCTGCTCACCCTAAACAAGAGATACTGGTGTTAGTTTAAGCTGCACGATTTCCAGTGACCATAATGTTGTTCAGCAAGGACAAGACTGAGCAGCAAGAAGCCAGTATTGGCATAGTAGTCTCAGAATAATCTCCTGCTGCTGCATCAGACAGTTGGACAATGCCCAAAGATTTTATCTTAAATAACTTCAAGTCAGCCAACTTGGCTAAATCCATAGTATAGGGTGCGTAGCGTGACCGCCTTTAGCTCTGCCAAACCAACACATATCTCCCAACGTCCTTTTTCCTTGACAGATCATAGCAATTCGCAGGATTTATTTTATTTCTGTCAAAGCAAAAGACTATCCTCTAAAATTTTATGACACCAGCTCACAGAGCACCTGAATGCATCTTAACATAATTGCGGGGCATGTTTCACCCAGAGTCCTGCTGGGGAGGGAAAAATTACACTAAGCCCCTGATGTGACACTTTACACCCCCCCCAAGCACCTACATTGGCTTGAAGGGCCAAAAAACTGGATTTTCTACCTGCCCCACTGCAGGGAAAGGCAGAGGGAGCCTTTGCCAGGACACGGCTGGAACAAAGCAGGCGCTCTGCTGCGCTGTGCCGTGTCGCTCCTTGGGACATCGCTGTACATCAACGACAGCGGTTACTATCTATAGCTGCTGCGCAGCCGCGGCCGGTGCAGGGGGAGCATGGGCACCGCCAGCGATGGGTTTCGACAACGGCTGCGCCCAGCCCTGGCACCGCCGGCGGGTTGTCCCCACCTGCAGATCCCCCGGCATCACTCAGCCAGGAATCACCCTTAATGAACAGGCTGCCGGGATGCAAATTTGTCTGAGGAAGAAAGGAGGAGGGAAAAAGAGAATGAAAAACAGAAGAACGTAAATATAAATACATCTCTGGGAGGCCAGCAGGCTTCGAGGCACGGGAGCAGTGGGCAAGTTTGACATCGGTAACGCAGCATCCTGCCCCCGGAATGCCGGGGTTGCCATGGCAATGGGGGGAGAGCGGATAATCCAGCCACGGCCTGGGACCCGTTCGGACCAGGCTCCGCTGACCCATAAAATAATTTACATGCCGAGATGGGTTAAGACAAATTCTAGGGCTGGGAAACACGAGCGATTGCGGCAGCGATGGGGTAATGGAGCAAGTGCCTGCCTGGCCCCAGCGCTTGGCGCCATGCCCTGCGCCCGCAGCTCATTAAACAAACCCAGACCGTTTGGTTATTCAATGCAAAATGAATTAACCAGAGATTTAATCTCCCTGGAATGCAGCAACCTCCAGGGCTACCCCATGCTGATGCACCCGACATCGTCAAAGCCTCACAGCTGATTAATACTTTGAGACATTTCAGTAATCATGGGTTTTAGGAATCTAAGTTGTGTCTTACCTAAATAGCTGGTGTAATCCTTCCACGAGAATTTGTAAGAAAATTGCTCCAACCGCTCTCTACATTTCCAAATAACATTGTAAACTGACTGCTGCACGACTGGTTTCATAAATTAAACAGCCAGCTTTGATATTTTTCTTTGGTTTTTAAGACTGAGATAAAAGTGAGCATGAGAGGTAAGAAACACTAACGGCCTGTGAACACGGACAGTTTACACGCTGCTGTTTATTGTGCTGTTCAGCGTGATGCACAGCCACTATTTTTATTGAAATCTTGAGAGCCTGAAACGGAGTGAAAGCTGCAAACACGGGATTGTTCTCCAGCTCCCGTGGCCAGCACGAGTCCCCGCAGCCCCTGGGCTCCCAGCAGGGACCTCTGTGACACGGAGCACCTCCTGCCCATGCTCGCCGTGCCCTGGCTGTCAGCGGAAGAGCTGAAGCCCAAGTCTGCCCCATCCATCCTTGTCTCTCTCAACAATTCCCATGAACTGCATTCATTAAGCAAAACCCAACTGCACACACAGAAAGAGCTGCTTTCCCCAGGGAAGCCACATCTTTGAAGGCCCCTTCCAACCCCCTCCAAAAAAAAGAACCATCTCTCCAGGCCGTAGTCGGTGCGTGCGGTGCCCGTGCCGGCAGATCGGTGCCAAGGTCGCGGCATGTTAACTCAGAGCAGCAGCAGCTGCCTGGGGAGCGCACATGGGGCCTGATTGGATTTTAAATGAAAATGCAAATACTCCTCAGGGTTTACGTTAGCGGCAAAAAGGCACCGCGCGGTGGGGAAACACTGCAGGGATTACTTCGCTTTTGATGCTTTTGCTCTTGCTTTCCAGCAGCTAAAACGCCTGGGTCCTTCCAGTAAAATCCACCATTGCTTCCCATCCTAGGAAGCCAAAACCTGCTTCACCCACCTCCGGAGATCCTCCCTGCAGCGGCTTCAAGCTGTCACCTATCCCAGCACCAGCCACAGCAGCACATCCCGGCACGTGTGAGGGCGGTATCATCACGGATGCACTGAAATCACCCCTCTGTTTCAACTAATTAATTTCTGCGAAAGGAGCTTGAGCGCCACAAGGTAATTTCTCCATGCGACACGTTTCTGACGGAACAAGCCCAGAGGCTGGTGCTGCCGCGGCCGGGGAGGCCAGGCTGCTGTCCCCCGCCACCGGTCACGCTGTGCCACCGCAGCCGCACCCCGCACCGCTGTACCAGCATCCTGATCTTTTGCTCTTTTAACTGTACCCTGATGGCTACCAAAAAAAACCCCACCACAATCAGGGCTATCATCCTCTTGGCCCTACTCAAGCCAGTACACGTGTGGGATGGTCCCATCCCATCCTGCAGCATCCTCTGCTGCCCCACACATCCCAGGCTAAGGGCTGATGTGCCGGTGATAACTCCCATGGCTTGGAATAACCCCTGGGAGTGCCGGCGGAGGGTGATGCTGTGGGCACAGGACCACGGGCACGCTCGGCCGAGCACGGCGCCGCTTCTCGCCACAGCCCCAGCCAGGGCTTCCCCAGCCAAAGGCAACGCGGGGCCCGACGCAGAACTCAGAAGGCATCAGTAAGCCAACTGGAGTTCTGCAATATGCCATTCACACCAAAGCAAATGACACACAACAATAATTAGTGAAGATTACATAGCAATTAACATGATTACAATTATGCTAGTTGAAATAATTTATACAATAAAATCCACACATGCTTTGCAACACATGACCAGGGATGAAAGCGTGGCTCGGATGCTTTTCCTGATAGCGCATAAATAAAGCCAAGAAAACTCCATTTCAGGGACAGAAAAGAGACTGGCCTAATTTCTGTCAGAAGAGGATTTTCTTGTCACACCGTCATCTACAGAAGAGCTCCCAGATTCCCTTATAATGACTTGCTTTTGACACGATAATGTTTAAAAGAAACAACGGATCCCCATCAGCCTTGAGACCTGGGCTCCTGATTTTGTGAACCGAAGCGGAAGGGAACAGGATGCCCGGGACATGCCGGGGCTGGGGATGCTGCGGTGCCACGGGATGCAGGACACAGGCTGCAGGTCCATCCCCTCCTGCACCCAGGACCAGCCCCTCTATCACGATATAACCCTGATGTGCCTGGCAAAGGGTAGAATAAATGTATAAAGTTTTGAATTGCCTTCCTAAGAAAAAAACCGAGAGTTTATTCCAACTCTGCAATGTGCTGTATTTGTTGAGGCTTAGCCCTGCTGGCCAACATTTTGTACAAGCATTTAAATAGCAGAGAATTAAAGAAAATGTTAATCAAATCTCTCATTCCTGTACACTACACTGACGATAACAGCCTTCTATGCTTTCCTCTGGCTTTTGGCAGCTGTTTGTTCAGGAAATATCCCATATGTAGTGCTGAGAAGCGAATGCAAGGAAGATTCATTTTTCATTACTGGGTGCTTATGTAAGACAAAGGAATCTTAATGAGGAAGAGCTCGTTTCGCTGATCTCATTTTTATTACCTTACCAGTCTCATCGTCTGTTTGTTTGCACTTCACATAGCCTCCTCTCAGCTATTTCCATCTTTGATTAGCTGAAGCCAAACACAGCTACAACACCAGGATTTGCAATTTGCTTTTTCATGACCCCCAGGATGGAGGCAGATTGCCACACTATCTCCAGGTCTAGGTACAAACTGCCTCTCACAATGGCCATGGTCAGTCTACTAAATTATTTTTATTAATCACCAAGCCTACATACCTGCCCTTTTATTAAAAACCCAGTGTATTTCAGCTCAGAAACACGATATTAGCCATAACTTCTGATTTGCTACCATTCATTGATGGTCAGAGCTGGGTTATTTGGCCCAAAGACCACTAAGCAATGCTGAGGAACTACTTTTCTGAGGGGTGCTGGGGTGCAGGGTCTGAGCGAGCTGGGCCGGCTGCTCTCTCCCTCACAGCCCATTAGCATTACTGTCAAAAATTAACATATTTTATATTAGAACTGTATAAATGCATACTGTTTCCTCAGCAGCGAAAGGCGAGCATATGGCATACAAATCCTCAAATAGGCTGCATCGCCTCTTTAAATTATCTCTAGAGAATACATCAAGGGATATTATACTGCTTGAAGCATGTTTTTGATGTAGCAACTTTCATCTAGAGTTTCACTGATCCTGGCGTGGCAGCGACTGCCTTCCTTGATTTCATATTTTGACCTTAAATACCATGGGTCCCCCCGAGCTCCGTTCTGCACGTCCCGAAAGGAGCACAGCCCAGGCACCACCATCTCCGTGTCTGCAGCACCCCCAGAATAAACACCGAATAGAGCATGTGGGAGCCCCCAGGGATGCACAGCGGTTTGGGTTGCTCGGCTCTGCAGAGGGAGTTACGGGGTTCACCTGCCATGTGTGTCCCCTCATTCGAGGGGCTGCGGGCAGGGATGCAGGCAGGGGAGCAGGCAGCAAGGTCTGCCCATGCAGAGGCTGGTGACAGGATGGCAGCTCTGCCTGTTGTCCTTGTCACCCGATAGGGCAGGGTGCCCGTGGCCGCCTCTCTGCACCCAAATGCTGTGAAACTGGTGCTACCTGCTTCTGCCTCTCATGCTTTTTAACAATAACAAAAACACAGGAGGGTTTAGAACACCTTTGTGGTGGCTTGCTGCTGATGTAAGATATTTTTCTACCGTCCATGCATCTGCAAGATGCTGGAGCTGGCACCAAGCACCTGCAGTTTCCCCAGAGGAAAGCTGCGGCCGTACCCCACGCCAGTGCCACCGCGGAGGTGGCCGTGCCCAGGATGGGCAGTGGTCCCTTACCTCGGTCCCTGGGTGCTGCGGCTGCCAATGGACTGCGCCGAGATGCTGCCGGCCACGCTGGTACCCGCCGGGGATGACCAGCCCGCAGACGACCCCGGCCAGGACATGATGCTCTCTGCGGGCTCCAGACTGAGCGTGGAGCCGACGCTGGAGCGAGTGTCCCTGCAGGGAGAGGAGAGACCCCATTAGGTGGTGTGGGCAGGAGGGCCGGCAGCACCAGGCAGGGTCCTGGAGCAGGTGTGGGGGTGAACAGGGGGCTCTGCTCTGGCTGCTTTGTGGCACTGGCACAGGTCACATAAAACAAACCTTCCCAGACAATGCACTCCGTGTGCCATTGCCACTGCCATTCACTGTTTCCCTCGTGCTTTATCAGTGCCCTGTGGACGCGGGCAGGAAAACCCCACTGCTGCCTGCACCCCATCACAGCAACAGGTGCTGCCACAGCGGGTTTGCATTTGCACTGGCAGAACACCGCGCCAGCCAAGGGCAGGGAGCAGAAACACCACTTTTCCTGCACACACAGCTGTGGCCATCCCTGCCGGGAAGCGCTTCTCACCTCCCGCTGATGTGTCAATTGTATTGGAAATCACTTCTGGTTTATGAAGTAGCGAATTTCTGAGCTCATAGTTTCTATCTCACCCTTCCCTGGTTTAATCACTACAGATAGAAAAACTCTTCTCATGGCATGGTGGCAAGGACATCTCTGCATTTTTTTTTTTAAATGCATTTATCTATTTTATGTTCATTTGTCATTACGCCACTTTAGTGGTGTAGCAGAGGGGAAAGTTGGAGGACTGTAGAAATAACACCTGAAAAAATCACTGGAATTTTTTTCCCCTTTTTACCTAGTAAAATCCTCTACCCAACCCACGCAGCTTCACTGGTTCCTCCAGTCCCCCAGCTCCTGGGGCTGAGCAAAGGGCAGGAATTTCAATCTATAAATCCAGCGCTGGTGCACATCACGCTGCTAGGGACAGGAGGCTGCTCTGCGCAGGTGGCTATTTCCACCCCTTTTTTGTTTACTTTAAGCTGGGCCACACAGTGTGATTTTAAGAGTGACACTTTTTTACAAATCCTTTCATTAACGTGAAGTTGCATGTTCATAAACACGTGCCGCTGCAGCAAAAACATGCGAGGATGCACAGATGTGCAGCCACAGGGACCCTGGCATCACCATTGTTGGTGCAGCATCCTCCCCTACTGCAACATGCTGAGCCTGCCCCGCTGCAGCCCCACAGCCCCCCACAGTCCTCCCCTCACCTCTCGGCATCGCTCTCATCACCGGGGCGCAGCTCCTCCAGGGCCAGCTGCAGATGGGCGATGCGGCGGATGGAGGTGCCCAGGTCAGTCTGCAGCCCTTGCCGCACGGCCGTCAGCTCCGCCAGCTGCTGCTCCTGCGGGGATGGCACCGGGTCAGCCCTGCATCCCCCCGGGACACCGCAAAACACGGGGTCTGCTGAAGCACCCCCCCGCGCAGTGCCCGGCCGGGGCTGCTGCACCCCGCTGCATGTGCAATGGCTTGTAAAATGTAAACTGCATCCTACACAAGGAAAGAAAGAAGCTGAACCCCTCTGTGACCAGAGAACATCCCCACAATGGAAGAAGGCTCAGACATTAAACAAAAATCCCACGCACAGGGCAGAACATAGGAAGCTACCAGCAATTATCACATGGAAACTGAGCTGAACTCTGGGGAGGCGAGGGCAACCCTGGTTTTAGGGATGCAGCCACACTAGGGCATCATCAGGCTGTACAAACAGCCTTCCTGGCGATAATTAGTAGAGTAATGTTCTCCTGAACCAGCCAGACCAGCGTGGGGGAAGCACAGATGCGGCTCAGCCCAACATAGAGCATAAAACGTGGACAAGTAATAAAACAAACTTTGTAGAGAGAAACAAGTTCGATCTGGCTCCAACCCCCCACATCCCTTCCTGGGAGTGAGGGATGCCCTGGAAAAAACAGAAACTCAATTCATAATTTAAACCACAGGGAGGAAAAGCTAGATGAGCAGCACACCCAGATGCCTCCACGGACGCGGCACAGCCTGCAGCCGGCTGGCCCCACAGCACACCGAGGATGCCGACCCGGCGCTGCCACCACTACCGCTGAGCAGCACCATCCCCATCGGATCCTGAGCCCTTTCAGCCAGGAAGGAAATCTTTGTGCTGTTTTCTAAACCATCACACAACAGAGAAGGAGACAGAGCACGAGCTGCAAATTCAACGTGATTGAAGCTGCCAGCTGTAAAATTGCCATCTCGGTGGTGACAAGGTGAGAGATGATTTGCAGCGCGGGCTGCGACAGGCCGGGGCGCAGGAGCCGGCAGACTGTCACAGTAAATAATGGAAGCCCCGGGATCACCGGACACACGGGCCTGGGGGGAAGAGCATTTCAGTTTATCAAAACATGCAAAGAAATACCCCAGTTTGGGTTGCACAGCATCGCAGTTGCTTCTGGCAACAGGCTGCTATTGGTAAAAACCTGAACACTGCCAAGCAGCTTTCTGAAACTCAGCACTGCCAAGCCCTTTGCTGCCCTCCCGGCTGGGGCAAACGCAGAGAGTGCAAAGGACCCATCTTGTTGTGGAACCTGCTCTGAGTCGCATGGGGCCGGCCCATCGCCCAGCAGCAGAGATGCTCCCAGGCCGGGGGCTCGGGAAGGGGCACGTGGGGAAATGCCCACTCTGGAGAGGAGGAAAGCCCAAGGGCAGAAATGCCCAAGCCTCGGCTGGCTACGTGCCTGTATTCACCTATTTGTGACTGCAAGACCAGGCAGTGAAACAACCGCTAGATAAAAAGCTCAGCCCTTCAAACTGGCTGATAAGAGTCTCTATTGAACTAGTTCCTCGGCTCCAGGATACTGTGCAAATTGAATATAGTTCACTGGCTGCATTTAATTCCTTTTTTCTGTTCTGCTGTTATTAACCTGACAGTGACTGGCAGGGAGGCAGCCGGGCACACAGCGGCGCACACCCCTCAGCACCCTGGCCCCAAACAAACTTCAGGGACCGCACAGCCATGGGCTCTACGCACTGCAGGTAACCTTGAATATAAGCCTGAAAATCCCTCTTTCTTAATGAGAGCTGACACTACTCAAGCACAGTGATGCTGCTAAAAGAGATTCCTTCCAGCGGAGGGACTGTCACCGCAGTCGCCCCAGAGACCCGGGCGGGTTAAACGCAGAAGAAAGCGCCGGCTGCATCCAGGGAGTAACCTGGGGCTGCTCCTCGACTCGCACCAGCCTCTGCAGAAAGGGAACGTCAGCTCTCGGGGCTCGGCCGCTACTGTAAAGAGAAATCTGGTGATACGAATCTGCAGCAAGATGTGGGGAAAAGAAATGGTCCCGCTCAGTCGCTGTTTCTGCCTTCCAGCTGGGGCTCGGCTCATCCGCAGCTCTGAGGATGCTGCAGCCAGAAGGAGGAGGAGGAACAGCTACAGCCGGGCCAGGGGCAGAGCAAGGGAAAATGCCACAAGTAAATGTGCTGCTCAGCATTTTGGGTTCAAATCAGTGCAAAATCACAGTCCCAGAGCAGCTGCCTTGATCAGCCCTCTACTCCTAATGACAGTGCTGCAGTGGGGAGGGGGCTGCAAACCCCACAGACCCCTCGTCCCAGCGCTCGAGCCCGGGGCTCATGCACAGAGGAACTTAGTTTTACTCTGTACCATACAACTGCCTTAATTAAGGGAATACTTATGCCAATATAATTAAATTTCAAATGCAAAAAAAGCTGCCTTCATCATATGAACTGGCAAGAACGGTCCCCGCGTCAAGCCACTGTTATTCCAGGGAGCCATTAGGCACCCTTGACACACGTTGTTTCAATCTAAATGTAAATGCAAGAAGCATTTCCCTTTTATAATAATACAGTAACTGGTCTGAGCATTTACATCCTCACCCGGGATGAACTGCCGAGCGTTGCTGGCATTTTGTTTCCTCTGAGCAGGAAAGAGAGGGGGGAAATAAAGGGGAAAATACATTCATTGAGAACACTTGTAACCCGCCTGTTTATGTGGCTCTGCTGAAGCTGCCTGGGCAGCTCGCACCCCTCATCTCCCCGGCTCTCCACATCCCGCCTTTGCTTTCACTGCTCTCTGGAAAAGGATTTCTGAAACCTCTTTTTCTTAAGAGTTTCTTTTTCATCTAATCTTGTCTCAGAAGCATTTGAAGATAAGTTGAAAAGAGCTAAGCAACAACAGCAGTGAAATAATTTATGTGACTATAAAGGATGCTGAGGCAGGCACCACAGAGCATCCAGCGCCGCGTCCTCGGCACCGGCTTTTATTTTTGTTTGTGGTTCTGCTGTCAAAACATAACCTTTGCACGCTCCCATCCGCCTGAAGTGAAGTGTAATCTAATTAGTCTAATTTGGCTAGCTTCTAGTTGAATAATTTCATGTACACCTGCAGTATTCATCAATCATTATTATTTTTAATTAAGCAATTAACTCGCAGGTTTTCAGAAAGTTCGAACTGACAAAATTTCCACAGTTAAGTCTAAAGTGAGACGGGTGAGAGGCTCTTTCTGTGCTCGCAAACAACAGTGTTACTGGTAATTGGTGTGAGCAGCCACAAGCGCTGCTGATTTCCTGAAGAATTTACTTCTTCAATGGCAAAAATCCCACTCCTGCAGTACAACGGGCCTAACTGGTGTGTACACAGTCGAGTTTTCACTCACAGCTCCTCCACCACCCAACCTCACCTCTAAGGACTGGCTCCTTTTGATGATAATTGTCCTTACACTTAGTTAGAGTCATTAGTTTTTAAAGCAAAGAGCAGGTGGGGACAGCAGAGGGTTTGGCTGGGACCCTGCTGGGAGCTGTGGTTTTGCTGGGGTGGGAGTGTGGCGACCCCGCTGGGGGCACAAACAGCTCCTGCTTTGCTTCTGGAGTTCACTGAAAGCACCAAAAAAATCTTTAAAGCTTGCAAACGAAAAAAAAAAATCCTAGAGATCAGGCTGTAATGTGGTACGGCACGCTGGATCGCGGGGCGATCACAGGGCTGCGTTCCAAAGGAGGTCTGCCACCGTAAGAAACAGAAAGAAAGGTTCTTTACACTGTGACTCTAACCTTTAAAAGCAAACAAACAAAAGTGTGAAGACTGTCTTCACACCTGTATTTCAGTTTTCAGTAAAAATAATTAATTATTATGCTGATGGTTTTCACAGCTTCATTAAAGAGACCTGATTTTAAGATAGCACCTGAAAGGAAACCTGCCCCGCCATGCTCGTGATGGACCATCATCTCCAGAGCACCCCAGCCAGGAGCACCCAGCACCATCCTGCCCTAACAGCAGCATCAGGAGGGAAGTCCCAGCCGCAGTGACAGCAGCTTGTCACCCAACCCCAGGCCCCCCAGCTGGTCCCAGCCCTGGCTCCATCCTCCCTGCAGCGGCACGCCGGGATGCTCGTGTCAGGACAAGCACTCATGCGTGTGCGTACACGATGAGTGATGGGACCAGGATTGTTTCTAAGCTCCCCAGGATTGACTCTAAGTTATAAATCCATCTCTCGCTTCTCACTAGGACTCGGTTTCTGCCGTGGCCCCAGGGTCTCGCCTGTCAAGCTCTGGGTGAGGAACTGCTGCAGGCTGGGATCCAGATTGTATCAGAAGAGGAGCTACAGCTCCACGGAGGAAATTCAGTATACACAACAGGAGCAAAGAGAGATGCAACCAGGGCCAAGTGCTGCCCCCGCCGTTAGAAAACATGCCTCCCTCGCTGCGACGGCATGGGGCTTGGAGGGTGTTCAAAACCCATTCTTCTTACAAAATTCATCAGGCAGAGCCGTCTGCCTGGCAGCCAGCTCCCCAGCTCCCAGCCCTGCCTCTCGCTGGGTTTTCCCTGCGGCGGGTGAACGGCAGGAACCTGCCTCCTCCCAACCGCCCAAAGCTGCGGCCGGAACAAGGGAGGGGTGAAACTAGTTGTGCTGAGCCTGGCTGAAGGTGTGGGGATGGTGGGATAGGATCTTCAAGAGCCTCCAGCACTGATAAACACGAGCTGTGAGAATGTATTACACACAGGCACCAGCTCTTATGAGCCCAGGAAACAAGAGGGGATTTCTAACACAACATGTACAATGAGTTCATCCCTTCGATGCATTGCTTACACCCTGACAGCTTGTGGCAGGTCCACAACTTGCAACTGTTTATTAAATACATTTTTAAAAAAACGGTTAGGTGCAGACCATGGCTTAAGTAATGTTAAGTGAATAATTCATGCAGTATTTATAATTGATGGGGGATTTAACAGGAGCAGAGCCATAAGTGGCTTTCTATTAACTATTGATGCTCTCCACCAGCGGCTCGATGGCAAGGCTGGGCTCTGTGATCACAGCTCTCCCGTGATGTTTTATTTAAATGCTGTTAACAGCACACATGGGCTGGAGGAATGTCCCTGCTCCCGGGAACGCCGCAGCAGATCCCATGGGCTTGGAGACCCCCAGTTCCCACAGAGCAATTGCCCAACCAGCCCAGAGAATCCAGGGGCTGGTGTGATGTTCTTTGGGGGGATCACCCCTGCAACAAGTGTCAGAGAACGCCAAAAGTCTGGGTGCTTCTCAGTATTGCCTTATGAGTTGGTCTGCTTATGGGGTTTTGTGTCATATTCCAGGGAGATGCCTCTAAAATCCCTTTCAGACTTCTTTGCAAACTTCATTTGTGAGAACAGAGGCAAGCCAAGGAAACCAAGTCTCTTGCTACACCTGTCGTCCACACCCCCATATGAAACATTCAAAAAGCTTCTGAAAATACATGCACAAATACAAAAATACAGTTAAAAGAACCCACCCGTATCCTGACAGCGCAACTGTGTTCCAAAACACCACGCTGCTAACAAAGCTGCAATAAACACACAGTTACCACAGCAGCTGAAGCTGCGTCTCGCTCGACAGCTCGGGGAGCAGCAGCAGCTGGCCCTGGGACACCCCAGCTGCACCCAGCAAAGCCTCTGCTCTTAAAATCTCAGGACTCTGAAGAGCATTGATGGCTGCACAACTCCGACCCAGCCAGGAGACCCGTTTTGTGCCCAGGGAGGGTGACCCAGCAGCCCAAGCTGTGCACAGGGATCCAGGCTGGCAGAGCAAAGACAAAGCCTGTTCACAGCACGGGCAGGGGATGCGGAATAATGCACAGTAAAGCACCATTCCCTTTAGACACGCTGGCAACCTTGGGGCAAAATAAATGCTGAAATCTCCTTGATTGTTAAATAAAAGATTATTGATAAAATAACTGCTTCTAATGTGGCTCTGCTGCCAGCAGAAATGCAATATCTTTCAATTACTGCTTGGGAGCAAGGCTTTCCTTTTGTTTACTGGAGAAAACAAAACAAAACACAACATGAAAAGAGATGCTCGTAGAGGATTTTAAAAGGAAGGTGAATCTATTTTTGCCGTACTCCTAATGCGGTTGGGGCTTTGTGCACTCAGAGCAGGTTTGCTGCTTGTCGGCACCGTCAGACACAGGGGGGTTGTTTGGTCGGGAGTGTAACGAGGAGCTGGCGCTCGGGCTGAGCCCTGGCACCCCCAGCTGGGTTTGGGCAGGTTGGGGCTGGTAGGAGGACGAGGCATATCCCTGGTGCCAGGGGAGCACACAGCACCGCTGCGGTTCTGCAATGAAACCAGGAGCTGCAGGAATGACCCGTGCAACTACTCAGCGTTTCACAGAGCTGACAGCGAACTGCAAACCAGCCAGCTCCATCCCCAAACACAGTGCACACAAAGAACAATGTAGAACATCACTTTCCTGGGACTTTCAAACCAACTGGCAGGTTATGGACAGGTGACCTGCTGTAGCAAAGCCCCCATGGCCCTGGGGCCGCGTCAGCCCGGGGGGCAGCACCCCCTTACCAACTCCACGCGCCGGCGGCTGGACTCCAGCTCCCTCTGCACCAGCTCGTCCATCTCAGCCTTCATGTCCTCCATCCTCCTCTGGTAGTACCGGCTGCTCTCCTTCTCCCGCGCCTCTGACTCAGCCGCCTTCTCCAGCTCCTCACCCATCTTTATGATGCTGTCCCGCAAGCGCAGCACCAGCACCTGGGGAAGAGGCGAGGAGGACACGAGGTGAAGTGAGGGAGATGGGGGTGAGGAATTCCGAAGCTCTCCATGAGCATCAGCCTTGTGGAGAGCTCTCCCTCCCCGACCTATGCCATAGAGCTGGTCATTATTATCAAGCATCACCCAGAAAACTTGTGAGTGGCAGCCTGCAGCAGGTGAGGATTCCAGTGAGGACCATAACAGCCAGTGTAACCCCCCAGGGCCACACCAGGTCCCCCAGGGCTCCTACACAGCCAGCTGCTGCTTTGAGGGCACAAGAGCATGTTCCTTCGCCCCTGGGCTGGACATATTTGGGTGGCACGACTTGTGGAAGAAGTGACAGCAAAAATATATCTCAGGGCACCAGCAGACATGCTGATTAATGAGGGCAGTGAAATACTGTGGTTGATCCCAATATCCTGATGATGCCAGAG
The DNA here is from genome assembly GCA_013399365.1 of Pampusana beccarii. Lineage (NCBI taxonomy): Eukaryota > Metazoa > Chordata > Aves > Columbiformes > Columbidae > Pampusana > Pampusana beccarii. The sequence goes on along the minus strand of VWYH01002951.1, from coordinate 1,445,599 downwards.
CAGAGGGATGCTCATCAGAGAGGTGCTGTGATGGATGTGCTTAGCAGTCAGCACACAACACGCTCTGTCCAGAGGAAGAGAATGTTTACTCCTAGACCCAGTGTTGGCTTGCAATAAACACCGCACTAAAGCATGTTTACATAATGGTAGTGGCATGAACTATACAGGCTGCCCACAAGCACAGGAGAGCTGCCTGAAGACCCCACCTGTCCCCCTGACCCCTTCCCAGGTGCTTCCCCCCTGCAAAGCCGAGGCGGTGCCATCACTGCATCTGCCTTTTGCAAGCAAACTGCACCTCCCCGGATCCCCACGTCCCCTCCATGAGAGTTGGCGAGCTGGTACCTCAAAGCGCCTCATCTGCACAGCCTGGAAGTCCAGCTGGCTCTCCAGGTCGCGGATGCGGGCTTCCTGCTGGCTGACGATGGAGCGCTCGGCCGGGCTCTGCTCCAGCCGCGCTGCCCTCGCCTGCGCTGCCTGCAGCTGGGGAGGACGGGCTGTGTTAGCACCTGACCACGCAAACACCTCCTGGTCCCAGCCCCAGGTCCCCCACCCATCCCTCTCCTTGGTGAGATGTGCACCAAGGACTTCTCACAGCTCCTGGGACACAGGGAACGTGCAGAACCTGGCTGGGGCTGCCAGGCACTACGGAAAAGCATCACCTTTGGCTTCTTGAAGGCCTTCAACACAATAAATGCATGACAGTAATGTGTATTTTTGAATGAAAAATGTGCCAGCAAGATGACAAATGCCTGGGCCTCTTTTGCTTTCCTCTTTTCAGCAAACTCTTTGAGGACAGCAGGCAGAAAAATTCACAGTTTACCCACGTTGAAAGCTGTTTGCACCAAGTCATTTCTTCAGCTGTTACACCAAGATCTCCAAAGCAAATGCCCTTTTAGCAATCCCAGTACAATTTTGGTTCAGATTTTGTATTTGTCCTAGAAGTATGGGAATTTGCCTTCTTTTATCTGGACTATCTCTAAAGCACCACCCGCTCCGCCTCGGAGAGACCAACTCCTGCTTCTGATTCCTGGGCAGCTTAGCTACGCTCCAGTAAAGCACTTCAGTTAATGAGATTACTCGTGTGTTTAAAATGAAACCCGTGCACTGCAGGGGGGTGGGTGCAGCTGCAGAGGGGAGGATGTGCAGCCCCCGGCCCAGGTCAGCCCCATCCCAGCACACACAGCTTGGGCAGGGAGGTGAGAGAAGAGGGGTCCCCATCCCAGAGCCTGGACCATTGCTGCAGAGTCCCCAGCCCACCCTGGCCCCATCCTGCCCGCAGGTGAGGGCTGCGGGGATGCAGCGAGCGGTTTTGGCACCATGCTGCTCTTGGGGACACGCACAGAACGTCAGGAAAATGAGAGGAACCTGAGTGTTTCACAAAGGTTTTGCACCCCCAGGATGGAGACTTGGTCTGATTTCAGCCAAGAACGACCGGCACCGGGATGTCAGAGGAGGGCGACAGCTCTTGCTCCTTAGCTCTGGGTGCAATGGGCTGGGGAGGAATTACCTTCTCCTGAAGGCTCTGCTTTTCTTTCTTCGCATCCTCAAGCTGCGTCTGCAGGTCCCGGATCTGGGCGATATCTGTCGCCGACTGCAGAGAGAGAAATCCCAGGGTTGTGCAGAGCCGAAGGCTTGGAGCGGAGGGCACACGCCGTGAGGAGCGTGAGGCCAAAGGCTGGCTGGTGCCTGCACCTCCCACCACTGAAACAGCCAGGACTGAAGTAGCTTAATTCTCCTGACTCAATGCAATTTTCCTAATTTTTGAAACAAGTGGTTGTAGATCAGGACAGAAACCATGTTGTCAAGGTCATTTCTGTCCTCAGGGTGCTTTCAGATACAGACTCCTGGCTCCATCACATCATGGCAAGGGGCACCAGGCTGGGAATTGTCAGTCCCGCCAGCCCAGCCCTGCTCCCCCGGGAGCCTCGGGGTCCCTCAGCTCCAGGTACGATCCTTTGGGAGAGCCTGACTCAGGCTGGATATTGTGCAGAAAGCCCCAGGGCTGTCTGTCAGTGCTTTTTGACTTCTGCATAACAAAACAGTGAAAGAAAGAATACAAAAGGATCCAGACAGAGATGCTACAGAATTTTCCAACTATTGAAGCTAAAGCCGAGACACCTCTTGAAAGATGACTCAAAACTGTGGGTGAGAGGAGCTGGAGCTGTGAGCCATTCCTTCCTCTCATCACCGCATCTGCCTCCCAGGGTCCCCAAGCCACTGTGCACCCATGGGGACAGCCATGTGCCCTCCTGGGGAGGGACATGCCACCAAGCTGCCACTGCCCTGGCTCCTACCTGGGCGATCAGAGCCTTGTGCTTTGCCATCAGCTCATTCAGGTCTTCCTGGTCCTCGTCGATGCGTTTCAGGAGGTCGGCTCGCTCATGCTGCAGCTGGTACAGCTGCTCGTCTGCCTGCAAAGGACCCACAAGGCTGCTGGCTCACGCATCCCACAGGGACACACAGCATCCTTGGGGACACACGGCATCCGTGGGGACATGCTGCCTCCAGCCCCATGCTCCAAGTGGGAGAGGCAATGGGAGCCTCTGCATATCTGCAGAGGGGGACTACGGGATGCTGGGCCCTTTTACTATCCATTGCTGCACCCTCACCCATCCATTAAATGACCCGTTGTTCCCCAAGAAGCTGGGTGGTTTAGTAAATACGCTGGGTGATTTAGTAAATAAGCTGATTATTGCTGATTTGGTAACTATGCTGGTTATTGCTATCAGACACAAGGAGACAGGACCGTGCCACCGCCCTCCCACCTCCCCAGCCCGGGTCTGTCCCGCACCAGGGTCTTGTTCCTGATGAGGGTCTCCAGCTCCGTCTGCACGTTCTCCAGCTCCAGGGCTGCCGTTTGCTGGGACCTCTGGGCCTCTGCACACTTTGCTTTGCTCTCTTCCAGCTGGGAAAAATTGAGGGAGATCTTAATTAAAGGAGCGCTCAGAGTCTGCAGAACCCACATGCTGCCCATGCCGTTCCCCTTGCCGCACAGCCACATCTATTTGCTCTTCACTCCCAGAGAATTTTCCTCTGCGAACACATACAGAAACTCGACCTTTTAAAATCTGTGCTGCTTTTCAGCCCGTCTGCTGCTGGTTTACAGTGAAAAAGGCTTCCTTGGCAGCTCCTGGCACACCTAAGTGCAGATCCCGGCACCACTGACCAGTCTGCTGAGCACTGAGGCGAGCGCCTCGATCTGCGCATCCACCCTCTGCCTTGGCACTGCCGTGGTGAGGCAGAGCTGGGATCATTAATTTGCAAAATTATGTGAATTACACGTAATTCCTGATTAGAGCAATTCATGATTCTGAGTTTGCAAATGGGCTTTTGATGTGGCATAAATTGCATTTGCAAATACACATGCAGTATCACATTTATGACTTCTAATTTCCTCTCATTTTTTAGAGCTCAGCCATTAAGACTACAATGATCTTAAATGGGCTGCAAACATCTGGAAGATGCAGCATCATCCTAAAACCTCACGCTGCCAGGACAGAGTTTACGTAGGCTGTACCTGAACCACCAGTTCCTTCTCTTGCTTGCTTGGGCTTCCTTCTTTTCCTTAAGAAAAACAATACTAACCCCCTCTGTGTGTCACTGATTTCCCACCCCCATCCCCTTGCAGAGGATGCAGAGCTCCCAGGGACAACAGGAGCCACTGCACACCACGGGCAAAGTTTGAACATTTTAGGCTATTTTCTCAGGGTTTACTAATATTTTCTTTTCTCTCTCCCTTAAAATAAAAGGGGTGTTTACAAAGTACTGTAACCAGAGCAATGCTCAGTTCATTACCCTCAACTGTTTGGGGTGATTGAGACCTACTCGGAGAAGTTGATCAGGTAATTTGTTTCCTCAGCACCTCAGCTGCAGAGGAATGGAAGGTGTTCTTCTCTTAAAGCCAATGATTCTTTTTATACACCTGGCTCGGTGTGATCTCCAAACAGCTGCTGCCCAGCCCACCCATCGCGCTCCTCGCCCGGCAGACACAGCTCCCGGGGTCCCAGGGACTGGCCAGGCATGGAGGGGATCAGACGCTGCCCCTGCAGCAATGAAACCTCTTCCCCTCCACCCCACAGCCAGAGCCAGGACCTTTCTGGTACATATGGAAATGTTAGAGGGTTGTGATCATCAGCCTTCACTTTCCTTCCTAAATTGCATCTCCTTCCTGCTATTTTTTTTTAACTCCTTCGGTAAGAAAACCTCCTCCTCCTGAGACCACCGTTTCCTTCTCTGAGCCCTTCTGCCACCCCTGCATCAACTGAGGAACGGATGGGAAGAAATATTCCCGAACACAGTTGTCTCCAGCTTCAGGGACAGCCAGTGGCTGCTCCCCACGGGAACACAAAGCTCTGCCATGGAGACATTCAGCAGTTTGCATCCTGCAAAGCTGTTATTCAAAATGCTGTTTCTGTGCCCAACCTCAGCCCGTGCCGACCGATTGTCTGGTCGGTCTATTCATGCATCTGGAGAGCCGTTCTCACAGCGACACGCGCTCTGTTCCCCTTCCACCAGCTGAGAAATAACCTATGTGTTTGCATAAAGCTTGGGCAGCCATTACCGAAATGATATTAGACATGCTGATTGGATTCACTGCTGGGTTTATGGCCAAGGGCTTTTCTACCTGCCCAGCTCTGGGCTCCTTCAGAGCAATCCCCTCCAGAAAACCAGTCCTTGGGACTGGCCTTGCCCCTGCTGTGATCACACTAAAACTCCAGACAGTTTAATCAGAAAGAAAAGCATCCCCAGGACCTTTCATTAAATACCAGCTTCCGTTTCACTTTGTGTAATGGAATTTTCCCACTTGGGAAGAATAAATTGAAATCCCCCCAAAAATGCATAATGCATGAACTTCTGAACAACATTAGTTTGCTGTGCTACACCATCTGTTAAATACCTGCATAAAATGGAATGCTTCAGCCTTATTAAGAAACAATGCTATATTTCTAGCCATATGGATTTTGATTAATGGAAATGTAGCATTTTAGCGAAGTTTTTATTCTCGAGGAGGTTTGTGGGCTGGTGGTAGGACGTATTGGCTTTTGAGAAAGTTGTCATGAATGCCATTAGAAATTGTTTAAATTTAAAGGACAGCATAATTCTGACGCATTTTTAACGCATGCAGAGTCCCTCCATGGAAGGGGTCCCTCAGCATCACCCACCACAGCGAGCTCAGGTGTGGAGTGCAGGGACCTGCCAAACAGCCCCAAATCACCTGGCTAAGGGCACCGGGGCTGGGAAAGAGCCAGGCAAGGGCTGTGCATCATCAGCCCCAGTGTGGGATATTCAGGGAACACCGAGAGATTAATTAAGTGCAGCATTACAGCATGAGCTCTGTAACGTTTCAGAAAGAACTCGTGAGTGCCTGAAATGGCCATTCCTACTGCCTGACCCGGCCATTCCCTGCCCTGGCTGACCAGGTGGTGGCACAGACACGGACACCGGCACGGATAGGGACATGGACATGCCATCGGCCACGTCAGGCCGAGCTCACCTTCCCCTTCTGCCCCAGCACAGGTGGGAACAGCTGCTGCTCACAGATGTTATTTATGCAGAACTATTATCACAATTATACACGTATGTTGTTGGAATCGCTCATGCCTCCCGATTAGTTTGTTACCAGGGGAGATGTAGAGTACAGATTAATTAGGGAGCGGTTTTGGAGGACTGGCATCGTTAGCTCAGCCCGGGTGCTCGGCATCGCGTGATGCACATGCACAGACAGCCTGGGGATGGACACCCCCACGTCACCACTGTCCCATGGCAGGGAACCACGCGGGACCCCAGCTCACCCCAGGGCTGGGGATGTCCCTGTCCTGGAGGGCACTGGTGCAGCACCCGCCTGCAGCCACTCGCTGGTCACTCAGTGCTGGCTGTGAACTGCACCTAAACCACAGCAACGTGCCGTGATCCCGCTCCTGCCTCACAGCATCCCTATGGCAACGCCTCCAGACCCGGCGCCGCTGGAGCACCTCACAGACAGGCAGAGAACGCGCCCAACAGAAGGTAATTAACAGGGCTGCAGGGAAAGGAAAGGAAAAAAATGCTTAAGCACTATTGGCTTCATTACAGAGACGTGCTCCTCACAAGGAGACCCTCGGCAGTGCAAGGGGCACTTCTCACCCTGACTGGGGCAGCATGATGCTCGCACAGCACTGGGTCACTGCAATGCTCACACCGCGTGGGGTCACCGCGATGTTCACACAGCACTAGGTCACTGTGACACTCACACACCGTGGGGTCACCACAATGCTCACACAGCGTGTGGTGACTGCAATGCTCACTGGGTCACCGCAATGCTCACACAGCACTGGGTCACTGTGACACTCACACAGCACGGGGTCACTGCAATGCTCACACAGCACTGGGTCACCGTGACACTCACACACCGTGGGGTCACCACAATGCTCACACAGCGTGTGGTGACTGCAATGCTCACTGGGTCACCGCAATGCTCACACAGCACTGGGTCACCGCAATGCTCGCAGAACACAGGGTCACTGCTTGCCAAGCGCACCATTCAAACCAGGAGATCCGCACGTCCCCTTTGGCCGGGGTGAAGGGTGGTGATGCTGGGAGGGGCAGGGGGCGCCCACACCCCCGCAGTCACCCACCTGCCTGCGCAGCCGCTCCAGCTCCGCGGCGCTGGCCGCAGGGTCCGCGGGGGCCGCCAGCAGCAGCTGCAGGTCGGCGAGCAGGGCTCGGGTCCGGCGCAGGTCCCGCCGCAGCCGCTTCTCCACGTCGAAGTCGCGATGGCCGATCTGGAGTGGGGAGAGGGGGCGTGCTGAGCCCTGCCACCCCGCAAAACCCCTGTCGGACCTTTCCCTCCCGCCCCGAGGCGTTCGTTCCCCACACAACGTGGGAACGGGGAAATATTTTGGTAATGCTGAAGTCACGATGCAAGCAGATATTAAATATCTATGTGTAGATATTGCAATTTTCCCTCTTTAACAAATAAAAATTATTTAATAGTTAAAGAAAAGGAAGAAAAAGATTACATAAACATTAAAACTAGAAGATTCCACCAAAACACCACATCTTTTCTTCACCAGAAAGCTGTTCCTCTGAAAACATTAGCCCACCCCTGCTCTCCATCAGCCACATGCCTGCTCAGCAACCACACCTGGGGCTAGAGGGACAGCCTGGCCACAAGACAGGGGACACAGGCAGACACTGCAGGTCCCCAGAGCCACAGCACCCTGTCCTCGCAGCCACCGGGGACTGTCACCCCCCCGGGAACTCCCTTGGCCAAGGGGTAGGGGCACACCCAGAAGATGTGGGTCCAGCATCTGTGTTGAAAACTGGCACAGAAAATACAAAAGTCACTGAGTGAAAGAAAAAAAAAGCCAGAAAAAACGTTCTGCCCCTTTGGGGAAAAGAATGATGAAGGCAGGAGAAAGTCAGCTCAAAGGGGAAAGAGAGAAAAAAAAAAATAAAGGAAAACACTGATGAGAAAAGCTTCGCTAGGAGTTATTTACACATCTCTAATGAAAAGCATCTGGAGTTCCGCCAGCCATGGAGGGACAAACCCGATGCTGCCGCGGTCGGTGGGGAGGCAGGAACCTCTCGTGCATGAATCCCCCACAGCGCTGGCGGAAAATAACGCTGGGAGGTTCTGGAGCTCGGCCCTGGGCAGCGAGTGTCAGCACCGTACCCTGAAGCCTTTCAGAGAAGAGAAGTAGGAAACACCTTAAAAAAAAATACCCTCTACTCTCCCCCTTGAAGCTGAGAGCAACCATGGTTACGAGGATAAAAGAATTAGAAAAACACCAAATAAGCAGGGACATGGTTTCAGTGCTTGATTTCAGAGTAATTGAAGTTTTACAGCATCTTCCATTTAGTCTGTTTTCTGTGGCTCTTCTTGTCTCAAACCCGTTCTCCTATTTTCTGTTCACTGGCTAAAATTAATTGTGCGGATTTGACCTTGTAACCTGGTTTAGAGCTGGCTGGCATTTGCTGGGACCAGAAATCGTTGGCATCTCCATTTCCTTAATTAGTTTTCTGGCTTGGCTTTTTTTTTTTTTCCTTTTTAATAAACTGCTCTGAAGCACCCTGTCCACTGTAAATCAGACAGCATTCACAACCACGCTGCAGCGCGGCAGATCTGCCGTTATCCCTGCCATCCCCACAGACCGGGTCTTGGCCGCCGTTCAGCATCGCTTTCCCGTAGCTCAGGATCTGCCGCCGCAGACGATGGATTTTATATCAGAACTGGAAGCAGCCGGTGCAGCAGCCGCCGCCTCCCACCATCGCAGCCCGGCGCTTTTTAAGTTACAAAGCTGGGATTTCATTTAATAGTTGCTTTCGAGGCTCTGGCTGTATTTCACACTCATTACAGCAATACCCAGACACACTGTGCCACCTCCTGTCCCCACAACGGGGTCAGGGGCTGCAGGGCAGCACCAGGGGACAGTCCCAGGGAGGAGAAGGTGCCTTTCCCCAGGAGCCCCAAGCTCCTGCTGCCTTCTCATCCATCCGAGTTCTCCTCCGCTGAGCAAGCGGGATGCGCTGGACCGAGAGGCAGTTATAATAATACCTTGCTTTCTTACAGCAAGATTTATTCTGACAGTTCCCCAAACATTTTATAAGTCGGGAGAACATTATGGATAAGCCTCGTCAGAACATTTTGTGTCTCCCTGAAATATGCCCAGCACTGCAGAGCTGCGCAGCTCCCGGCTTCATCCCGTTTGATGAACACACACAATTGCCAAGCTTGGTGAAATGCTGAGATCCAGCTGGCCGGTTCTAACGGCCAGAGGATGCGCTGCTTAATTAGCACGACTACAGCTAATCAGCTCCCCCTCTCCTGCACGTGCAGGGTGAGTTGCAATGGGATAGGGCTGTGCAAGGGCAGGTGGAGGCACTGAGCTGGTACTGCCCTCAGCCCTGGCAGCACCGTGTCCCCAGGGAAGGGCCAGGCAGGACGTTGCTTGGTCACTCAAGCTCCTTCAGCAGGAGCTGGTGCATGACACGGCCCCAGGCCCAGCTGCGCAGCGATTTTGAGCAATGCCCAGGCCAATCAATACACACTGTTCAATGAGGCTGCGTTCAGCCCTGAACCTTCCCATCGAACAGGGAGCAGCTGTCTGTGCTTTCCCCATTCTGTGCACTTCAATCACCGCCACAGACACATTAGAGAGTGAAAAAGGATTTGTTCAACAAATGTGTCTGGGACAGAATTCCTCTGCAAAGAGCAGAATCTGATAAACTGCTTTTCTGGGCTGCTGGAGCTGCTCCAGCTTTAGCCCTGGTTAGTTTGACTCTCATAAAAATACCAGCAAAAACTGGATGCCTCTCTCTGCTTAGATAATTCTCTAGAATAGTGAACAGTTCCCCTCCCCGGGTCTTTGGTGGGACTGACTGCCTCCTATTTGATGCCCACAGTCCAAAAACCCCCCTGGCAGCCGGTGCCCGCTGCGGCACACGCTGCTGCTCTGGTGGGTTGGGAAGAGGTGAGGGACAGAGGGAACCGCAGCCGCCTGCACGTGCGTGAACAGCCAAGCTGTCACCCCGTCCGCATTCATGCTCCTTTTTTTACCGGCAGTGTTTTGAGCCAGTGAAGCGGCTCAGCTGTCTGGGAGGCAGCAGCAGGAGAGAGGAGCACGCTTGTTCCTGCCGTGCCGTCCCCAGGGCGGGCACTGTCCCCTTACCTGCTCGCACAGGGTGGCGATGAGCCCCTCCAGGTCCTGCTTCTCGTGCAGCACCATCTGCTTCTCCTCGTACTCCTGTTCCAGCTGCATCTCCAGCTGCCGGAGCTGCGTGCAGGAGACAACTCCGGTTACACTCAGAGCCCGGCCAAAGCCTCGCACCCCGCAGGGCACAGCCACGTCACCCAGAGCCCCTGCTGTCCCCAGGGGAGGGCAACTGCTCCCGGCCAAGAGGAGCAAGGGGAAGCGGTCCAGGAGCCGGCAGGACTTTTGGGACACAATGGGCTATTTGAGCCACGCTCAGAGGTCCCCAAGGGTTGTCCCTGCAGCTCTGGAGCAGTAACACAGGCCCTCCAGCCGAGCTAGAAGAGAGGTTGGCTCTGATCCCTGCAGGTTTCCTCAAGCCATCCCATGACCATGAACCAAGCAGCACACTTCTTGCTCCAGCTCTCCACCAGTGAGGAGGTGACAGTGGCCTCGTGGAGCAGACGTGCCATAAAGGCAGGATTTGTACTGCTCCTGGGAGCAAACAGAGCCTGAGAGCCAGCACTGAGTGCAGGAGCCAACATCCCTCTGCCTCCACTTGAGCACCACTGTCCTGCAGTGCTGCGGCCGTGGCAAGTGCTTTGCAGGAGGGAACCGGACCCGGCACAGCACCGCAGAGCTGTGTGTGCAGCTGTGAGAGCTCCAGCAAGTCCAGCCGGGAGTGAGGGTGGTATAAATGTGTGACCAAAGCGAGCCAGCCCAGCCCATAGCCTGCTGCTCCCCTGCGAGCAGCTGCGGCTGTGCCTGCAGGAGGGGACGTGCCAGCTGTGCCCCTGGCACAGCTCCGAGTGCCCTCCCTGCCCCAGCCGCCTCCTGCGCCCGGCTGCTGCCCAGAAACAGGGGTTAAAAAGGGAATGGGAGCAGGCTGCTAAATATCAATTGCTCTCTGGAGCATCTCTGCCATTTACTCATTTGGAAAATGATACTCAGGCTGCGCAGGGTGAGGGAGGGGATGAACAACACGCTGCCAGCTGAGAGCAGCCGCAAGGCACAGCATCGCTCCCTGTACAGGGCAGTTAAACAGGCAGGGAGGTGCAGAAGGGAAGGCAGGACCCTGGGAGGAGCCCTGAGAAACGTGTCCCCATAACCAGCCCAGAGCTGCAGCAAAAATGGACCAGTGGAGAGCGGGGAGAGCAGCACAGAGCTGCTGCTGCCCCATCCAGCAGCAGGGCAGCACCGCAGGAAGGGAATGCGGGGGGATGGCAGCGGTTGCACCCACCGGCAGCATTTGCACCCCAGAGCAGCACCCTTGGGCACACAGCCTTATGGCTCGGGGCACAGCTATGTGCTGACAGGAGCAAGAGGAGCAGAGATTGCCTCGTTTGCCTCCCCATTTGTTCTGCCTTCCTAAAATAGCACACGCAAAGCTCCACCGACTGCTTCATTAAGCCTCAGCAATGTTAATTCACTATAGACAGCCAGGTGTGCCCCAGGCCTGACGGGAACTGGCTGCTACGACAGTCCTGCAGCCCCAGATCGAACACCCTGGGTATCTCATCCACGTTTGCATGTCACTGATTTTGCAGCCCTGCTGAGAGGGGGTTTTCTGTTCATTATCACCAAACTCAAAGCCGTGGCTGGCTGGCGTTAGTGCCCTTGGTGTGATGCTGGTGTCACCGAGAACACCGTGCCCACGTGCTGCATCACACGTGGCTGTCACACACTGTCCCCAACAGCCCCTCCAGTGCGGCAGGGACTCACCTCAGACCCACAGCCTGGTTTTGCACCTGGGGCTGTGATGGGGCTTATGCCAGGCTGGTGGTGGGAAAGCAGCTCTGACCCCCCACATCGCTCCCCGGGGAGAAGGGACCCCAGGAATGGACTATGGGCAAGGGGAGCCCTGGGGAGCACTGTCCCCCCCAGCATCGACCTACCCTCTTCTGGCAGGACTGCCGCACATCCTCCAGCTCTTCATCCTTGTCCTCCAGCTCCTTCTGGTGCATCTGCTTCATCCGCTCTATCTCCAGCTCCAGTCTCTGATGCAGCTGCAAGATTAACATGCGGTGGCTGCTCACGGCCCCGGTGGGACCAGGAAGGAGCAGGGAGGGACATCCCCAGGGGCGGCTGCACTACCTGCTCCAGGTGATCCACGGCGGCTGTCTGCCGCTCCAGCTCCTTCCTCTGCTCAGCAGCGCTGGCCTCCAGGTCCCAGAGCTGCGTCCTGAGCGTGGGCACGGCGCGGGCATCCAGGGCGCCGGGGGTGCTGAGCTCCTGCACCCGGCCGGCCAGCACCGTCACCCGCTGCGCCAGGCCGGCCGCCTCCGCCTCCTTCTGCTGCTCGCGGGGCAGAGCGGGGGTCAGCAGCCAGCCCCAAACACGGGAAAAAGGCTTTGCACACCCACCCCCTCGCTCTTCAAACCCAAATCGTTTCCAACAGCACCATCAGAAACACCCTGGAGGCTGATGCACCTTGCGCGGGGCTCAGCGGGCACCTGGTGCAGCATCACCCCATGGAGACACAGACCTGCAGCTTCTTGCAGGTGAGATTGTGGGTAGAGGCACAAATTGGAGCATGAATGACTTCAGTGATAATGACGGTGGGCCTGATTAGCTAAACTGAGGGACGGCCACCACTTCTTACAAGTCACAGCCTTTCTTCGGGCAGAGGATAATGTTATTTAAATACATCATGCACAGCCTAGAAATGCACTAAAAAAAACTGGAATCAAGCTGCCGGGTTTGTGCCTGACTGCCTTTTCTATAATTGCAAAGATAATGGCTTTGCTCTGAGAGCTGCTCCCGAAAACTGGATATAATGCAGCAAAGTGGGGTATTTTCCTCTTACCTCTAAGCTCTGCTGGAGTTTGCCCATCTCCCACCGGATGCTGGTGTTCTCCTGTGCCACTTTTTCACGGAGCCTCTTCTCAAAGGCGGACTCCCCGAGGGCCTGGGCTAACTGCAGGTCAAACCTGGGGGAAAAACACACATTTTCCTCTCCCATGCGGGTCTGCGATGGCAGCTTGGCTGCCTCTGCCAGGGGATGTGCTGAGGCAGGGAGACAGGCAAGCTGCTTCTCCTGGCACTGGACTTTCCAAGTGCTTTCGAGAGGACAAGAAGCCTATTCCCCAAAAAGTGCTGCCGTCATTTTCTGAATCTCTAATTACTCTGCACAAGCACCAGCCGTGGGCAGTGGGCAGCGTGGAGCAGCCCCCATGTGCACAGAGGTGGCTGTCAAGAGCAGGGTGCAAAAAACTGCTGCAGTCACCTGCTACAGACCTCAAATACCCCAAATGGTGCCTGTGTGCAAGCAACAGCCCTCTGCTCCCCAAAACACGGGCAGCTCCTGATCCAGGGTCACCCGGATTCTGTGATGCCACCGATGTGCAGAGAGGTGGTGGATGCCCCATCCCTGGAGAGATCCCAGGCCAGGCTGGACGGGGCTCTGAGCAACCTGAGCTGGTAAAGATGTCCCTGCTCATGGCAGGGGTTTGACGAGATGAGCTTTGAAGGTCCCTTCAAGCGAAACTATTCCACGATTCTATAATTGCATTGGGAGTGATTTCATTTATGGAAGCGTGTTGCAGTCACACAGCAACGGGATGCAAAAATAACCTCCTAGCTTAGTGCAACCTCCAGCAGATGGACAGAGCAGCTCATCCAGGAACTCCTCGCCCCAGGCCGCCCTGAGCATCCCCGTCCCCTGCCCTCCCACTCCAGCAGCCCCAGCCCTCCCGCTTGCTCCCACCAGCCTTACTTCTTCTGCCTCTTCTCCAGCTCGTGGCTGCGGCTCTGTTGGCTCTCGGCGAGCACCCGCGCGTCCTCCAGCTCACAGACCAGCCGCCGGCAGCGCCGCCGCAGCTGCTGGGACGCCTTCCTGGCCGCCTCGCAGGCTGCCTGCGCCTCACCAAGCTGCAAGCAAGGATGGCGGTGAGACCCCGTGGCAGAGGGACCCCGTGGGACAGAGACCCCCGGGCCACAGGAACCCTGCAGCCGCTCCCACCCAGGGCTCAGCCCCACTCCGACACCCAGAGATAGGTTACTCAGAGGTCTTCCACCAAACAAGGACAAACGTATGCGCTCTGACCCCTCAGGCCCCAGGCACCCTCCTGTGCCCCCGCAGCATCCCAGTCCTCCTGCTGAGTCAGCAAAGCTGCCCCTGGGGGCAGACGCTTGATCCAGTTTCTCTGCCCAAAGCAGCGCCTGGACCGAGGGAGCTGGATCCCTCAAGGATTTGCATCGTGTTTGGGGCAGAGAGACACCAGAGCTCTCACCAGCCAGAGAACAGAGTTGTTAAGCAATGACTTTAAATAAGCAAAATCTTGCATTAATGAAGCCTGTAATTCCAGACTAACTATCTGAAAGCAAATGGGCTGTTTTGCTTTACCCAAGCTCCTGAGACTGGGCTGCTTTTCTTATTAGTTTTTAATGTACCATGAATAATATTCATGTCCTTGTTTTATGTTTATGAGAAGTGACCTGACTCCCAGAGACTGCTCAGGGAAGCACGTTGGCTTTTTCTCTCCTCATGGCAAAGCTCAGGCACTGCCAGCTCTTTACTTTAGCGGCTCTTCGCATGGCAGATGGTGTGAGCACAACCCAGTCCAGTATCCAAAAGCCAGATTGACACCAAGACCCACCACTGAGCCGCTCTCCACCCCCAGCTTCCCACCCTGTGCTCATGCTTGTGCTTGACCAAGGTTGAATTTTGCCATGTTCTGGTGCAAAAGTAACTTTTTAAGCTGGAAGGAAGCTTTGGGGTATTTATTCTCATACCAGCAGAAAACAGCTGATTTCGAGAGTATCACCAGCAAGCAGCCGCATTTCCAAGGCTCAGCCCTGCAAAGCTTCGCCTGGCCAGGAGCAAGCAGAGGACACATGGCTCCAGCCTTGCTCCTTGGTGTCACCCTGGGGAGCCCCTGTCCCTTCCAGAGCCCGGGGCCGGCAGCACTTGCCTTTTGCTCAAGCCCGGTCCTGGCGCCCAGCTCGGCCTCCAGCCGCTGCTCCAGCTGCGCCAGCCGCTTCTGCAGGAACGAGATCTCGGTCTGCGCGCAGTCGAACCGCACTTGCCACTCGTCCTCTGCCATGGAGAGACCCGGAGCGGGGTGCTCAGCCCTGGCCAGCCCGAGCAGCCGTGCCAGGGTCAGATGGGAAATGCAGAACCACGGCTCCCATACAGAAGCAGAGCACAGCTCTGCTTTGTGCACCAGGGCTGCCCCAGCTCACACAGCACACATACCACCCTGGGCACAGCAAGCATGCCTATCCCACCCCATCCTATTTTTGTTTTATCAGCCTTCTCATCGCTCCAAAACATGCTTCAAACCCCTTTTGAGCTGCTGGGAGTGCCAGGTGGTACCAGCAGCACCCTTAGGCAGCATCCCTGCTGCATCCCCAGCCCTGCGCAAGAGCCATATGCCACCAAGCTGTGACTGCCAGCTCTGGACAGATAAGCAATGCAGAATGACGGGGTGGCAAAAACACGCTAGGGTGGCCAGAAGCTGGGGGAGCAGCACTGCCTGGGGAAGGAAAGCCTCTCCCCGCTGCAAGAGGTTTTGCTGCTGTGCTGGGGTTGCTGTTCTGGCCCCGCAGGTCAGGCTGGATGCCCAGAGCAAGCACCATCACCAAACATATCCCCCTACCTCCTCCAGAGCCGCTGATCTTCATCTCACGCAGCTGAACTAGCTGCTGGGCCTCTTCCAGCTGCTTTTCCACCAACTCCAGTTTCTTCTGCACTTGGTCGTGTTTGCTCTGAGGAAAGCCGGGGAAGGAAGGGAGCGGATCTACCTGGCCCCAGGGCACTGGAGTCCAGCCAGGCTGTGCCGAGAGTGGGGCATCACCACCGGCACAGCCCAACAGCTCAGGACCCTCCTACCTGCAGCTCCTGCAGCTCGCGGGCACCCCGCAGCCTCTCTGCCCGCTCCCCATCCAGCACCTGGCAGGCGACGTCACCCTTGTACCGCTCGTCCGACAGCTCCGTCGTCAGGTCGATGATCTGGGGGGGATCACGGAGACAGGCTGGACATCGCCCTGCATGCCAGCCCCATCGACTCCAGCATCCCGACTGCTCTCATTTGGCAGCTGCCTATGTTTAGGGGATGTGGTAAGCGCACACCGTCACCAACCAGCGTTACCATTGGGAGCCCAGGCAAAGAGTACCTGCTGCTGGAGCCCGTGGCTGAACCCTCGCATGGCTGCCTGTGCAAACACCAGCAACCCGCTGCCTGTGCTGCCTGCAGTGCTCATCAGATTTCTGCACCGTACTAGTTGATTAGCATTAGGTTTCATTTAGAATCATAGAAGCATTTTGGTTGGAAAAGACCTTTAAGATCACAGAGTCCAACCATCAACCCAACACTGCCAAGTCCACCCCCAAGCCATGTCCCTAAGAACCTCATCTCCATGAAACATTTAATCTGTTAACCCCGCATTTGAAGACTATATTCTTCAAAGCACATCAGCCTGGAGAAAATACTTGGAAATACAACAAAGATAGCAGGACACTCGTGTGCACTGTCCCCGTGGCATTAGCATTCGTCCCATTAAACTGAGTCATTTCTGGTGCCTGCAGAAGTCGGCAAGCCTGCTGCCCTGAGAGCGTGATGAGAACACAATACATCTGTGTGTGATTTCCCATTCTAATTACACCCTTTTGTCAGCAGAAGGGATGACATTCACACTGCCACTTTTCAGCCCCTTACGCTGCACTGGTGACATCTGTCCTTGCTGGAGGGGATCTCAGGCTTTCCCGGGGACACCCTGGGTATGGCACATCCCCAGGGTGTCTGGGTGCTGCCATCAGGCACCACAGCCCATCCAGGTCCTACTCAGGGACCCCCTGGCTGTGGTGACTCTTCCAGCAGCTCAGCAGCCACCTCCTGCCCAACCTTCTGCTGGTCATGACTCCTCCTGCCACAACGCAATTGGTGCTCATATTTATCCCAATATGGCTTAATTTCCAACTCAACCAAGCAGGGCTGTGGCAGAGGCTTTTTTTGGGCTCTACCTTGCTTTCCAGTTTCTCCGCCGTCTGCCTGAGCTCGCTGCACGCCTGCTCGGATTTTTCCAGCTTTCTTCTCAACGCCGCCAGCTCCTCCTAGGGAAAATTGAAAAAAAAAAAGAAAAAAGCACATGGAGAGCTCCAGAATCCTCAATTTATTTATGAAAATCTTGTTTTCTGTTAAAAATAAGTGGGAGAGACATAACTGCCTTATTAATAAAATTCACCAGGCAACTCTGAAGGCTGCTCACTGCAAATTCCTAGGACTACATCTCCTGACATGAATTTCGTCGGAGGGACTGTCAGCTTTGGTGTGCACACAGAGCACATTTTATGAGAAAGAAGCAAACCTCAAAAGCTGGGGATGAACAGCCCAGCATCTGAATTTGCTCGAGGAGCGTTGCTGGGGCCCTGGCAGGCTATCACAGAGCAGTGCAAAGGCACCTTGTTTTCTGTGATTCTTTTTCAGGCAGCCTGACTGCAGGGGCAGACAGAGCCGCTCGGCGCCGCCGTGTCCTGCTTTGATGTCCAACACGGAGCAGAAACAGAACGTGCAGAGTTGTGATAAAAACAGAGGCTAACAGGCGATGGGGCCTGACGGATCCCAGGCGGGTTTGGAGAGAGAAACAGAGGCTTGGGCAGCTTTTATTTTACCTGAACCAGCCTGAAAGCATCTTGTTAAACCCTCACTAAGGCAAGAGGAGGAGCAGGACACCAAAGAAGACAGACTAAGAATTTAGTGCAGGTCTCAGAGATGTGGAAGGGTGAAAGGCGCCTTTCCTGGGTCAGCAACAGCCCATTAATGTTTCCCATCACCAGCAGCAGCTCTGATGGAAGCCAGGACAGCTCTGGTGACAGCACAGAGTCCCCTGTATCAAGGATGCGTCTGGCTGCCCATCATCTGTCATCCCACAGATTGATGTGGGGAACCTGTCCCCAAGGGGCTCGGCTCAGTGGGCCCAGCCCTGGAGCTCACAGGGGGCACAGGGGGGACATGGGGACAGCTGCAGCCCTGGGACAGAGCTTTGGCTGTGGGGACACGCTGCATTTGCTACTGTCCCTCTAAGGAAGAAGGAGAGTTATTTCTCCCTCCACAGCTCTGCAAAATACATGACTTGAGGCAAAAAAAATGCAGTGCTAAGAAAAGATGACGAATTCTGGATGGTCAGAAGAATATCTCTGCCCTGGCAGAAGTGACTGCCAATCTGACCAACCCACCAGGAAGAGTCCTTCAAGTGTTCTGTCCCATCCCATCCCATCCCATCCCATCCCATCCCATCCCATCCCATCCCATCCCACATACTTCTTTCGCACGGAGCTGCTCCTCCGCAAGGCTGACGCTGAGCAGGGGCCGCACACGGCTCAGCAGCTGCCACCATGGCCAGTTTCTGATGGCCTGGAACACCACCAGGTTCTTCTGGATGCAGCGGACGGCGAGGCGCTGGATCTGTGGGGAGACACGGTGGCCATGGAGCAGCCTGCTCTGCTCACAGAGCTGTGATTTGGATGCTCTGGGTCGTATCGCAGCAGCACCGAGCCGATGCTTTGGTGGGCACAGGGTACCCACGACCCACAGGGTCGATACCTTCAACCTCTTGAACTTCTGGCGGCTGAGGAAGCCCTTGCAAGCAGCCTGGAGCAGGATCATCTTCTGGGCTATCAGCTTGTCGCGCTGCTTCTCCAGCCTGGAGATGACCCCCGGCTTCAGGAAAACCTGACAGCAAGGAACAGAGGTTACACCCCCCCAGACAGGGTCTGGCACCAAGAGCCCGACGGCATTTCTGACTGCACATACACACACATGCACAGGTAACAGCAACAGTGCCAGTTCACAGTAGGAAAAACAAAAATTTACCACGTAATTTTCTTTAACTGACCCTGTCAGGAACGCCTCATAAATGATACAGATCTGCTGATGCCATCGAATTTAGCCCAGTGTCGATATCTTAGAGTGTAAGACATCTCTCAGTCATCGCCTGGCGAACCTCTCGGGATATGGGACCAACCACTCCCGAATGTTGTGCACCATTTGCATAATACAGCTTTAATAAAAACTGAATTACGCTTGTGAAGCCGGTGGCATACTTAAAGATCTGCATTTTAAAGACGCCAAATTGAATCAAAGAACAATTCCAAGGAAACTCACTTTCTTGAGATAATGCTATGATTGCTCCACCACCTATTTGATTGTCTCATTAATGTCTGTATTAACTTCACAAGCCAGCGAGTTTTAGAAGCTAGTACAAAATCAATGCTCAAAGCAATGGCAAAACTAACTCTATAACAAGATGTGACTGGAGCTGCTATCGCGCTATTGATTAAGTACAAGGGTTTCATAGAAGAGATAATTGCAAACTGCACTGTGCAGGATAAAAGAAAGTTATTTTGCTCCACAGAAGCGTTTCATGAATTCTTTCTTTATAGACTCCAAGAGCTGAAGGAAAGCACGCATGCAAAATTAATTTTTCTTTGAGATTATTGCATTTAAGTTCAAATGTTGCTGCTGCAACATCTCTTGCAGCTGCAGCTGCCCAGCTCAGCAAAGCATTAACCCCAGCCCACCAAAACCACACGCTGCCCATGCTCCTTTTACTCCCATCGGACATCAAAAGTCATCAGGAACTTAAAAGCCAGAAGGGGACAGATTTTGATAACCAGGTACACGGTTTACACAGGGTAACATCTTTAGGTGCGAATTAGGAGCCTTCTGCTCTGATTTTTGGTGAGACTTGTTTTCCCAGCCTGCTGGGTGCTGTAGGGGAGCAGCGGTTTTCTCTGTGGTTTGGGAAGTTTTGGGCAGTGTTTGGTGCAGGGCTGGCTGTGCTGTGTGCACCGGGAGCACCAGAGAGCAGAGACCAGAGCCAGCATACCTGGCTGCGTCCGATGGCAATGCTCTTCTTCTCCAGATCCAGCGCCTGGAAGAGCTCCTCGATCGCCTGCGGAGAAGGAGCACATCACTCCGAGAACATTTACACCCCGGCACGAGGCTGCTGAAATGGGGCACAGGGACCCCCGGGCCTTACGGGAAGGCAAGAGCCCATCCCAGCACTGTCCAGCCAGGGTGCAGCTGCCCCGCGAGCTCTCGGCACTGCCCTCCTGCCTGGCTTGCCAACAGCTCAGCCCATGGAGACGAAGGAAGGGGGAAAAGTGCCAATCTCCCATCCGAGCCTGCCAGCACAGAGCTGAGCCCCCACAGGGCCGCAAGCAGGAGATTAGTCCTGAGCTGTACGAGAAGTCTGAACTCAATTACTCTGAGCTTTGGACCGGCACGCGAACATAACAGCCAGCAATCCCGCACACTTCCCCAGGGCAGCAAACACTATCCGGACAAATGGATGGTTTGAAAACCCCAGAGCTACAGAAACCATGACAAAAATCCTTCGCTAATACTTCGCTCCATACAACAGCCTCCAGCCACCTCACACGTCTCCTCCACAAAGGACAAAACCTACGTGAGAAATATTTCGGCAGGTACTGGGAGCACCTCAGTGCAGCAGAAACGCAGGCCTGGCCCCCCCCAGCAGCCGGGCACACAGCGGGGCGAAGAGGATGGAGCAGGGGAGTACATGGGGACACGGACCTGCATGGGGACACGGACCTGCACGGGGACACGGACCTGCACGGGGACAATTCCACCCCATGCACAACGGCGGGGCGTGCGACCACAGCGTCTGTTCTTGCTGCCCCGTCGCCCATGCTGCAGACACGTATCCCCAGTGCTCCAGCGGCCGAGGCGATGCCGCTGAGCGGGAATCAGACTCCAGCCAACAAACCCACATGGCAACAAGCTCCATGGAGGATGGGATTTTACAAATCCCCCGCTTACATGCGGCTGACGAGAGACCCTCTGCCTCCTCGCTGCATTTAATAACAATATTGACCTTTGCCGACTGTCAAACTTGTCTTATTAAATCCCAAGGTCTTAACTGAATTTGCAGACACTGCCTGGCAGTTTGCACAACAGAGCACGTGCCCATGTTTAATTCATCTCCTCTCGGCTCTTCCCGGCTCTCGGTGTTCCTCAGCTCCCTAACAGCCTGTTCCAGAGGCAGAGGCACTTCTCCCCAGTTTTTGCTACAAATTTATTATGAAACAAGTAAAACTGGCAAATCTCTGCCTTCATTCCTGAGCTCCTTTGACTTTCAGGCTTTGTGAGACAATGCAAGGAGCCACCCTGGGTGCTGCTTGACAGGTGCCTGAAGTGATGCTTTATGGTGATGCTCCACTGGGTCCCTGGGAATGCTGCCTGGCTTGTCCTCAGCCAGCTGTTTTTTGGGGCACCCAGGGCAAGAAAAGGGGTGCAGCCACAGCAGGCCAGAGCAATGCACGGATCCCGCCCTCAGCACAAGCCTCCAGTCTCAGAGTTTGTGCCCTGTCCAGCAAAACAAGACCTTCCAGGTATGAAGCCAGAGCACCCAGGACCAAGGCACAGCCCTCAGCAAGCAGGATTTTCCGTGCCTTTTCCTCTTGAGTATTAAAAAGAAGCAATAACTGGCTTAATTTCCAGGCTGATTTCTCCAAGTCCTCTCCACGGTGCAATAAGGTTGGCAAATGCAGCCCACGCCAGGCATGTTTACTGCCTTTGCAAAAACTGTCCTCAGGGAGAGGAACTCCAGGATGAACTGAGCACGGCTGCTGTGCCAGGAGCTGCCGTGCAGGCTGCTGGGGACCCACGTACAGGCTGATCTCACAGACCCAAAACCCCACCACCGTTTCTCAGCAGCACTGCAAATGCCCGTGTGCTGCCCTGAGCCTTGCTGAATGTGGACAAACCTTGCTCTCATCCGGCACCTCATAGGCAGATGTGTGCTTCTTCATGACATCCGGAGCAAGGACCTGGAAGCGCCGTCGGAACTGAGTGAGGAGTAGGCGATCTGCATACCCTGGGGACAGACAGACATAGCTGGGGCTGCGCCAGCCCAGGGGCATGTGGTTTGTACCAAAATATCAGGGAGGGAACCGGCGGTGGGGATTGGGGGAGCTGCCCCACACTTCATGTCGTGCAGGAGGTTCCTGTGATTCTCCTGCACGGGTCCCTTTCCCCTCCATGGACTGTGACCCCCGTCAGTGCAGGTCCAGCCTGATGCACAATGCTCCAAGGGAAGCATGGGGGAACCTCACTGGAGCTGTGTGCCCAGCAGCAGTGCCTGCTACGGGCAGAAGCGGGGCTGGGAGCCCCTGCAAAACCAGCAATAAACACCCAGGGGCTTTCTGAAGTGGGGCTGGCAAGAGGCAGGTGATGAGGAAAGCGTGGAAGGGCCAAGCCAGCAGCAGGCAGCACCGGCACAGCACATGGCACACGGCAGCGGCAGAGGTCGGGCGTACCGATGCGGTGCAGGCGCAGGGCATCCAGGAGCTGTGTCCCCTCCAGCTGGGCTCGCAGTGTCGGCAGGTCCAGCCGTGGGGCTGCATCGGGCGGTGGGGGGGACACTGGCACCTCTGCCCCTGGTCCTGGCACGAGGCAGTGGACAAAGTGCAACTGGGACCGTCGGAGCAGGTTGGTGAGCGCATCCTGCCAGGCAAGCAGAGGTCAGCGGGGACTGAGGGGACAAAGGGGCAGCACACGGTGGTGGTGGTAAACGCTCCCCATGTCCCCACTGTAGGGTGTCTGGGCAGGTACAGCAGTCACCCCCAGAGCCCTCAGAGCTCTGTTAGGAACAGCTTGGGTCAGAGCTGAGCCTGAGGGGCAGGTCGCAGATTCTCAGCAGGACCCTTCTTCCTGATGTCCCATGGTTTTGGTCGATGGGCTACAAAATATTACCAAGGCAGAAGGTTGCTGGGTAGAGGTTTGCTGGGGAACAGCCTGGACCACAGCACGGGCTGACTGGGAGTCTATGGAGACTGAGCCTCGTCTCCTTGAGAGAGTTTCGGCATCTAATTATGGTTGAGCTCAGCAGGAGTTTGGCACAATCCCAGTATGGAGGGCTGGTCCACTCGTCCCAGTGCTTAAGAGGATTAAGGGGCAGCTGAGCAAGGTGTGTGTGTAATCTGCTTTACGGTTTGTTTGCCTGGGATGCTTTCCCCAAGTGACAGCAGCGCTGGGGAGGCCTGTGGTCACCCATGGCCAGAGCAGCATCCCAGGGCAAGAGCCCTGCGGGACACAGAGGCACCATGGTGAGCCCAAGGGAAGGTGCCTGTGGGGAATGTGAGTCCCCTCACTAAGGGGCAGTGTGTCTAAGGCAGGGTCTGAGAGCGGGGTCAGGATATGCAGTGCTGCAGACACCCTGACCTGCACCCAAGAGGGTCCCGATGCCCCGGCGCCCGCACTCACCACCTGCAGCTTGAGCTGTGCACACACCGACCTCTTCTTCACGGCGGCAAAGCTGCTGGCGAAGGTTTTCCTGAGGCAGGCGTTGCGGTGCAGGGCGGCCTGGGAGCGTCCCTCCAGCCCCCCCACGGCGCGGCAGCCCAGCGGCACCCGCGGCCGCACCAGCTCCTGCACGGCGGTTCTGTGGGGACAGCAATGGGACGGGGCTGCAGCGGGGAACCTCTGCGGCCCAGCCCCTGAAACACGGATGCAACACCCAGCACCTGAATTTGGCATTGGTGCTGCTGCAGGGCACCCAGCCATGGAGCAGAGCAGGGTGCCGGGACACCCCCTACCCTTCTGCCCCTCTCTGATTCAGGCACCGAGCTGGTCACTGCTATTAAAACTTTCCTGAGCTGAAGCCCGACACAAAACAAGCTGGCAGTGTTTAAGCAGAAGGTTAAAATGATCCCGCGTGCTGAGACATCTGCAGCAGCTTGATTACATTTCAATTCCAATCCAGTTTACAAGGTTCCTCGATGAGGTGGGGAAAACCAGAAGGTCACTGCATAGGGAGATGCCCTCGGCATGTCACAGCCCCGACCCCCATCGGATGCCCAATCCCGTAGCACGGTGGAGCTGGGGACATTACAGGGTCCTCCCTGTGTCCACCATTGCCCAAACCTGCAGGAAGGGACCCCCTCAGACGTCCATGGGCACGGGGAGGAGCGCCAAGGCTGTAGCACACGCCCCTTGTACTTACACCTTGGACTGCTGCAGCACCTGGATGGCGTTTTCTGCTGAGAGGTTGAGCTTGGCTTTGCTGAGCCA
This sequence comes from Pampusana beccarii, assembly GCA_013399365.1. Lineage (NCBI taxonomy): Eukaryota > Metazoa > Chordata > Aves > Columbiformes > Columbidae > Pampusana > Pampusana beccarii. The sequence continues at coordinate 1,421,892 of VWYH01002951.1, read as the reverse complement.
GCCCGTGAGGTCGTAGCGCACAGGGTCCGTGCCCAGCTGGTGGCAGATCTCAAAGTGCAGCGCCTGCTCGCACCTCCGCATGTAGCCGTCCCCTGTGACGGCACCCCAGAAGAAAAGCCCGGGGAGAGATTTAATTTGCTGCATAATTTCCTAAATTTCCAAAGCTGAACGGCAATGCCAAAGGGTGGGCAGCTGAGCCGAGCCGAACTTACCCTCCTGATCAGGTCCCTTCGTGGCGAAGTAGGAGCAGAGGCGGTCGAAGGCAGTGCTGTCCGCAGAGCCTGGGACCAGCACCTCCTCATCCAGGATCCAGAGCAGACCCTTGCGATCAGCGCCCGGGCTGCCGGGCAGCACCGGCGGCTGAGGGGGAAGACAGGCTTTGGTCACGGTCCCCACCACCTCTGCTCAACCACATCCCCTGCCTAGAGCAGCATCAGGAATCCCTCGTGGCCTGAGCCAGCTCTGGACATCGCCCGTGACACCTCTGCAGCCACACAGTGTCCCCAAGGGACCCGTCACCCCAGCTCTGCAGCCAGGTTGGGAGGCGTTCTCAGGGCACAGCGTTTGACCGGGAACGGTGCTTGTATTTTAAAAAACCCATAAAGGTCCTGGTTGATGCTGTGCCCTCCCCTGCAACACCTTGGGCTGCTCTGTGCAAAACACAGGGCAAGGTCCCACTCTGTCCCTGAAATCCTCACCCCTCTGAGCACAAAGGTGCTCCAAGCATGGCCAGAGCAAGGAGCTGCCATGGGGACAGGGGACAGGTTACCTGGGAGCAGCTCAGGTCGATGATGGACAGCGTGGCCAGTGGCGAGCGCTCTGGAAGATCAAAAGACACCTCAACATTTTCCTGGAAAACATTATTTAAAAGCTTGCTTCAGTCATGGTCTGGCATCTGAAAGCCAGGAGGAAATCCGTTTGCATGGTGGGGAGGAGGATGGTGCGAAGATCCAGTGCTGGCGGAGAAGCCGCCAGAGACACCTCTGTAGCACCACAGAGTCAGGGCCACGTCTGCGGGGACCACTGTGCCCAACGGCTCCTGCAGCGCTTTGGGGATGTCAGACAAGCTGCATAAATCACAGATACGATAATAACCGAAGACTTATTGAGAAAGCACTGAGAAAACAATGAATTATTAAATTTGCACCTTGCAGGCATCGTTTCCCAGCATGGCTCCTGCTTACATGTGAACTCAGCAAGAGCCAGAGCTGTGATGTCTTTCCTTGTTAACAAGGATGCAGAGCTTGCTCAGGGATGCAAGTTTGCAGCCTGAGCATGCAGGTGGACCAGAAAGCAGCAGTGGAGCCTGAGTTTCTTCCTACCCAGGACATGTGCCATCGTCACCTCCATGTGTGACCCAGCTCTGGGAGGAAATGGGTCACGGGGGCTCAGGCTCACAGTCACAGATAAATTCAGTGCCCCAGGGCAGTTGTCCTTAGCCAGGACTAAGCCAAGGCACAGCCGGTCTGCTGAGCCCGCTGCCATTTCAAGCTCGGCCAGTAACTGTGTTTTCATCTCTAGTGAAGAGCACATACCTACTTACTTGGCCCAAGTGATGTGTGAATATCAAGCCATGGGAATTCGACTGTTTTCCCAGGGCTAGAGGTATTAAAGTAACTTCTGCAAGCCTAATAAGTTCATCTCTGCTTGTAGATTTTTTTCAGCAGCTTATTTCTGCAATAATTTATCATTTTCCTTTCCACTCTCTATTATTCATCACTTGAGGAAAAATTCAGCTGCAGCAACAGAAGGGCACGAAGCCTCCTGAGCCGAACAAGCATATCCAAAGAGGTGCCCAGACATCCTGGCATCTCCAGGACATCAGAAACACCCAAGAGGATCCACGACTGGGGCAGTGGGGGGACAAGAGACCCATCTCAAGGCTACTGCTCCATACAGACCCCTCATTTCTGCAACACCCTCTCAGTTAAAGCTACTGAGGGTGTTCGGTCACACCATGGCAGAGCACAGGGACCCGCTGGGTCACAGGCAGCCCCGTCACGGGGTTCTGGGAAGCTCCTCACCTCTCGGTACCTCTCCATTTCCAAAACGAAGGTTTTCTCATAGAAGAGAGCCTGCAGCCGCTCGTGCACGTAGTTGTGGCAGAGCTCTTCAAAGGTGGCTGCTCGCTCGGCCCGGTGGTGCCGCGGGTTGTGGAAGCCCGGAGTGTCCACCACGGCGATGGAGGCCATGGAGAGGTGCTGGGAGGAGAAAGACCTGGGGAAAGAGTCCCGCACAACGCAGGGTTGTACCCATGAGGTGCCTCAGCTCTGCCCTCAGGGGTGACACTGCCTCCTTCCCATTATGTGCATGTCCCCAGCTGGGCACTGTCCCCACAGCAGGGACCAGCCCAGCGTTCCCCATCCCCCCCGTCCCAGTGTCTGCAGTCAGGGAGCACCCACACACCCTGGCACATCCCTCTGCTTGTCCCTTTTGCTTCACCCACCTCTGCTTTGCTCTACTCAAGCTGAGTATCTCATCCCAGCCAGGCTGTTCCTGGCCTGGCCTAAGGAACACGTCACGGTGGGGTGGGACGAGATGCCACCCATCCTGTGCTTGACCCCATCCTGGCACTGCATCTTCACCACAAAGTGTTAAGTTTGATGGACCAGTTGATTTTAAAATTGGCTAAACTGGCACATGATGCCAACACGAATGACAAGGTGAGCCTCCAAAGCCACGGCTGGCGGGCTGTGCCGTGCCGTCTGCCACGTTTCTGCAGGAGAAGCTGCTGATGTTCAGCTGCTGTGGAAATCTCTAATGGTAACCATTGCCCCTAACACCTGTGATCTGAGGAGCAGACATCAAGGGGCTTCTTGGGAGAAACAGAGACGTTGTGTACTTCCTAGAATGTTGCTCGCAGCCATTTCCAGTATTTCAGATAAGGACAGCAGGGCAGTCTCGCCCTGAGAACCCTCTGAGATTGTTTTTAACGCGTATTTCAGAAATAGCCATCGTGTTGTGCTGCTTTACCAGCTGTGGTGCTGCCCCTTCCCCAGCATCCCCTTGCTTCATAGGGATGAAAGGAGATGCATTTCTCCTTTGTCGCACAGGGCACCAAGGATGCCAGCATCTCCACAAAAGCACAGAGTTGAATAAAGAAACAAAAGTATATTTATGAACTGCTGGCAGATTTTCGTAGCAACACCCTCCTGCAGCCAGATTTGAAAAGATTCAGGTTCACCCTCAGCTCACTGAGGAAAACGGCATTTTCATGGCTGCACTGAAATATGACTCTTCATCTGGATCATTGTTCCATTGGCTTATTGGCTTTGGTGGGCTGGTGTGGAAAATAAAGCCAGGCAAAACAAAGCTACCCTTAAAGGGAAGAGGAGAGCCGGGACACATCCCAAGTTAACGCTGTTATTCAAGAGAATCAACAGCATTTTGCTCTTCTGTCAGCCCTCCGAGTACCATCAGCAATTTCCCTTTGGAGCATGGTTGCTAGGAATTACAATAAGAATATTCTGCAGGTTAAATAACTGCAGGTTAAAATAAACCTGCAGCAACAACACAAAGTATTTTTGGACACCAGCTTTTATGTGGATGCTGACTCCAAGAAACTGAGTTGCACATCAGAATTGAGAAAATGGAACGGTCTGGGGACCTGATCCTTACCCTGTGTTAAATTACTCCGTTTATCAGAGTAGGTAATTTCAGATTTACATCACCTGAAGACAGAGGTACACCAGGCCACAGGGGATGTCCCTCATGTCCCTCCCATCCGGGCTCCCAGGTGGAACAAGCAGAGGGAGGACAAGCCGTGGGCCAGGGGAAGGCACCGCCTGCTCAGCTGTACCAGCACCGGGATGCAGCCGCAGCCTCGGCAGTTCCTCGGCAGCTGCTCTGGCGCCGAACCCTCTCACTCATGACACCTCAATCCCCTCCTTTGTCCCCAGGCCAACACCCCGTAGAAGGTCCCGAGTGCCAATGTGCTCTCCTAGATGGAGATTTTCACATCGCTCTTCTTGCAGCAGCAGCAGCTGCCTGCTCTGTGCCTCCCCACACAGAGCCCAGCAGAGGCTCCTCTCCAGCAGCCCCCCAAGGAGGAGCCACCACCTCAGACACCCCAGCAGCTCCGCACCTGTTGATCAGTGAGACGATGGCAGCGAACAGCTCTTCATAGAGACCTGCGGCCATCCCCTCCACGCACTCCACGCCCGTCAGCTTTGGCCCTGGCACAGCAGAGAAGAGCACACAGAGCCGCGGGATTTATTTCCAGCCCGGTTCAGCCCAGACAAGCGGAGCTGGGAGCAGGGGGTTCCCTCGCTCACGGGCAGGAGAACCCGCACAGCCCCTGGTGTCGCTCCTGGTGAGCGGGCAGCGCAGAGCCACCTGCTGCCTTCAGCTCCTCTAGAGCCTCTTCCCTACTTTGTATCCAAGAAACAACACTATCGCCATGTCAGAGGCCAGTTCTGAAAGTTCTTGCTTTTATCAGAATAACTTGCAGGGCCCTGGCTGTAATTCTGCCACTGAGGACGAGCTGGGTGTAGAAATGCTGTCCTGAAAGTCGGGAGACATCTCACACCCCCCCACCATGTGTATGCTGGATCTGCTTCCGTTAATTAGATCCATACATTAATTTGAGGTTTATAGCCCGGGTTCCACTCGCAGGCGCGGGGGAAGGATGCCCACCCTGCTGCCCTCCTGCTCTGGAGGTTCCCCCCGCTTTTCTATGGAGAGCTCTTACATCCCTTATTTGTCTGGACACGGACCTGAATTCACCTGACCTTCATGTGAGACAAGGAGTGACAGGCAGGGCCAGCCATAGTGACAGAGTAGTTGATAATTAATTAATATGAACATACTTAAAGGGACCCCACTGCTTGAAAAGCAAAAGGCTCATTGCCTCTCCCGGCCCGGAGCAGCGCAGAGCTCGACACTTCCCCATCACCCATAATCAAAGGGACACAGCCCCCAGTACCTGCCGGGCTCTCCTCCGGCGGGGGCAGCCCCCGGCCCCGCACCGCGACCTGCGCCAGGATCTGCTTCAGGTGGTGCTTGAAGACGGCGGTGCTGAGCTCCTCCAGGTCACAGCCCAGCACCTCGGCCGCCGTGCTGGCACACTCGAACTTCATGAACTGCTTCCTGCCGACTGGAGAGGGCGACACGGGACAAAAGGCTCAGGAGGAGCCTGAGCGGAGCCGGGGGCAGGCTCAGCCCCGCAGGCAAACTGCCCTGCCCGCTCCCACGTGGAACCCCCCGAAACTAAAATAAAACAGAATAAAACAGAATCAAATCAAATCGAATCGGTCTGCTGCTTGTGGGGTGGGGTGGAGAGGCGGGGGGGGACACTGCACCAGTGCACCCCAGTTTCTCTCCATCCCCCCCAGGACTGCTGGACGAGCCCTTCCCTCGCACCCCTACGGGCACGTTCAGACCAGGTTCTGCCCTCGCAGACCCGCTCGGGGCAACAACCCTGAGGGTCATGGCTGGGAAATGCCCTTTGGGCAAGGAGCTGGTCTGGCAAAGCAGGAGCCGTGGTGGGGGGCAGGAAAGGGACCACTGGCCCCCAGCAGCACTGGGGTGCTTGGCTGAGATGATGCAAACCAGCTCTAAACCACCCCACAAGGAGAGTCTGAGCATCACCTCACTGCCCGTCTACACAGCATCACCAACTGAATGGAAAAGCTTTTTCCTCCTCCAAGTTCCTCCGCCTGCACCTGCCATCCCTTCTCCTCGGGGACATCTCCCGTCCTCCCTCTCGCACCAGCCCCGCTCTCGGTGGCCGCCTGGCTCCTGTGGTGTGCGGGACGTGGGGCTGCCCGCCCTGCACACGCTTCTGTTAACGGCAGCTGCCAGGATTTTCTCGGCTTTGCATGATGCTTATCATATTAAAGGCTGTCTGGCTTGAGAGAAGTCGACAGATTTGTCCCTTGGGCGATCATTTAGCATAAGAGGACACTATTTTTTATTTAGTTAGACGGTAGTTCAAAACTTTAAGGACCTCAAACCAATGTTTTTTAACCTAATCTCTCTGCTTTAGTGCTCCGCAGGTGCTCAGAGCATCCCTCCTGCCCAGTGAGAAGGGCAGAGATGCTCCAAGGAGTTGTACTGAGGCAACTCAGAGCATTTCAGGAACAAGGACCACGCCACCCACCCAGGCTGCTGCTACCAGCGCAGCATCGGTAACGTTGTGCATCCCAACAGCTCCGGTGGAGCAAACCAGCGGATGAGTTTATGGAAACTGATGGGATTATGAACCAACGCCTCCAAATCTCAGCTCACCTTTCCCAGCCCCAGCAGCATTTGCTGTCCCATCAGCTCGAGAGCCGCGTTCCTCCCAGCGCTGCCAGCAAACAGGGCTGGCACGTGTTATTTATGTCCAGAAATAGCAATTCCAGCTTAATGGTTAAAATCAATAGGGAAGCAATCTGCAGAATAAATCCTTTTACAGATCCGGGAAGGGAAGGCGCCGCGGAGGCAAAAGCTAGCAGGGCAGCTTCACAGCACACCCACGAGAGCCATGCCCTCTTCCCCTTCCCCTTTGATCTTTTCACATTATTTTCTATTCTGACTGAAGGAGTCCAACATCAAGGGCTGTGGTGGAGCAAACAGAGGAATTGCCTCAAAAATCCTGCTTTGATTTATTTTTGTTTTCACTTGTTTTTGTCTGATCTGGCTGGACAGAGGCTGATCCCCATCAGACAGAAGATCTCTGTACGCTGTGGCATGCCAGGGAGAGGGGGGTTGCAGAGCCAGGGCTGCACAGATCTACCCCCCAAGTCGGGCTCCCACAGCCAGCATCCCAAATCAGCTGCTCCAGCATCCCAAATCAGCCCCTCTGGCATCCCAAATTAGCGGCTCCAGCATCCCACACTGACCATTCCAGCATCCCATGCTGACCGTTTCAGCATCCCATGCTGACCATTCCAGCATCCCATGCTGACCATTCCAGCATCCCATGCTGACCGTTCCAGCATCCCTCACCGACCACTCCAGCATCCCTCACCGACCACTCCAGCATCCCTCACCAACCACTCCAGCATCCCCAGGACAAGCGAGGGCTCCACTCAGCCCAACCTGCCACAGCACAAACTCTGCCCAACAGAGCAATTGCAAGTGGGGAAACCATCCAAGTCCCCTCCAGTGTGGTAGACATCCCGCTGCTCCAAGCAGAGGGATGCAGGTCCACATTTCACACCTCCACAAAAACAAACCACAACTGTCTGACCAGCATGGGATGTGGGAGGCTGGTGTGACACTGCCCAACGTGCCGGTACCCCTGACACACTCCTTACCCCGTCAGTGCTGCCCAAATTGCACCCTCGCAGTGAGCAGCTGCTGCGTGCTGAGTCAGCGAGTCTGGGGGCATGGCTGCTCCTGCAAACTCCGCTGTGCCCGCGGCTTTGCCCAGCTGCAATCTGCCCTCCCCGCAGCCCCCCAGGAGCGCCCGGACACCATTTCACACTTCATAAAATATAAACAGCGGCGTGCAGCCTCCTGGGTGCAATGTGACCGCTGTAAAACACACTAGCTTTAACTCCTAAAAGATAATTACTTTGGTCCATTTAATATTTAAGAGAAGCAATAGGAAAATACAGGGTCAGCACCAGCTTCATCTCGCTCGCATGCCCACGTGTGCTGCCCAGGCAGCGGCTGGGTTTCTATCTTTTATTTCAATTTGGGAAATGTAGGGAGCAGTAGGGATGACTGGGGGAACTGGACCCTGTCCCCATTCCCATCCCAGCCCCTGCCCAGCCCTGTTGGTACCTGTGAGCTGCTGCGATGGGGCACCCAGCATCGCCACGAGCCCCCTCCCCATGCAAGCCGCAGCCCCATTCACCTGCCTTCTCAAGCGGCCAGGCTGCCCAGGGCACACCTTGCCAGCCTGCCCTTTTTCTTCCACTTAGTTTGTCATTAAAACGGTTGCATTGCTAATGATACAAATAAAAATAAAACATTTGTTCATCTTTATTACTCTGGGAGGGGACAGGGAGAGAGAGGAGGCTCCTTCTGCCTTGAATGGGTAATTTATTTGTCCTGCACTAAATTCTCCAGTCTATTCTCTGCTGACCCACTGCCTGATGTATGACATATTAAAGCCTATATATAACAACGGGAAGAGCTGTGTAATAGCATGATTAAAGAAATCTGCCATTCTGGCTGCATTTCCCCAACTGTTTGTAATAAAGATGTCACAGCACTGAACAGATAGTGCCATAACTCGGCATGTGGGGAGACAGCCCACCCAGCCCAGGGGCTGTATGGGGGCCATAAAAACATCAACATCAGCAGGAACCCCTGAGCCAGCCCCCCGGCAGCAGCAGCCGGGCTCCAGCCTGGGCTCCGGCTATTCCCGTGTTTTCTGCTCCTGCTGAACCAAGATCCAGCCCCTGGAGCCTGTGTCACCTTGGTTTAGGTTCTTTCCCGTGAAGCCATCAGGCTTCACTGGGGCAGAACTATTGCTCGTGAAGGCTGCAACTCAAGGAGCACAGAAAGCCACCATCCTACAGAAAACGAACCTGGCAAAATCAGCCGTGCTTCCCTCTACAACAAGAAAACCTGGTGCTGAAGAGCAAAAGGCTTTAACAGAGAGAGAGAGAAATTGGCAAGACTGAGAGGCCAGCCCTAATGCAATCCTTTCCAAGAACCATTTAGATGAAGGATGCAGGAAAGCAGAGGAGCGCTTCCCGGCAGAAGCGACGTGCTTTTGCTCACCCGCAGCACAGAGCGACAGCAAAGCTGGTGATTTAAGCGCACCCGAGGCCATCGCTAGGCACAGCCCCAGGACATGCTCTGCAAAGAGAAAGCAAAACTAAAACTGGGGCAGACGGTCCCTGCACTGGTCCTGCCCCCTCCTCCTCACCTTTGGCGCCGGCACAGTCATCACAGCCGGTGCCAGGGAACACGGCACCACGAACACGAGCAGCAATGCCGGAGCTTTCCTTGCAAACCCACGTCCTCTGTGTTTCCAGGAATCCCAGGGAAATGAGGGGATGCAGCGAGCAAACTGCAAAGGTTTGCACTCTGCTACCCGAAAGCTTCGCAAGGGCGAGCTGCCGGGCGAGGAATGATCAGCACATGGATTTGCGATGATGCTTTATGCAATTTACTGCTCAACCCCCCCACCCCGTGCTCCTGTCCCACTCGCAGCCCCCATGGTGCTGCAGCCCCACTGTCCACTGCACTGCAGCCGCCTCCATGATTTGTCCTGTCCAACAGTGACCACCCCATAGACAGGTGTGTATGTCACAGAAGGGAAACTCTAGTGCAGTGCTAATTACAGATACGCTCTTCCCTGCTCCTTTTAGCAACAGGCAGCAATAAAAAATTAGGGTAAATCTGGGCACCGAGCTTGGATAGAACTACAAAGAAAGTGTCATTTCCACATCAATTAAGGAAAGGTGAATACATCTCCAAGGCTGTAAAACAGTAGCGATAATGCAGGTTTAAGGCTTTTTTCTCAGCTCTGGTGGAAAAGCAATAAGTCACCCAAGTCTGCTCCTGATTGACATCCACGCTCAGGAAGCTGCATAATTGATGCCCATTGGATCCTGCCAGGTGCTCTCCCTCTGAGGGTTTGATGGACGGCCCCACTGCTGTCCTTGGCTAAATGACTCCAGCGCTTCGGGAAACTTTGCATTCCATGGAGTCAAAAGGATCCCCATCAGACAGACATCCCCCTGCTCCTGCCTGCAGACCCTGCAGAGCCACGGCACCATGCACCTGCATGGGGAACCCTGCTCTTTCCTGCTCCCCCCAGCACGACCCCAGCCGAGCTCACAAACCGCTCCATGCCTCAGTTTCTCGAACAGGGCTGCTCACCCTCCTGCCTCCCATGGGCACGATGCTGCAGTGCTGGGGCTGAGCAGGACCCAGCTGGAGCACCACGGGCACTCACCCCCTGCTACGTGCTGGGGCTCTTCTACACCGGACCCCAAAATGCGCCCTGCATGCCCCCATCCCTCTGCAATCAGGGATGCTGCCGCGGGAGATGATCCCCATCCGTGAGGGGATGCAGGAGGGCAGCTGGATGCAGGATGCTGCCCTGGCACTGTGACCTTGGTTTGGGGGGGCTCAGAACCTCCCTGGCCTGAGCAGCAGCTCCAGCCCTCCCTGCACTTCTACCCCTATGGTTTTTCTCCATCCAAGGGGTTCAGGCTGCTGGTTTTGCAGCCTCTGCCCAGTGCCCGGGGGGAATGTGGGGTGTGGAGGGACCTACGCTGGGCTCCTGGCCATGGCACACACCCACCTGCAGCACCACAGGGATCTCAGTGACTCGCAGCCGCTGGGAACCCGGTCGCCTCTATTAAAGGCGCGCGGTGGGAAACCCACAGCAAGCAAGGAGCTGTGAGGCTTTATTTTTATCACAGTCAGCAAAATGGACAGCTTGAGAGCGAGCTGAATGCCGACCCCCAGCTGCGCCCAAAACCTCCTTCCCGGTTAAAGAGGCAATGAATAAATGAAAATACGTAATATTCTGCAGCCCACAGAGGGGACTGGAAGCGCTTAGGTGAATGGGTACCTTGGATGCCCCGCTGGTCTCTGGCTGTCGGGCTGCTTTCCCACAAAAAGAGCCGCTCTAAAGGCAACGGGAGACGCTGGCACCAGGACAGAGCAGGCTTTTGAAATTCAACCTTTTCTTCTCCCTGTTTTTCTAGCTGTACATGTATTTTCCACTCCCAGCCAGAGAGAGGTGGTGCTATTCCCTCCTGTTTCCCTCCTGGGCAAACTGAATTTGTGACAAGGTGATAGGCATCGGCAGGAGGAAAAAAAGCTGCATCTGAGCTGCGCAGGGGCTGCAGACGGATCACGGCACGTGCTGGGGCCGCGGCGGTGGGGACGGCGGCAGCGGCTCCTGAACGCCAGCGAAAAACCAGCACTGAGGCTCCCTTTGGTGAGATTTCAAGGAGACGGTTTTGAATATACAACTTCAAAGTGCATGAAAGGGGCAGGGAAGAGCTGGCTATCAGGAGGCAGGTTTAACCACATTAAAAGAGTCATCGCCCCCACTGAGACTTCTGCTCCATACCGCTTTGATCCATTTTTTATCCGTATTTCCTTTCATTTCTCCCCTTTTGTTGAAGCCTGATGGGGGAATCAATACCAGCGAGTGATGCTGAGACATGCTCTGGCTGTTAATCCCGCACCCGAGTCTGCTCCGAAGCCATAGCCCTGCCTGGACCCGTTAACATCCCTATTCACACTGAATAATTGCGACAAGATTGTTGAATATAGCACTCGATTCCCTTCTAGACGGACTTGCAGGATGCTTGGGACAGAATATTCAGTAAGTTTGAGCAAAGCAGCTCAGCCCACTCAGCAAACCCTCCGTGGCCAACACAGAAACCGTCCCTCCAGCTGCTGGGAGCTGGTCACTCCTAAAATGGGATAACGGCTCCAGCATCCACCCTCCTGAAAACTTCTGAGGCAGAGGGAATTCCATTTTTTTGCCAAGAGCCTTATCCTACACTTCAGTCTGAGACAGCAAGTTCATTTTTTGTAAAGTTGGAAGGGCATTAGGAGAGAGGGAGGTGGGGAAAGAGAACAAGAGACAGGAGGAGAAAGAGAACTCGCTGTAAGTGCCGACACCATTCATCCTTTTAAAATAATTAATAAATGATTAATGGCATAAATTACCATAAGATGTGTTATGACATGTTGCAGAGACATTTATAAATGTCTATGGCTTAGTTTATAGCAGCCTTTATGCAGCTCTCATAAATTGAAGTGTGTAAATCAATGTGGCTGTCTCTAAAACGGGTTAGAGCACATCTTAAAATAATTTATAAGGGATAAGGCAATTTCTATATGCTTGTATTAACAAAGTCTTTATAAATAAAATCTTCATCCAGACTCATCCTATTATAATTCAGTTACTGTATTAGGTACTCAAGAGATGATAAAATTATTGCTACCTGAAGCTGTCCCTTTGCAGTGCCATCAGGGACAATGTGCCAACACGAGCTACCTCCCCTGGTCCTTCCCAAAGAGCTGGCACAAGGTGACACCATGCAGCCCCTGTCCTGTACGCACATGGCCAGGGGACAGACCCGCTCGGAAGCCCCCGGGGGGCCAGATACCAACACAGAGCATCACCCAGCTCCTCCACAGGCAACAAAGTGCTCACAGCCACCCAGGCTCCAGCCGAGCATCACAGGGTGAGCAGCATATCGTGTGAGCCCAGCACTGCTCACCGCTGGGACGTGTCTCTCGCCCTCCCCTGACCCCGGCACTGAGACAAGCTACAAGGAGAGGCAGGAGATCCTGTACCTTTGCAGGCGCCGGCGGCTCCCAGGTGGTAGATGCCGGCTAAGACGCGCCAGACGGCCGCCTGCTCCTCTGCTGTGATGCCCAGTGTGGCCATGGCAGCCCGGAGCTGGGCGAATGCCGCCGAGGCTTTCTGCTTCTCCTCAGGCTGCAGGGGAAAGAGCCAGAGGGGAGACATCACCACCTCTGCCAGAGCATCGCGGGCGCTGGGGACGGGGGACAGACGGGTACACATGTGGGGAGTGCAAAAGGGCGTGTGAAAACTGCATGGCCAGCAACGAAAAGACAACAAGGGGACCTTAGGGACAGGCTGGACAGCACAGCGGGGAAGCCCCTGGCAGGTTCCTCAAGAACCTGGTGTTAGGAGCAAGCCTGAGTACATCTTCTTATCATGCAGTTAACCATAATCCCCGCTTTGGGAGTGCCTACAGTGACATTAAGCAGCAGCTCGAGATTGACACTTGATATCTTCTCACTCCGGCATTTCTCCCTACCTTTGCAAACGGCTTGATCCCGAAGGAATTGCTCTCTGACACCTGGTGCAAGTGCAGCATCGTCCTGCAAGCAGTGGCAGAAAATGAGACTCGAGCTCCCTCCCCACTCCACACTCCCCAGCCTCCCCTGCCCTCCCCTCGGGCAGCATCTCTGACACCCAGGGAGCCCCTTTGCCTTTACAGTGACATCCGAGTGGCCTCGTTGGGAACAGCTCGAATGGTTGTGCCCTGGGCAGGAGGACAGAGCTGACACCAGCCGCACCAGGACCCTTTGCCTGGGGCAACCCAGGGATGTGCAGCTTGTGGGGAAAGCCAGAAGCGAGCAGGAAAAGGCACCATTACCTCATTTGATCAGCCCAATTTCAGTTTTAGTCATGGGGCAAAAAAAGCACCAAAATACCCGTTTCCTGGAAAATCTCTAAACGTATAAAAATCCCTGCAGCCACTAGTGTGATCACCCTGACAACCTCCTCCTTATCGGAGAGGTCTCAAAAACTATGTTGCTGGACCAAGCTTGGGTACAAATCACAGGGGATTCCCTCAGTAATGGGGGTACCCGTCAGCGGAGGCGCCCGGTGCTGCGGGAGCCGCGCACCCACCTGTGTGCTGCATCCAGCCCCGCCAGCATCAGGGGGAAGACGTTGAAGTTGCTCTCTCCGGGGGGCTGCTGGGCGACACGGCATCTCTCCAGAAGCAGGGTCTGGGGGGAGCAGAGCAGGCGTGAGCGCGGCCCCTGTCCCCATGGGCAGGCAGGTGGCCGGTGTGCAGGGCGTCCAGGTCTGGGCAATGTGATGGCACGCACAGAGATGCCACCGTCTCTAGATAAGCCAATGCCTGGGTTTTGAGACAAGACTGGATCTGCCTCCAGCCTTGTCGAGGTTGTCCAGTGCCAGCAGTGACACCAGGAACGAGGCCCTGCTGAGCCAGGCCCCCCCCAGTTGTCCCATCCTCCCACGAGCATCCCAGGATGGTACCAGTGGTCCGGAGAGCGAATGCTCCCAGGGGCACGTTCCCACTCCTGGACAAGGATGGCCACGCCGTGCCCAGGGTGGGGAGGACAGCAATGGGGCAGCCATGGGGAGCCCTGGTGTTGCCCAAGACACCGGCTCAAGCCCCCTCCTCCATCAGACAAGGCTCAGGGGAGTGGGCAGCTCCGATTAAAGGGCCTTTGCCTAACAGCCCTGATGGCGATAAAAGCCCCCAGATGCTTCTGCTCACAGCTGATGTGTGAGGTGCTGCTAATGAAATGCTGAATTATACATTTCCTCATGAACTTTTCATTCCAGAGCTGTTCTGCAGTCCCTGCCAGGGGAGGGGGTGATGAAGACCCTGCCATGCTGCTGACAGAGCTCCTGCTCAGCTGCCGTTTGGGGCACCTTTGGTCCAGAAGCAGAGCATCGCTCCTCTTGTGCCCAGCCTGGCCGGGAATGTGGCACATGGGCTGCTGACCCCCGGGTTCAGCCACAGCCCTCCCATCTCACCAGGTACCTGGAGGTGAGCAGCGGTGATCCGGCCGGTAGCACTGAAATCCAGGGACAGGACCATGGAGAAGCGCGTGGAGCTGCTGCTGTGGCCGGTGGTCACTGACCCAAAGGCTCCCAGGACTGTGAACATCGCCTGGATCTTCTCCACTGCAAAACCAGCACCAGCAGCACCCTGAGCCCCCCTGCAACAGCTGCAGCTCCGCAACACTCCAGTGTCACCGGGAGCAAGCCAGACCCCATCACTGCTGCACCCACACAGCCTCAGGGCTGCAAACAGATGCAGGAGGAGCTTCTCCTCCCAGCTGCACCTCCACTCGCTCCTCCTGGGGTCTGTCCCGGTGCACAGGGACCCGCAGCATCAGCTGGGCACGGGGTTAACACCCTGCAATGCAAGAGCACGTGTATGCTGGCCAGGGTACATGTGCCACGCTGCTCTAGGCCATTCATCAGCGCTTTGCCGAGTGCATGGTGTACCCAGACTCGCCTGGACCTCCGAAATCCAAACCTGCTCTCTAAAGCTACTGATTGCTTCACAGCGCTTCCTCTCACGTCACCAGTAACTTGATCACATGGGAAAAGTGCTGCCCCAAGCATGCAAGTAATTCCCTTCTGGTGCTTACTCGGCTGTTTATCAAAATAGCAAAGCTGTTGGGTCGGGGCGGGTGAGAGGCAGTGGCACTTGCAGCCCTGCAGCTCACCTGCCTCCTCCGCTGCAGCCCCGTGCTACTCTTGCACAGCCATACTGAGCCATCCCAATGGGGCACAAATGAGTCCAGGAATGGGCCAAATGAAGGCACTGGATGGAAACTGCATCACCTTTACATTTGTGTGCACTCTCCAGCCTGCACAGACACCGTGCACTGACTGCCCAGCGCCAAGCACCCTGCAGCCCCAGTGCTCACTGCATCCCTGGCCCTGCTCGCTGCATCCCTGCCCCTGCTCGGAGCTCGCAGTGGCCACCCAGCCCCATACCTGAGACAATGCCATCCAGGCTGCCTGCTGTGCCCACCAGGTACTCCAGGGTGCTCTGGCAGCACGTGGTTTTCCCAGCCCCGCTGCGTCCCAGGGGCACGATGGCCTGGTCCTGCCGCTGCAGCAGCAGGTTCCTGTAGGCTCTCTGTGCTACCGAGCAGATGTGCGGGGACATGCTGTCCCGCTTCCCCTTGAATGCCTGCAAGCAGGGAGAGAGCGGGACAGCACATCCCAAAACAGGCTCCTTGTAGAGAAAATCCTGAAGACACGTCACGCTCGGGGTGATGGTTTCTCTCTATGGTGCAGAACCCCCTGAGGTTCCCAGGGGAAGGGGAAACGCTGCCCAGCACGGCCAGCCCAGCACTGGGGAGAGGGTTGGGGACCAACCCAGGGAACCCCCAGCAGGACCCACTTTGGCCTGGCCGTGAGCAGGAGCTCTGCCAAGCACCAGCCAGTCCTGTTCCCTCCCCAGCCCCAGCACCCCCGCACCGCTCTGGGACTGCAACCACAGCAACACAGCAATTTTCTCCTGGAAACCATTAAAAGTTCAGTGCTGGGAGCAGTGCCCACCTGAAAGCATCCCCAGCCCCGAGCATCTCTGGTCTCGAGTGTCCCCAGAGCATCCCCAGCCCTGAGCATCCCTGGCCCCGAGTGTCCCCAGCGCACCGGCCATGCTGTGACAGTCGCACGGTGCCATCTGCCGGCCCCACAGCGCCCAGCGCCCTCCGCCACTGTCCCTGCGGGGGTTGGTGACCGCTTCCCAAGGGAGGTCCCAGCCACCCCACAGCCCCTGCGCTCACCTTCCCTACACTGCTGGTGGCCGCAAAGCTGGGCCTGATGGCCACCAGGCTGGGCCCGGCGTGGGTGCAGGGCAGGCGGGCGCAGTACCGCTGCTGCAGCGTGTGCATGGCGCTGCACTCATTGAGGCTGAGGAGGGCGGCCAGGTCCTCGGCGTAATCCAGGCTGGGGGGGTTGGTCTGCGGGAAGAGAGCCAGAGCCCCCCTCGGGCTCTACCATCGCTGCATGGACTGTGCCGGACCCCAACAGCACCCTGGACCCAGCACTGGGCTGCCCAGGTCCCATCCTGCCCAGCACCACCAGTGCTATGGGCAGGGCTCCCATCCCCACGCCAGCTGAACCGCGGAGGGGGCTCACCCGCTGCACGCTGTCCTCGTCCACCTCGGTGACACCGCCGTCCTCCCGGCGCACCCGCAGCCTCCCCGGCGGCAGCTCCGGTGTCCCCACATCTGGCTTCAGCTGGGTGGCTGCAAGGAGAGGACGATGAGTCCCTGCTGCACGGCATGGCCGTGGCACGGTGCCAGAGCAGCACCCAATGCCAACCCCACTCCTGACCCCCAGCCAGGCTGCAGATAGCTCATATCTTCAGCACTGGGAGGCAAGAGCATGGGAAGGCAAGTTTACCGAGCGTGAATCCGTCCTGCTGGATGAGCCAGACCTTCTCCGCTTCGTACCAAACGTCCCTCGGAGCCTGCGGGGAGGAGAGAGGGGAACAGTGCAGGAACCAGCAGAAAACTGAGCTGGACACACTGCACCTGCCCCACAGATGGCAACACTTCCAGGCAGAACCCTGCCCCTCCTCTGCCCGCCGGCAACAGCCCCCAGCCCCCAGCTGAGCCCATGTGAACAGAAAGAGCTGCATGAAGCCAGAAAATGGCATCGGTGCCCCAAGACACGGGGTAACAGCCCAGCAGGTCTGTGGACACGTTACCTGGTCCTTGTCCGTGCTCTCGCCTGTCTCTTTGCTCTCTCCTGGTGCCTCTTTACCCTCTCCCAGCTCTTCCTTCACCTTCCCCACCTCCTTTGCCACATCTTCTGACTTTTCTTGGATCCCTCCCGGCTCCTCCTTGGGTCCCTCTGCCTTGTTCACATTTTTTCCAGGCTTTTTGATTTCACTTGGCTCCTTCTTGCCACCTCCGACATCTTTCTTCATCTTCTCCGGCTCTTTCCTAACCAGCCCCAGCTCCCTCTTGGTTCTTGCCTTGGCTGGGGGCTGCTCGTGGCTGGGGGGTGCCCCCTTCTCCTTGGTTCCCTCGGGGCCCGTCCCCTTGGCTGTGTCCCTCTCCTTCGCTGGGACTTCGCTGCAGCACTGGGGGCCCTTGCTGGGTGCAGGGGCTGGAGCTGGGGGGCTGCCCCCGGGGCGGGGGTCCCTGGGGCTCTTCTCCGGGAACGATGGCTTCGCTGCCTTGGGAGCCTCCGGACAAGGGGTCTCCGCTGCCTTGGGGGCAGCCACTGCTGGGCCAGGTGTGGGGGACAGGGTTTTGCTGGGGGTGGCCCCCGGTGCCACCCTCCTGGGTGGCAGGTCCTTGCGTGGGGAGGCCGGGACCCCGTCACCCCCCTGCCCTTCCACGTGCAGCCCGTTCTGCAGCAGCTGCTCCTTGCCGGCCACTTCTCCTCCAGTGACCGGGGTGTCCCCAGCTGGGCCCTCGCCGTCCTGCCCCACGGGCTGCCAACAAAGGAGAGGAGCCGGGTCTGACAGGGACAGGGACAAGGACCGAACCCCATCCCTAGCAGCCGCAGCCCGTGTGGGATGCCCACGTCCAGCACAGCCCGACAGACGCAGCTCCAGCCCTGACCCGCTCGCTCCAGGCACGGTGATGGCTGCACATGGCTGCCTGGACCTGGCCACATGGTCGTGGTGGGCGGCAGCCTCTTCCTCCTCCTCCTCTTCCTCTTCCTCCTCCTCCTCTTCCTCTTCCTCAGCCACATCCCACCCCTCCGCCCTGTGCTGGGTCACAGGGGTGCCCCACATGCTCTCCTTCCTGCGCTCAGGGAGCTGAACCCCAGAGCCTCCTGCTCTGTCTAATTACTCACCTTCCACTTAAGCAACTCAGGAATGGCAAGGTGCATTAATGAGGTCTCCAGCATTAATTGCTCGAGGCTGGTTACTGCAGCTCAGGGTGTGCTGCAAGCCCGAGCCTTGCTGTCCAGCCCAGCTCATGCAAAATAAAGCTCAGGCTCCCAGGGCCAGTGTCGTGGGGTCCTGTGGCCCCAGCCTCCGAGATGGGGGCTGGCAGCACCGCAGCAACCCCGGCTGCTGCCTTGGCTGGGAACCGCTTTGGGCTGGGGACAGGCAGGGACACCCAGACAGTGCCAAGCAGGACACCCTGCGCTGCGTGGGGTTCATCACCACTCACCTCCTCTTTCGCACTTGCCTTGGATTCCTTCTTCAGTTTCGCCGCCTTCGCCTCCTTCTCGGTCTCCCGCACGAGCTGCTTGATGAACCCCCCGGGGATGACCGACAGGAGCAGGGGGGGTGCGGACGGGGGCGGCCCCCGGTCCTCGTCCCGGATCTGTTTGGGGGAGCAGAAGCTGGGTTACGGGTCATGGCACGGGGACAGGAGCCCCGGTAAAGCCAGCGCCACGGGCATGGCAGCAGCGGGGGTGCACAGGAGCATGGAGCCGAGCACCGGGGCTCTGCTCTGCCGGGCACAGCCGCATCGTGCGGGTTGCTGGCGAGGCTGTGGGCTGCTGGCGAGCACCAGGCTGGCTCGGGAATGCTGTGATGAGCAGGAGGAGAAGCACCATAAAGAAAAGCCCCGCAGAGAAGCGCTGAGGTTTCCACATGCCACCGAGGGCCGGGCACTGCGGGGAGCCCACAGGCGCTGCCAGCTCTGCCCAGTGCCCGGCAGCTCCAGCACGGCCACGGGAGGAACCATCCTGGCTGCTGCAAGTGGTTCCTGGCGTCACCGCGGCCACATACAGACCCACTGCATGCCGGGCCCCAAGCCGAAACGCGGCCCCGCGTCCTGCAGCTCCCACAGCAAAGGGCTGTCCCAGCCGGGCCGTTGCGCAGCAGCACCAGCACCGAGCCCTGCAGACACCCACAACTGTCGGCTCTGCAATGAACCGCGTGCCCTGAACAGTGGCAAAATCGCTCAAACCAGAACATTCAGGCTACAAAGGTGCCCGGAGCCAGCAAGGTCGGGCACAGCAAGAGCAACGTGTGCAGGGAGGCGAGGGGCTGGCGACCCGAGGCGTGCGGCAGGCTGGCTGCAGAGCGTCCCCCCGCCTGGCACCGAGCCCTTGGGCAGCTCGCAAGCATCCAGCCCCGGAACACCGCTGGCGCCACCCCAAACCGAGACTTTCCTTCTGCTCCCAGAGCGCCAGGCGTGAGGAGATGGCCATGCCGGCAGCGAGGAGGGACGATGCTGTACGGAGAGCTGCAGGGCCACGCCAGGGACACGAGACAGAGAGAGAGGAGAGAGTTATAGCCAGGGGCTCCTGCCAGCACCAGGGCCATGCCGGGGCTGGCAGCACCGTCACCTTGCCAGGCATTGCCCTGGGCTGAGCTCACAGCGCCGGCTGGAGCGTGGCAGCACGGGCACGGAGTGCACAGGGTGTTTGGCAGCACTGGGAG
Organism: Pampusana beccarii; assembly: GCA_013399365.1. NCBI lineage: Eukaryota > Metazoa > Chordata > Aves > Columbiformes > Columbidae > Pampusana > Pampusana beccarii. Next base: position 1,402,351 of record VWYH01002951.1, on the reverse strand, counting down.
GGCACGGCCATGTGCAGCCACTTCCAGCACGGTGAGGGGCACAGGGTGTCAGTGGTACAGGGACCTGCCCCGGGCTGGGTGGCACAGGGCGGCCGCGGGAGCCCGCTCGTGCCCCATTTTGGGCTGACCCCGGCTTCACCTGTCGAGATCATTCACGCACAGAGATGGGGGCCCGCCCGGCCCTGCCGCACGCGCCGGCAGCCACATCTCCTTGTACAGTAAAGGGCAGGAGCGGCCAGGAGCCGGCTGAGGAATGTCACTTGCCTTCTGGGGCGGCAGCCCCGGGTGCCACGTGCCCTCGCTCCCGCTGGGGACCAGCGCTGCCCCCACACTGTCCCCCGGCCAGGGCTCAGTGGCCACGGGCACACAGCACAGCAGGAACAAGGGCCGGGGGCCACCATCACCACCGCTGTGGCTCCCCCCAGGGAGCGGGATGTGGCCCTGGTCCCCACACAGGAGCCACCCAGGACCCACTGCCACGAGCCGAGGCCATTGAGGAGTCCCTGGCCACCCTCCAGCACACGGCAGGGCGCACTGTCCCCGTCCCCACCGCCGCTCCCCCAGGCACCTCTCCCGGCACAGGCCGGGGGCTGGAAGCCGCCCCCAGAGCGGGGCTGCCACTACCACCATCCATTCCCACCTAAAAATAGCCCTCCCCGCCAAGGGGCCCTGGCCTGGCTGCCAGCACACCCACAAAGCTCCCTCCGGACCCCAACCCCCAAACCCAAGACCCCCCCAAGTGCCGGTACCTGGTGGGGGCTGCGGGCCCACGGCGGCACCGGGCTCTGCCGCCGGTGCGGGACCCCGTGAGCCGGAGAGCGAAGGCGGCGTGTGGCAGCAGCGAGAGCCTCCCCCTGCCGCCCCCGCCGCGACGGCAGCTGAGGTGACACATGTCACTGCTAAAAATACCCGCGGCGGTGACACCGGGGCCTTGGCTGGGAGAGGCGGTGGCACCTCTGGGCCCTCCTGCTCCTTGTCCGCTCTGCACCGCCCGGCACACGCGTGTGTCACCCACACCCCCGGGACGCGTGCCCGTGCCCTCGGTGCACACATTTGCACCTGTAGAAGCGGGGGAACCGCTGCGGGGTGACATGAGCCAGCCCAGGGCTGTGTCAAGAGGGGACCCCGGGCTGTCCCCAGCCCCCTGGGGCTGTGGGTCAGAGCTCCAGCACAGGGCTCCCAGCACACCCCGGCACCCCCCGCCAGCCCCAGCCCTCGCTGGGGAGGGACCTGAGCGCAGAGCTCAAAATAGCCCCTGCTCGGTGGAAAGGAGAAGTCACGGCGCTAGCGCCAGCGTGGGCAGCAGCCAGCTGGGGCAGGGGGGAGCGAGCGGGGGCCCTGCCTGCCCTGGGGGGTCCTGGCACCACTGTCCCCAGCGCCACCTCCCCACAGAGCTCTGCTGGGGACAGAGCACATGGAGGGACCATCGGGTGACACCCCCGGGCAGAGAGCGACACCCTGGGGACCGGCAGCACCAGCACCCAGCCAGGCTGCGGGGTCACGCCGAGCCCCGCTGCAAAGGGGAAACCCACGCCACACCGCTCCGCACCGCCCAGCGAGCTCCAGGGACGTGCCCAGGGCACCAGCACCGGGAAAAGCTGTTAACGAGAAAGGAAATAGGGTTGTTAGTCTGGCAGGAGACCAAGGGCTCCCCCAAGTGTGCCACCAAACCCCATTTCCATAGAAGTCATAGAATCATTTAGGTTGGAAAAGACCTTTGAGTCCAACCATAAAGCTAATACTGTTGAAACAGGAAGTTTCCCAAAGCAATTAAATTTCCAGCCAGGAATGGCATGAGGAGGTGTGGTTTTGGATGATCCTTCCCTCGGTCCCCACCGGCACCACAGCTCGGGGAGCGCGGCTGCGGGCAGGACTCGCTCTGCGGCCCACTCGGCTCTGGGCTTTTGGAAAGCCATCGTTTGTCACCCATCACACCTCACAGTCCCCAACAGGGATTTTTTCATAAGGATCACCCAGGAGCCCCCACACCACAGTGGCCACCGTCCCCTCGGCAAGACACAGCCGCCCATGGAGAAAGCACAAACCAACACCACGAGCAGCCGCTCCTCTGGCGAGCGAAGGGACTCACCTGTGCCCGGAGCTCCGGGGGCACCGCGGCTCGGCCCGCAGAACCGCGCGGGACGGGGCCGGCGACACCGAAAAACCAGGCGGCAGCACACACGCAAAGGACGGATTTTATTGGGGTTCTCGTCGTATGAGAGCAGATGTACTGACCAACACACAGAAGCAGCTTAGCTGTGCCAAAATAACCCTTTTAAAAAAAAAAAAATAATAATAATAATAATGATGTCGGAATTAACTAAGTGTGGCACATCGGTCACAAATCGCCGAGGACTGTAAACTCCGAGGACAGTCTGTGAGAACTCCCGGGACGTGCAGCGACACCGGCACGGGGCACACCCTCCTCCGCACAATAAATATGAAAAGAGCCAAGTACATAAAACCAAAGAATGATTCTCATAGATACAATATCTAAAGTTATTTACAGATACTGGCTTTTCTCACCATTAAATTACACATTGAAAACAGGTTCTCTTTCAATATATTTCTTTAAATCACTAGTAGCTATTAATGTGATTCTGCTCCTTTTTTTTTTTTTTTTTTAAGGACCAAATGTAGTCACTGAAACAGTGCTTGTAAAAATGCCTCTCTCCTAGGATGCTCTCGCTTTATTCTGTTTTTCGGCCTCATGTGAACTGCAATCTCTCCCTTCTCTTAAGGAAAAGGTGCCTCTTCCCAGCACATCCAGGCCAGTCCACAGCAGGAGCTCTGGCTCCTTTGCCAGCCTGGCAGCACAGACAGTTACACAAACCCTGACAAATCCTGACCCTGGACCAAAGAACCACCTTTCTGCGCCTGTCCCCAGGTTTCCTAAGGAAGTCCAGCTTGGGTGCGTGTCAGGTTTGATCATAGCGTGTTTCTGGTGGGTGATGCCGAGACGCCGCGGTCCCATGGGCACCAGGTCACAGCCGCCGCGGCCTCTCGCTCCGGGTGCACAACCTACGGCCCCCTCCTCAGCCACAGAAATAAAACACTGTCAGGCCAACAAGACAAGGGGAAAACAGAAAACAAGGCAAGAACTTCTACGGGGGAAAAGCTGCCACCCCTTCCCCATAAGAGGAGGCGACTCCAGCTGCCAAAAGCCACATCTCCACCTTGAGATGCCACTCGGTCAACCCCTGAGGAGCACGAGCTTCGGGCTCCACCACCGCGGCCATGAAAAGCACGAGCTTTCATACCTTGAGCATTCCTCAAACTGCAGAGGCCGTGACTGCAACTGGAATTATTTTTAGCAAGTGAGTTATCTGCTGCATTCGGTGCTATTTTTGTGCCTTGCTGGGGAAGGAGGTGGCGTGTTCGGTTATCTGCGGGTGTGCAGCAGCGCTCCCAACGCGCCCACAGCAGAGCAGACTCCTCACGGCCTCCAGCCTGTTCTCAACAACCACGACAGGAGCCCAAAACAGCAAAACTCACTCCCAGGACAGACACTTCTGCAATCCCCGATATCCATTGGCCTGTCTCTGCCCTCCGCTCGCTCATTAACCTGCAATTAAAGAGCTTTGCAAATACCTGAGCTGCTCTCCGAGCTTTTGCAAACACCAAGCTAACTCCTCGCCACAATTTAATGTGGTTAATTCTCCCTAACCCAGCCCAGACTCAGGTGAATAAGAGCTCGCTCTCCGGAATGCCGAGGGATAAAGGGGAAATTTAGAAATATCAAACCAAGGGGTTTATTTGCAAGAGTTTTTCAGATGTTTCTACATTCACAAGCCACTGCACTTCGAGACGGTCCTGACGGTGCTGGGAAGTCACTGTGCTGGTGACTGACAGAAACTATTGCAACTTTACTGTGAAAAACAGAATAAAGCTGACTGATCCTGCTCGAAAGGAACTGCCATTTCTATACATATACGGAGCAGAAACTCTGTGGAATGTCAGAAGTTGGAGAAACATGTATTTAATAAATAATATAAAATGCTTTTTTGTTAAAATAGAATTCTTGGTTTTATACCTACATAGCATAGCAACCTTTACATAAACAAAATAAAGCTGAGTCTGTGATGATTAGTTTAACACAAAATAAAAGTACAATTTAACAATAGTATTAAAACAGCCAATGTTCAATCCACACAATATGTACACCATGGAATAGAAATCAACAGAAAACAAAAGTAGATTATCTTGAAACTCCTCAGACATTTGGATATACATATGTCCTCTGTATATTTTAGATATTTTCCTCTTTTTTTTTTTTACACTATTAAAATTAATACTATGCTTTTTCAAAATACGCTTTTCATTTTTTTCCTATAATTTGCAGAATTGACTCATTCCTTATATTAATCAACACAACCAGAATTATTTACTTTCTACTGTACACATCAAAATAGTCCTTCCTCCATATATATTTAGAGTGTGAGCATTTCAGAGTTAAAGTAACTGTATCGTTGCCATCTGCTGTGTCAGGAAAAGGGAAACCAGTGTGCGACTGCGAACGCCTGCGGTACGTGGGGCCGTACGCGATATTAAAGAAGGGTCTGGACCTAAAGCTGATCAGCTGCCAGGAAAAGAGCAACACAGAGAGCTCCGGGATTCGGGGTCCCTGAACTGGTTTGCTGTAAAGCTACGAAACATCGATGCACAAACCATCACACGCACGGGGCTTGATCCTACTCACGGTACAAAAAACACCAAACCCGAACCCCGAGCAGTTCTGCTGGGCATCAACAGCATCCACCGGTCTGGGTTCACAACTGTTTTAGCACCAAATACACAACGTTTCCTATTCTCTATGCACTGGACCGCAAACACCCGGATTTATATTAAAACCAAAACCAACCCGATGATGCTATTGCCTTTTTTTCCCCCCAGACAGAAAGTGGGAGAAGAAAAACTCAAACGCACCTAATCCGAAGAAGCTTTTACGCTTTGAAAACTGGATAGGCTACGCTTAGGTGAAGGATTTTTTAAAAAAAATCGCAAATATTCTTTTAATAGTTTCATGACATTGCAAAATAATGTGTGTAATACAAATTGCCTAATTGATACCTGCAACCATGGGACATCTCAGCTGACACGGGGACACCTGACAGCGCCGGCCAAGCTCACGCCCAGCTCCGGTTCCTCGGTCACACGCTGCCCGCAGCAGGAACAACTGGTGCTTTGCTTCTCCTGCACTTAAACCGCAACTCATCGAAGTCTGGATTTGGCTAGAAATTTGCTGTATGCCTGGTCTTGAAGCGAGACATTAATTTACAGCGACTTCCACACATCAAAAACGCCACCCTACCTCGGGGTGGAGGAAAAGGAAAAAAAAAGGGAAAAGACCCAGAACAGGGCTGGATTCTTGTAGGAACAAAACGTCTCCCCACACCACATCACACACCCGCTCTGCGGGACCCGGCCTCGCCGCACGTGTCGGGGACATGGAACAACCACCAAATAATCCCTGTGGCGCCGAAGGCACGTGGCCATGTCAGAGAGCGGTTCCTACGGCTCGATCTGCCATGTAATTCTCTATTTTGAAGCACAAGAGACAATTCCCGTACGCGCTTAAATCTTCAGTACAGCTGATTTTTTTAAAGGCCTTTCAGATAATTCATTTAAAAAAAAAAAATCGGTGTTTAATCATTCACTCAGCTCTGTCGATGCCCAAAAGCTCTGATTTCTTTTATCTTTACTTCCCTGAACATAAAAAAAAACCACAAAAAAACAAACAAACAAAAACACAAATGAGAACAAAACAAAACAACACAACAGTCCTACAAACATGGTGAGAATGTGTAAAAGACAACACCAAGCTTTAAGTTCTCTGCATTCAACAAGACTTTCTACACATACAATACAGCTAAAGACCCTCATGTAAAAGAAAATCATTGAGAATCTTTGTCCAAGAAAAAAATAAAATTAAAAAAAATCAGAGAATCTGGGGTATGTAAAGCAGGAACAATCGGTCTGGAGCAGCATTTCATTCTGATGGGCGGAATTCCAGCTCCCCCTCCACACCAGAAGCTCCAGTCCCTTCCACACCAAATCTGCGTCTTACTGGGACCCCAGCTTGCCCCACGTACAATGGATGCACATTCCGATGTGTCACAAATATACAGCTTGTAGTAACTGTCGATAAACCATAGTACTAAAGAAAAACAAGTATTAAATTCCTTTTACCATTCTGCTGCCTGTCTGGTATGGACGAGGCGCTAATGACCACGGTAAGGAGCATGGTCTAGGGTCATCTCAGCTCCCTGCATGCCAAAATACACATATTTCCCTAAGTCAACACACAGCCTTCCTTTCATACAAAACCTGGGGGTTTGAGGAACAATTTCCAACTGCAGACCTGTCCCTCCCCTCCTCGCAAACACCAGCGCCCGGAATCCACGTCTCGCTGCATCCGAAACGGCAAAACCGCGAACACGGATCTACCGTCAAAAGCAACCGCGGCGAACAACTGAGAGAGAAGAACGGAACCGATAACGAACCCAGAAAGTACAGGAGAACTAAGAGCGTTTTGTATCGCAAGCTGAGTTTTTTTTTCCCAAATCAAGAAGAAAAATAAGAGCATTGCGCGGTATTGTAGGAAAAGCTTAACAACAGCCGGGGCGCAGTCAGCACCAGCAAGATGAGCCGTTTTCTGTTCCAAAGCGCGGTGAACACCACTGCTCCTTACACAGGATGCCGAGATGCCACACATCACTCACCACAAAGAACGACAGAGCAGTCGGTCCTCTTTTCACAGAGCAACTCGAAAAAAAAAAAAAATTAGGGGGAAAAAAAAAAAAATCACTAAAAGACATCGCCTGACTCACATGGGGCATTTTCCAAAATGCATTTTCCTTATCTGCCGCACCAGAGTTCGCACACATATGAAAGCACGTGCTATGCAGTTACGCCACTCCCGCTTCTAGAAGCAAACACATCCCATTTTATTACAAGTGCGTTCAAGATAAACAAATACTTTTACAATAACCCTCCTGGTTTTGCCAATTTGTCCTTTCCTGCGAGGAAAGAGGTCCAGAACTCTGGTGATCTGGCAGCAACACACACCAGACCAGCCGTGAGGAACGTCTGTTCCCATTTACGCAGCTGCAACTCCCATCATCTTCAGGGACCATGCGAGTTGTACCACCGTAACTGGGCAGAAAATGTTATCCAAGGTGCTTAATGATTCAGAAAAAAGTTTAAATTCAGCCTGACCTCTCTCTTACAAAACATCCCGATAACCAGGGAAAGGCTGACTCCACATGGCTAAAGCTGTCGAACGGTTAAGAGATTATATCTTTGCTTCAGCTGATGTCTCAAGTAGAATTACTATAAATCTGGCATTTGATCAGCTCATTTTGTCAGTTCCTTCCTCAGCATTCTCGGACTGTTTTCAATGTGGACAGCTTGAACTCTCTAGAAAAGAAAATTAAAACTCCTTTTGCAAGCCAAGCCATGGGATGTGTGCACGAACCTCCTGAGCTGAGCTACGGTGAGAGTCTGGGGTATCTACGCTATGAGAACACACTTGCTTCATGTTTTTATGTACAACAGAGAAGGATCCACAAGTCCCATCACTGAAGAGTGATCCAGAATCCGTACCGAGGTACCCAGACATTTTAACCCAGTACATGCACTAGAATGCAGTGGATTTGAATAATTTCTTTTTAATTTTTAAAAAGTCCAGTTGACCTGAAATGGAAAAGAACTGTCTTTATGTTCACTGTAAACTTGTCAAAAGGAATCTGCTCTTTAAAAACTGTGCTAAAATAGTCAATTTATACAACAGAGCACTAGATGAAGCTACCATAAATTCCTCTTCACCAATTATTACTCTATTGTGTCAGTTATAGTACTGCATATACGTAGAAGAAGCAAAACGGTGGTAGCTACTATTAGTGAGTACAACAAACCAAGTGAATAATTCGAGTTCAATGTTTCCACGAAGTAGCAATAACATTTAAACCACAGGACAGTTAGAATTCAGTACTTTGAAGTGCATGAGAGTCCCACTGTTGATCATCAGCAGTATGGAGAAAGGTTATTAGAGAGTCAGCAGCGACGGTTGGAAAGAACATGGCAACACGGCAGATCAGAGGTTATCCAGTATCAAACGCGGCAAGTCTGCAGCTCCTTCCACAGCCCAGGGCACCATCGGGATGGCACACACCAGCGAATCCAGCAGGCTCGGTGTGCACCAAACACGGGTATTGCAGAGAAAACAGCGTCTTCCTTCCGTCAGGAGTTCTAGAGGAACGGGCCGCGGTTCCGACACCGCCAGGGAGCAAGACCCGGCCTCTCCGCCTGGTCGCTGTCAGGAGCACACGGGTTCACTTGCCACGTGTCATCTTCACAACCTCCAGAGACAGAGTTCTGACATTGCCCCACGCTGTAAACATCTAACTCGTCCTCTCCTAAGCACATCCCGCGTCCGGGATTGCACAAAGTAATTCATAAGGATTCTGTGAAGCTCAACATGTTCACAAAGGAGCTTTCCCCAAGCGAGCTTTGTCCTCGGTTTCTCCTACAGCCCGTTGCTGTTCCTGTGGCTGAGCGGTGGTTTTGAAAGCTCTACAACTGTGGAGCGAGATTTATTGAGAAACTTTGGAGCCCGGCGCAGCAACCTCTGTGCCTCGGTAAAAGCTTCTGTCAGCTCTTTTTTCCACTGAACAAACTCTGGGTCGCTCTGAAAGAGATACAGAAGTAGTTTGGCACTTCATAGCAAACTGCCAGTTGCGTCTTCTCTCTTAGACAGCACTTTAAGCAACTTATTTTAATTTTCCGAAGGAATGAGCAAGTTTGGATGCTGAAAAAGTGGAGCCCTGTGCTTCTCCACCGCCCACCAAAGCCAGGCAAGGCGGCAGCAACCGCAGCCCGTCAAGATGTTTGAGGACTCCCGTAGTTCATCCCTCGCAAACACAGCTGCTACCATCACCTACCTGCAGGGAGACACGTTCCAACAAGGCCTTCGAAGCCCACACAGATTGAGAAGTTTTGAAGTTTTTAGCTATTTACTAAATTGAACTCATTTTCGCCCAAATACCATTAGAAATCCACAACAGAGACGGGCGTAGCTGCAGGTTTCTTGCTTTCAAACTCGAGTGTGATAAAAACTTCCTAGTTTTGCTCAGGTTCAGCTTTGCTTTGTAAAGTGCCCTTAGTTAATACGTAACGGGAGGGCTTGAAAAACTTTTCAATCATTTTTTCATATGCAAAACAATCTGATTAACAGTTAATGAAAAGCAAGCGGCTCACCTCGCACTGTAGGACAAACTGTTTTCCTCCTTTAATTCTCAGTAAGATGCATTTCTTATCTTTAATTTGTGTTTCTTCAACAGATACTATTTGTTCCATTGTCAGCAGGTTTTGCTGTAGCATTTGCAAAAATAAACCAAAGAGACGATTCTAAAAAACAGTTGCCCATCAAATAAAGCCAACATCTAATTTTTTTGGACTACCCACATAAATCAAGTTATGAACATTAACAGTCACTACACAAACATTTCTTTATTTATGAAGACCGGGTCATGAACTAAAGATAGATTATAAGGTAAGAGAGAGATTTAGCAAGGGGCTTGGTCACTTCAACAGAGACAACAAAATAAAAGCTGAGAAAGCCAGTAATGACAGCATGAAATAAGAATCTACAAATAGGTGTGGCTACAAACAACATATTCACTATTTTCCCTCAAGAGAGTTGCATATAATTTTATGTATTTTCCAAGTATTACTGCTATTACTAAAAAAGGCAATCTTACAATTTGAATGAGCTCAAAGGGAATATTTAAGCACTATGTACTTACAAAGAAGCAACCATACAAAACAGTTTGCAGAAAAGCTTTCCCTATAGATTGTAAGAGAATAATGTTTTGAAATCCCAAAATCTTACTTAACTTAATATACAAACGATCTGCCTAGCACATGATCACAGCGGGACTAAACTAAAGTTACTATAGCATTTTCTTTGAAATAAAATGCTATAGCATTTATGACCTTACCAGTTTATGTTTTTTTGTATAAATAGTCCAGAAGTCCTAAATGAAAAACAACACCATGAACTACCAAATTCCTTCAAAAACATAACAAAACAAAGTAAACAGGCTTCTCAAGTCAACTCTACGTTTCCTCAGTGCAAGGTAGCTACCCATCAACTAAGGTGATACTCAAGTTTCTTGAATCCACTGGTCATTTACTTGGACAAAACCGCTCCCAAGGGAGGGACGGCTGAGCGTGAGCTCCCAGGTTTGCCTTTCGTGCCCTCGGAGCTGCTGCTCCTGGAGTAACCGGACTCACCCGTGACTCTCCCTCTCCTCGCCACTCCAGTCGGTTTGGGAAGAGGTAAAAGTAGCGACGCTGCCACTGAGTCAAGAAGGGGTTCCCCAACTTCAGCATGTAGCCGTGCATGATACAGTCCTTCCCGAGCGCGTAATCTGCAACGAGAGGAAACATTAGCGTGCAAAACAAGGGACTGCCTAAAATCCTTCTGCAAAGGCGCTGTGCACACAGAGACGATTCTGCCTTAACTACAGGAGCTGGTGCAGCAACCAAGAACAGAATTGGGTTCTTAAAAAAGTTACCTTATTAACTACAAAAAGAATTGCATATTGCTACGCAAAGTTCCACATTTGCAACATCCCCATGCAGACAAGTGAGGGTTGCTGTGCAGCACCTCCTGTTTTCTTCCCCAGCTCCTTTGTCACCGAATCAAATCCCACGTACTCTTGCCTGAGCACACACCATAAACAAAAACGATGAAAGGCTGTACACTATGATCTTTAAAAGAGAGTACAAAAGATTTTCCAAAACATTATGTCATCATACAGCATTATGTCATTACAAAACATTAAGAAACGTCTTAAGGAAACGATAGCGACTAAATGAATTCTAACAATTACAGGTGAATGACAGTAATATGAGAGCTTGTTGTGCAGAACACCAAACACATGAATTACCAGCTAGCAGCAAAAGACAGAGAGAAGCGTATTTGACAGATTACCTTCCTCGTGGCCAAGCTGCTTATTTTTAGCCCTTTTTCTGGCCTCAATTTTATCTGTGTCTGCATTTACTGCATCATAAACAGTTTCTGCTACTTCTTGCTGCCAACGCTCCGATATTACCAGAGGGAAGTTCTTATACAATTCCTGGTCACTATCAAGCAACTTGCAAGAGAAAAACAACACAAAAAACCCAACATTTAAAAAACTTTTACTATTCTTATCCCAAATAAGTAATAGTTATCCATATAACAGTATTATTTTAAAAGATATATTGAACGCTAACCTTACCAGAACAAACAGCTACAAACAAGAGAAAAAACAGAAAATACTAATTTAAGCAAAGATATTAATTTATATACGGTAAACAAAACACCTGCTCAAAATGTGTTTGGTTTGATAACTCTAACAGCCTTACTCAGCATTGTCCCATAATGTTCTCTAGACTTCATATTTAAATTATTATTTCAATGTAAGCAGTGGTATTCGTAACTGTGTTGCTTAATCAGTGTTAACAAAACATCTAAGCATGTTAAAAACTTCCTCAGCACAAAAATTCCATGAATAAATGAAAAGATACTTTTACACTATGATGCCTCCCATGCTTCCACAGCTTGATTTTACATTGTTAATAATTAACCTTCAATATTCAGCAGTGCACACTGCAGACCTCAATTTTCCTGTTTTATAGACTCTCTTCTCCCCTAATCCTTAACTACAGCACTTGAATTGCACTGAAGGAAAGTAAAATTCCTGGATCTCTGGGGAAGGACTGTCTGCTGCTCAATACCGCCATGCCCTGGGTTTAGCACTTTGATGCGGCACAAAAAGCGATCTATGTCTTCCCTATAAAATTATTAACAGTTTTCATTTGAGTTTAAGCTCTCTACAGCCACTCCTCAGTTGCTTCAACTTCTGTCCATCAGTAGATAGACGAGACTTTTCTTTCGGAGAGCCAGACCAGGGTCATCCTCGGGCAGGGCTGGTTCGCCCCCCACTGCAGCAGCGCCAGGGGAATCAGACCCCAACTGTTCAGGAAATTTCTTTTCCCAGGCTTCCCGCAGCAGAGACTTGGGCACAATTCCAGAAATTTCCGTTCCGTTCCCCAGCACGGACCGATGGGCACGCATGTGGCTGCTCAGAGCAAACCCAGCGGTTCCGGCTGCAGTTATAGGATAGGAAAGCTCTGCCCAATGCTGCTCCTGCAGCCAGGCCAGACACTCCAGAATTGACATCCTCCTGCTCTTCAGAGATCCACAGCTGTACCACAGCAGGAAAATACACATCGGCTCTGAAGGCAGAAGAAATCCCTGCAATTCTGCACGAGCGGCTCACAGGGACTTCTCGCATCACCCGAGTCGGGGGAAAGCCGTGGGCATCCAGTCGCATTCCCGTTCGTCACCTCGTGCTCTTCTCGGTGTCACGGGACGCTCTGCAGCACAAATATAATCCGCAGGGGCAGTGGAGGAGAGCAAGGCACTCAACCTGCTGTCCTCACGGGCACAGACGGCTCCCGACACCTCGGTGGAAGCTCCGACTGCAGCTGACTCGCAGGCAGGAATTATTCAGTCCCTTCTAACAGACTGTGACATCCCCGCGAAAGCGCAAAGACGCTGTTCATGATCTCCCTCACTGACTCATGACTAAGAATAAATTTACATTATAGGCAGTCTGAACAAAGATTACACGCAAGTGATCTGGCTATGCCATTTATAGGCTTTGCTGAGAATATCTGATCCCCTCAATAAATAAAAAGACCACCTGGTTTCTCCTTGTAAAGTGTCCCTTGGAATTATGGCATTCCAGAATTTCAGGGAACCGGAATCCTGTTAGGCTAAAGCCGATGCTGAAGATGTGGAGTTTTCTGGGATAAAGAACATCGTGGATTCTCTGCATTCCTCTTTAAACACGTAAAATACTTTCTGTGCCAACTTCTGTAATTACAGCAGGTGACACTGACAGACAAGCTCCTTTTCAGGCACAGTGAGCACTCAACATGTTTTTTTGCTTATAAAGTTTAAAGCAATTAGTTTCCCTCCTGACTCACTTCTCTAATAACAAGAATAACGTTTGATCTATTGAAGGAATGTATGACAAAAATAATGAAGGGGAGCAACCCAAGACAAGCACTGATTCACCTGGTGTCTCCAAGTACCGGGGTGGCTCCGGAGAGGGGACGTCACACCCCTCCAGGCATGGTAGAAACAGGCTTTTCACTTCTCATTTTTTCCTTTCATTAGATTTGGGATACTATGAGAACCTTCAAGGTTTTTTTAATCACTCTTCTAACTCAGAAAGTTGCTCCCATTAATATACAGATGGTAAGAGTTTTCCACTGCACTCTCTGACCATGAGGTGACACTGTTAAAATAAGGCTTAGTTCCATTTACCCAAGCTACCAGAAACAAATTACAATTTTTAAAACTACAAACCATTAAGCATTCTTGAAAATCTGGAGATTTCTTAAAAGTTGTCTGACCATTCGAAATATTTGCTTTATCAAATAAAGCTTTTGATAGGAAGGTAGATTTCAGTCAATCTAAAAAATAAAACGTAAGGACTTGGCAAGTGACAACAAACCAGCCGACCAGCCCGAGCAGCTTCTTCAGAACAGCACGGATTAAGTTTCCAAACTTGGGAGCAATTCGTGCCCATTCAGTAGCCCCTGAGCACAGGAACAGCACCCGGGGAAAGCTGAGTCCAGCATCACTGAGCTTTTCTCTAGCGATCGTTTGAAGCTCTGTACCTTAATGCCTTTAGTGTCCTCTTCATCAAATGACCCAATATCAAAAGCATCCGCTGCATTTACTTCTCCCCGGGGAGGAATCAATGGTGGAGGATACTAGAAATTAAAAGCAGCATAATTAAAGACACATTAACTGACATTATTTAAATCCACTCTGTAGAATCTGTACAGCCTTTTTTCTTTTTATGTACAAATTACACAGGACTGTGCTAAAGTCCCTTGAAATTAAACTTCAGTGCAAAGAAGTTCTCCACTCCTTTAAGAAATGGTCCTCCAAAAATTTGGGGAAAACCCCCTACATTTTAGAGACAGCTAAGCAGAAGGAACCACGCAGTCACGTGGCCCTGAAAAAGCAATAATTCAGTACAACCCATCAGAAAGACCTGCAGTAATGAATATACAGCAGTTTTCATCAACAATCCTCCAACATATGGTGCAAATGAGTACGTGTGCTGGGGACTGGAACTCTGAAGTTTTCTGTCCACTAGCTCTTTAGGCTTATTATCTTTTTAGTGCTTTACCATGTAAGATAAGGTTACTATCTTAATCCTTTACCTTTTGTAAATAGACTTGCTGCCAGTCAATGCCTTTGAAGAAAGGATGTTCTTTTACTTCTTGTGCACTGCAAAACAGAAGTAACCGAAGTCAACAAAATGAAGGGGCTTTTCAAACGTATTTGAGAAATATAAAGTCTTCAAAGGTCACATTTGTATCAGTCGAAAACATTGGCAAAAAGCTGTTTTCTTCAAGAAAAAAATAAAAATCTCTTCCTAAGCAAACAACAGAAGAGAAGGCTTTCATGTGGAAACACTGGAAATAGCGCTGCAGGTCGGGCAAGCACTCGCTCTTGTGCTGTGATATTCCATCATTTCAAACAACAAACATCACTCCTCTGTTGTCAGATCCCATACACTGCTCCTAAGCAACAAACGTACCCCACACCATTTCACATCATACATCTTCTATGGCAAAATAAGCAACTGCTTTAGACAGGCCCGAGGCTGAAAAGCAACCTCGGGTCATTATCACAGACAAGGGCTCCACTATAAATCCCCTTTGAGCCCCAGTCCCAGGTGTGACCATCAATTAAGCGTTGTCACACATCGCCACGGGTTCCTCAACACACACTTACTCCTCTCAGCCTTCCCCTCAGTCCCACACGAGGCACATGCTGGCTTTTTAAATAGGTGATAAGAACAATTTCAGTTAACAGCTACAAGCAAGGTAGGGCTGGCAAGAGCAAGTAGGGTTTTGTAGTTAATAAACAAAAAAATGCCTTTTTCCTTAAAATCATTAAATGAAACAGATACATTTGCAAATAGAGACAACCCAAAATGAAGCAAATATTCACAGCTTTCCATGCTTGGTGGTTTGGGGGTTTTTGTGTGTAATATGCTCATACCATTACAGATACAATGCAAGCAATAATTCTTAGCTATCGGTATGGCTGAGTCAAGTAACCTGACTTCATGCCAAAACAGATCAGGCAAAGACACAAAAAACACAGAGGGATAAAACATATGACCAGCACCCAATATAAGTTTGACTGCAGAGAATTCAGGGAAATCTTTAATGACAGAAATTGTGCAAAAATTTGCCCAAACCAAAGGAAGATGAAATGCAATTCCATGCAACAGCATTTTTCAATGTTCTCTTTTCAAAACTAAAATCACCCCAACAGGAAGCAGATATTTACTTGGAATTCGTTCATTCATTGACAGAGAAGTGCAAATTTTGAAAGGCAGTGGTCCAAGGAGAAGACAACACCTACCTCCTTCCTTGGCATCCCAGCCTCTTGCTAACATCCCGCTGCAGGAGCCCTTCCAAAAGCGACTTCAGTTCAGGAGAAAATGAATCTGGTAGCTCCACATTCTGTGAGAAAAAGAAATACAATAAGAGACATTTAATTACAGAAGTGTAAATACAGCTTTCTCACAAAGCAGGCTACATAGTTCCAGTTTTTAGAGGAAATGGGAGTTTAATAAACAAGAGGAATGTAACTGCAGCTGCCGCCAGGATCCTTACCACGGTGAGCGTCATCCGGTCGATCTCGTGCTTATCTTTGGTTTTGTGCTGTCTGAAAGGACTGTGACTGTAGAAATAAGAAAATGCACTAATAAATGTAAAGCCATAACATAGCAGGTTATTTCAGCTGTGGCAACCCCAGGAAAGAGTGTAGCATCCTTTTAGTCCCATTCTTCTACCTCATCAATCCTGCCCTGCAGAGCAATAAAACAAGCAGTAAAACATTTAGCATTTACAATGCAAAATGAGACTTTACACACTAGCACACTGTGGCTGACGGCTACCTCAAAACCAGCAGGTGTTTCATCTGTGTCTCCCAAAAACCGGAACATTTTCATCTAATAGGAAAACTCGGAACAGCTATCACAGCGCAGATATTTAAAACCATGGATCTATATACAGAGACCGAGCACGACCCACAGAACGAAGTGAGATCTTCAAGTAAGTAGAGGAAAGAGACAGAAGGTAATCACAGATATCACAACTATCTGGGAAGATATTTGATGATATTTGGTAAATTATCATCTTTATCACTTTCCTACTTTGTAATTCTGTTTTGAGTTTTTCCTTTTAGCTATAGCAGACCTTGGAATATTACAAATTTACCATGCAGTACTCAAACAACAGCATGAAAGAAAGCAGAAACATTTGAGATTTTTAAAAATTAGATTTAGGATATATTCCCCGCTTCTTTGTTCGCTTCAAAACCTCAAGGGAATGATATTTTTCAATACTACCACATTATTTACCTATCAATACATTAATTAGCTATTACAAAACATTATGTCTTGCCACATGGCAGCGCGTACTAGCTTGTTTCAACTGGAGACCTGCTGCTCCGGAGTTTTTTCCCTGTTATCCTCAAAAACATTTCTGATGAATGGATCTGATGACAGAGCAGGACTCCCATTTTTCTGTTTCTAAGCCCAACAGGTAAGAGTGAATGGCCAACGTCCAGTCCCGTGTACTCTGACAATAGGGCTCTGAGCAGATCAGGGAAAAAAAGGATTCACTGTGGACTTCCGGGCAGATTTTATGCCACACTTTATTTGCACACTATTTAGTCTATTTTAATTATATAAATATTAATATTAATGTTAGATCGATACAGCTTTATATTTAAATTCAGGAGCCACATGCTTACCTTCCTTTGTACAGTGTCTGGGATAGAGGTAAGAGCTCATATTTAATTACATGCAAGGACACAGGATGATCTAACTAATGATCAGTCTTACAGAGGAGCACTCTAAAAAGCTTAAAAGATTTTTTTTCTGTTTCGCCATTTACACTGAGGATGTTATTTTCAACAAACACTTGTCACAGTCAGTGCTTATTGACTGTTCAGATAAATCCTGTAGTCTTAATAAATTCTGCACAGCCACGTAAATTTACGGAGAAGATACCAGTTGACAAAGCTGTAATTATGATATACTCTTGTATTCCAATACAGCAACAGGCCAGAGTCAGGAAATGGAAACTTCCACACATTATAACTTACCCAAATACTACAAAAGGGAAGACGAAGTATCATGTAAAAAGGGAACAGTGCAGCAGAGTTTCACCATAACAGCAGGTCCCAGGCATTAAATGAAGCCCATCATTCACCAGGGCTGCTAGTGTATTTAAGCAATGAATAACATCACACCATTTAATACACTAACAATTGCCAAGAGCTGAGTAAATCGCCTATCAGTAGAAGTCAAAAGAGTGGACAGAGCGTCCACCTTCCTCACTGCCCCACACCTGCAGCTACTAAAGGAAGCAGAACTCATGTTTTGTTTGCTTTGGAGGCAAAAAAAAAGCCTGTTTCAGTCTCGCATGCAGACATGGTCTCAGTTGCAGAGATGGCAGTAAGATATAATTTTAGATAATATGTAATAGGTTACATAGTAGTATTTCAGGGACAGAGAATGACGAGGCCCAGGCTGAGAACACAAGCAGAGGGGCCAGGAGCCCCCACTCACCCCCGCAGCAGTTTGAAGAGCATGCAGCCCAAGGAGAACCAGTCTGCGCTGCTGTCGTACGCCGTGCCCTTCTGGAGCACCTCGGGAGCCATGTACCCGTGGGTGCCTCTGAGGAGCAGAAAGGGACAAAACCTTCGTTACAACCCAAACTATCATTGAAAAAAAAAAAATTGGGAAAAAAAAATAAAATCAGTGCTCTCTCAAAAAGATAATTAAAATAATTAATTTTAAGCATTTTATTTTGCTTTTGCTTTGACCGCACATACATATGTATATTTTGGTTATCTACTGAGGACATACCTTAAAACAAGCAACAGAACAACAGAAATGATCAGGCAAACATGGCTACAACAAGATTTAGTATGAACTTTTTCAAGAAGCTACAGAATTGCAAATCTTTTAAGATATGACAGGATGAAGCTTTCTTTTTTGCATAAATTCTGAGACCAAATAAGGGCAAATGAGGACCCAAGAATAAGACATGCCAGATAAGATGTGGAATTCCCACACAACCAAAGAAATTCAGATCCCAGTTACGACCCGATGCCAAGAGGCAGAAGGGAACACAACCTGCCTCCAGTTCTACAGAGATCCAGAAAGAGAAAGACACAATAAATCCTGGTTTTTAGTCAGTTTCAGAACATTTAATTATCCATTGAGGACAATTAAAACAATCTAGTACTTTAACTCAGGTTCTTATCTTCTCTGAACCGTGAATCATCTCAAAATCGTGTGTCATCTCCCAGCCATGCCTACACATCAGCTGCTGAAACTGTGCAGGAAAACAGAATGAGGAGACTGAAAAGTCTTCTTAGAGCATCCAGCGTGGCTGTGTTACAAAGCCAGCTTGTGCCACGCAAGTGCTATTTTTTTCCTTTAGGAAAAATTAAATTATAAAGACACATAAAGATGTTATTTAGCAACAAATATGTGCAGCAAAGCCCCGTACACAACACTTACACACTAGCGTGTGGCTTCTTTTTGGAGAAATCACAGGCCAGCCCGAGGTCTGATATCCTCACATGCCCATGTTCATCCAACAAGATATTTGCAGGCTAGAAATGCACAGACACAGAAAGGTTATGGATTGCTATTCTTTAGTTGACAGAACTACGAATTCCCAGAACACAGTAACTCATTCTCAAATATCAGTACTCCCTGGTAATAGGCAGTTGAGGTTGGGGTTGGTTTGTTTAGTTTTGGTTTTTATGTCAATATAACAGACACTTTCTAGATAAAAATCTACATTGTAATGGAGCTCTAGCATCAACTCCAAGGGAGGTAATGAAATACTGACAAATAACAGAAGAGCAAAACCAGAAAACACATGAAATAATAAATCTGTTTTGGCCTCAAGTTCCCATTGCTTTCAGAACAACTGTCTCCCCCCACACCCCCTCGCATGGCTCTCAGAAATACACTACTCTCTAAATTAACAGCATCATTAAGACAGTGAGATCAATGACACTCCACAGGATTTATTCTGACTCCAAGGAAGCATCTCCCAGGCTGGTTAAACTAGATAATAGCACAGATTAGAACTATATTGAAAAATTATTAGAAAAATCAGCCAAAGATAAGCACATCTGTATTCTTCCCAAGAAAAGGTTTCAGGTAAGATACTTCATTTAACTCATCAGTATCTGGCTTGTTTGCTGCTCTCGAACACCCGGCTGTGCGAACGCAGTCGCTGCGTTAACCATTACCTTCAGGTCTCTGTATACAACAAAGCGATTGTGCATGTGTTCTAAACCTAGGATGATTTCAGTAGCATAAAACCTCATTTCTTTTTCAGAAAACACTCCGTGCTGGGAGAGGTGATAGTGCAAATCTCCTCCTAAAATTACAAGAACGGAGATGCAATTAAAAGCACAGTAAAATCTTGCCTCATGGGCAGACAGCAGACATTCCAACCTGTGGAGCACACAGGAACCCACACACACACTCTGCAAGTACACACGGTGATAAAATACCCAAGAAAGTTAATACAGAAATTTGATCACTCTGAAACTCCAATATAAAAATGCATTTACTTCATACACATTTGCATCCAGTGACTAATCCAGCAACTGAGGATTTCCACAGCGAGGAAAATGCAGCCACATACACAGGTTTCGAAATAACTGAATAAATTCACATATAGGACAGCCTGGGTTGGGAGGGACCTCGAAAGGTCAGCTGGGCCAACATATTCAAATATTAATGCTGGGGAATGTTTTCACACTTTCCTGATCAAAGAACAGGCACAATACAGTGTCAGTCTGTGAGCTAATCCACACCATCAGCACATCAAATCGTGAATATTCCTAGAAAATTGCTTCGGATCAAGCTACAGACTTAAAATAACCGGCCAGTTACTTGAATTTGACCTACAGTTTAGATTTTAATGAGAATTTTCACTTGCAAAACACCAAAGCCAGTCTGTGGCTTAGAGGATATGGGCTCTCCTTCTCAGTTGCATCTCCAGCTGTGCAGCCGGTAGGTGCAGATGTGCCCAACACCTCTCGATATGTCCCGCAGGACCAGCCAGAGCTCGAGTCCAAGTCCCAGCAGTGCTGAGCACCCTCAGCACATCAGGGCTCTGCAGCATCTTCTCTCTCTTACCTCTGCCAAATTCTGTGTTCTCACCAGAGTTGCACTGAGGCTTCCAGATACAATTTCTTTCCTTTGAGGAACGCTTCCCCCACCTATTTGCTTTGCAGAGCTCTTTATAGTAGCCCTTTTATTTTTATTCTGAACGCTGTGTCCCCGATCTCCTCATACATTCCTCTGCACGACCATCATTTCCTTACACCTACAACCCAGTCGGCCCTTTGATATATTTATTTAAGTATGTTAAACTTACAAGGTATCAGAGATTTTCCAGCCTGTTCTACCCATTCCCTGCTTTAGATCAATTTACCCCTCCTGCTCACAGGCTGATGCTTCACACCTCAGATTATTTTTCCCTCATTCTCCTTATGATCTCGGCAAGTCCTCCTGCCAATATTTCTGTACTATTATAACATCATCATCTGCATGAGCCTCGCTTACCATTCATCAGGTCCAGAATGAAGCAGAGTTTGTCGGGGGTGTGGAAGGCATAGGTCATACACACTATGAAAGGACAGTCCTAGAAGGAAAGGAGCAAAGAGTCCATCGTATTAACAAAGCACTACTTAATTTTCTGAATCAACTGGTTAATTCGGAAGTGTCCCCCAGCAGGCATCCTAAAACCTTAGAGCAATGGAATTATTCAGAAGGATTTAGTGTTAGAATTTAAACACCACATACAGAAAACAAAGTACCTGTTCTTCTTGGGAAAAAAAAAAAAAAATTGATTATTTATCTCAGATGTTTTATTCAGCCTGTCCACTCTTGCTGTATCTGATATTTATTGTCCCTAGGAGGGAATCTTGAATTCAGCCATTAGTCAAATTATCTCAAAAAGAGCAGAATGCGACAGCTGAACCGCCTATTTTGTTCAGAATGAGACAACCAGCAGCCGCAGCCCCGCACGGCCCTGGAATGACCAGCGGGCAGAGATGGATGAAATCACCACCTCCTTCCCCAAACTGCTCCTTCGCGCTGGTGGGTTTTGTACAGTCCACCAGCAGCGATGGTCTCGGTGATTTCAATGTTCCAGTTTCTGAACGTTTGGCAAATATTGCGTATTACAGAAAGTAATTTTTTTTTCTTTTCTTTTAACAGAAAGTAAAATATTTTCCCTACTATGCTACCTTCTAAGAATCTCAGAACAGCTTTCCAGCCTCCGGACCGAACATCTCCGCGGGAGAGGACGACAGAGCCTGTGTCTTGCAGAAGAGGCAACACAAACCTCAGCGAGTTTGTCCACGTTACCCCAACGGTCAGGACAAAGCACAGACACCGACAGAGAATCCGCGAGCCCAGACCTGGCCTTACTGGGCCAGCCCCAGCAGTTCCCCCAGCTCCCTATTCAAGTAGTGGTTGTGAATGCCAAAATTTGAGGTGGATTAACAAAAATGATTACACAAACGTATGTGTAATCTGCACAGCTGTTATGATGTGTTTTGCAGAGACATCTGGATTCCCATTTAAATGACTAATTGTACTATGATGAGCTTCCCAGTTCCATGTTGTTCCGGGCGGCACATAAATCCTGTCGCTGGGGAAGGCTCGTGCCATTCAAACCTCGCAGCTTATCTTCAGGAATGAAATCAATTGCCTTATTCTACGCTTTCAAAGCTATTTAACTCTGCATATTCAAAATGCTCCAGTGTCTCTTTCAACAGCAGGTGTATCTAACATGGATGGGTGGCATTTTGTACAAAATCTCTCTTTTCGAACTCTCTTTCAAACTCCTGAGAATCTAAATTTTTAATTTCACATATAAAAGAACAAAGAAATAATTTCAAGCCCTTTACCTATCTTTATGTTTAAGCCAAACGTGAATGCGACTCTGTTCAAGGAAATGCCTACACCTTGATGTGTAGCTTCCCTAGGTTCTGGTTTAGGATTTGCCTTACAGGGATATTTCTAACAGCAAAGGAAAATGCGATGCTGGGTAGCAAGAAAAATCCAAATCTTCTCAGGTCAAAACTGCCATCAGCTTTCCCTTCTGCACCAGGAGCACCCCACACACCTATCGTGAGGCAGGAAAGCACCAAGTGGTGTCTGATTCATGTTTTCACTTGACAGTCAAAGGGCACTGTTTAGCAATTATAATTCTGTATTTATGGGTAAGCCCTGAAAACCACATCTCCATCTTTTAAAGCCCAATTTGCAGAAGACAAGGGCCACCCCAGCACAGGCAGCTCTGCAGCTGCCGACAAGCACTAAAGACAAAACGATGCTGAACGCATCACAAGTGAGATTTCTAAAAAAATCAATTGGTATTTACTAATACACCCGGGCCTTGCAGAGCCAAAGCCAGGATTTACCTGCTCTCTGTTCTACACCCTGGTAGGTACTCAGCTAAAGTACATAAAAAACAAAATGGAAAAATTGGATAAGCTAATATTAGAGTCACAGAAAAGGGAGGACAAATAGGTAACTGAAGTTTTTCTCCAAAATAGCACTATATATTCTAAAAAAGTCCTACATAACTATAGCATAAAAGGATGATCTTTTATTTCAAGATGGAATAATGTTTTGGAAAAGATTCAAATAGAAATACTTGAAAAAGGAATATTTAAAAAATCCAAAGTGGGGGCAGGGAGACAGAGAATGAATTACCTAATAAAGGGAAACCTCCTCAAGCCTCTTTAGCTGAAATGCTTATTTCTGTAAGCACCCAAACTGAAAAATGCTTTTCCATTCTTATTCCAAACACATTGCTAGTATCAGGGGGAAAGTTCCAGGGAGGTTTAACTTTTGCATGTCACAGAACTGAACAGATGGAATATGTATTATGTATTATGTAACAGCTTTTATATTGTATTCAAAAAGAAAAAAAATAATAACAAATCAATGATACTTACTCCTGTACTGACAAGAGACAGCATAATTCTTTCATTTAAGGCTAACGTTTCTCCTTGCTTCATCTTGATTCTCTTCTTATCTAAACATTTCATTGCATACCTGAAAATAGTAACTGTTCAGAAAAAGCACCAGAAAAAATTTCCTCCTATACTCAGTATTATTCACTAGCAGTTGTGCCATGCACATTCACAGTATCCTGTAAGGAAGCTCTTTGAAGACTTAAACCTGGTACTAAAAGCATCATTACACACTAAACAAGAAAACCTCCAAAATCACACAGAATGAAAACATTTTCAACAGAAGACTCCTAATAGAGAAATGTGCTTTAACAAATAATTCTGCATCCGAACAACCAGAGTGATATAGAATTACATATCATACATTCACTTTTCAATATCGACAAGCAAGGATTTGCAGTGTGAGTTAAATAACAGAGACCCTATTACAGTTCCATTTAATTCTAACAAGTTTCAGCTCTACCAGGAAAAGTAATATCTTGAACACATGCTGAGTTTTACACTTTTTAAAGTTTTCTTTCTACTCACAAAAAGGTCAGATATACACATGAAAGCTTTTTCATTTTTTACCATCTGCATTACACAAAGCAGTAACATTTTGTTCAAAAAAGAATGTTACCCTAACAACCATCAAACAAGAGCAGGATATAATACAGTCTGGATATTTTTCCAAGACGTGAGGTGAGCCTGCCATCAGAGACCAGCTGCGAAGGACACGTGTGTTCCTCCATCGTTTCCTAGGCATGGGCAGCCACGGATTTTTAGGTCATTTGTTTTCAAATCTGCTCAGGCCGCGTTGCGGCACTGAATCAAAGCTCCTCAGCCGCCTGCGCCGCGCCGGCTCCGCGGGGAACCGGGGCTCGCGTCCCTGCGCCCTCGCCATGCAGTGTCGGGAGTGGGGGACAGGGAGCGTGAACATGCCGGAATTTTCAGGTTCCAAACCACGGAATGTATTCACAGCACATGCTCTCGCTGAGGAGTTTGTAAACGATGACTATAAATAAGGTTTCACACGCTACCCTCTATTTCTGCTTTGCAAAGTGAGTGTGACTGGGGTTGCTCAGGGCTGGTGGAAATCAAGTACCTCCGTTTTACAGCGAGTTAGGTGCTCCGAAAGCACCGCTACCCTTCCCGCTTTGGCCTGCTGTCTGCGTTTGGGAGGGGAGGTGACAGGAGCCTCGGGTGCGGGGTTAGTGAGACACCGCTGGCGTTACCTTTGGGTGGCTTCCCAAGCTCCTGGCAGGCAAAGTGCGGCAGAGGCAGCCATCTAGAGCGGACGGGATCTGGATTAGGGACGGGTAAACAGGTCTGGATTAAGAAAGAACTAAACCAAACCTCTACCCCGAAACTGAACCTCACCTAAAGTTTTGCTTCCAACTTGATAAAGGTTGGCTTTACCACATCGCACTTTCCTTTACTGATATCTGACTAAAGCCGTCCTTTGCTAGTCCCAAGGTTTATCCACCTCCTGCCAGAGCAAAACTCAGACATGACCATGACTGGGAATCTGAGAACCGCCTCTCCGGGGCGGACACCTGCTCAGTGGGGCTCAAGCTAAATAAAATGTTTATTTCTGTACAGGAACAAATTAATGGATTATAGATGTACCAAAAAATACCAAAACAAGAATTAAAACAGTATTGTTAGCAATAGTATTAATATAAATACTTGCGTTCCCTGAAAAAACACTAAGCACGATAGCAACGCTAAGGTATCTTCCACTTGTTAGTAGCTCAAAAGTTTATTAAGGATGCCAAGCACACACAACTGCCTGTGAAGCCAGCTGTAACCACAGAGCCTCGGCACTTCACACACGCCATGCTCACTTAGAAAAATAAATGTTTAAGGATAGTCCCTGGACTAAAATTGTTAGGAAAAGAGCAAGATGAAAGCGGGTTGGTAGGGTGTAAATAAAATAAATGGATAGATATTGAGAAAAATTCGTTAAATTGATGCCTCGACGTTCAGAACAGGACAAAATGGGACAATTATGCCTAGAAATTGAAATCTGATGATCAGAAGCGTGTGAATAGTAAGACCAGAAAAAGAAAAAAAAAAACCACAGAGGGTTGATCTCGCAATTCCCACCAAGAGCTCCGTCACAACCAAGTTCAACACTGGAACTACATCCTTCCAGACGTAAGCAAAGATCACTGCTTCTGCCAGCGAGACGTGCTCATCGGGGCAGAAATTTATGCAATGACACAAATCTGGAATGCCATGCTCAGGGGGAGGAGGCCAAGGTCCCGGCCCCACGGCAGCACCAGCGCCTGATGCGCTTTGTCGCGGGAAGAGCAACTTTGGCAGATGAGGATCCACCGCGCCCGGCACTGCAGCTGCTGCATCGCTCTGCACCACCCGGGACAGCATTTCAGCACACGCTTAATCTTAAACACGTGCAGTCTCCATCAATTCTGACGAGAGCATTTAAACGAAGGATGCGCTTAAAAGCTCGGCCAGACTGAAGCTCCACTGCGTGGCAGGATCAAATATCACTGAGCTTAAAGATGATCCAGAAATCAGAACCTCTGGGGATAAAATGTAATTACAAAGAACTACACAGTAACGCGATGCTGCTTTCCAGTGATTTTGTAAGAAACGACTGAAGGATTTCCTTACTAGTTCAGAGCTTACGATTACCTCTAAAACAAAGTGTATGTATACTCACATTTTTCCAGTGTCTGCTTTTCTGCAACCATACACTTCGCCAAATCCCCCTCTTCCTATTATTCTATGTACACTAAAATCATTCATGGTCAGCTGTAAACGCAAAAAAAACAAAGAGAAACCAGACTTCATTTTTCAGTATTAAAAAAATCTTACTGTAAAAACATCTGAATAATCTATTAATCTGTTAAGATACTTAAGTACTGTAATTCATACAGCATGTATTGTTTTGGAAAAAGGACTGTTTATATTTTGGCGGACTCATAGCAGGACAGTCCAACCGGGCTTGTTCATCAGGCAGGGGGAGGAAGAGGCTGTTGGACAGAAAAATTCGTATCGGAGCAGGGCAGAGGGAAGGGGTGCGGGGAGCACCTCCAAACCGGGGGGGACAGAGGGGACACACGGGGCTGGGGCAATTCTGGCTCAGCTCCTTTCAACCATTATAAAACCCAAAAAGCAATTAATCAAGAAGGGACATGCAGAAAGGAATAATGAGGATTGCACATCTAACTAGAGGAGCAGATCAGTAACATTCACCATACGCCTTTTCAGAAGCAGTATTCAAATTGAACATTTTTATCCTTTGACAAGATAAATATACTTGTAAGTACTTACATGAATATTTAGTTCTACATTTTTCCATTGACAAAATCTAGTAAACTTGTCACTGTGGAAAAAATGTTTAAAAGTTGTCTGAGACTATTGTGTAAAGTGTTATAGGAAATGACATGATTCTCATGATATTATTTAAAATAAAGTTTGCGCTAGGGCGTGTTGCGATATTTAGTAAATGACAGCCTTCCTTTCAAACAATTGTAATCTCACCCCCACAGAGAAAAACAATTACGAGCCAGCACACACTTAATATTTTACATCCTTCTAAGAGAAGGATATCAGATAACCTTACCCCTGTAATTGTTAAGTGCTCAGTATGTCCTCACATCACTCTTGCAGACAGTTTTAATTTTTTAAAAACAACTAAGTTTGGAACTAACAAACATTTAAATTGCATAAAGAGAAAGATAATTATAAGAAAACAGAGGTGGCTTGATTTCTGCTAATGAACCTCTGTGTACCCCAAGGAACATTTTAAACTCATTTTATCTTAAAATAGGAAAAACAACAATAATACCGCAAGCTGTCGCAAAAAAAAAAAAGCTTTCTCATTTCTACATAAATAATTAAGTATTTCTTTTCAGAGTAAGAAATAATAGTTCGAAGGAGGCATTTTACCATTCCTTCAGTCTGGCTGCACCCCCCACCAGACCATCGCATACAGAATATTTGGCTGTTGCCGGACGAGCCGCACGGCACAGACCGAGGGCTGTGCCCTCATCCTTATTACACCTTTCCTGCTAATTGCAAGGTGTCCAGACGCCAACCAAGGGACCTGGCTTCCTGCTACATTAGGTAGAAAGTTCAGATAATATGTAGTGTTCATACCTTTCCATAAATTTTTGAAATATTTTCCCTCGAAGACTATCACAAATTTCTTCTATATATGGCTAAAAAGGGTTAAGGAACACAGTTAGTATTTCAGCATACAATAAACTGATGATGCAACACTGCACATTACATATAACTCACGCTATGTAACCACAGCGTTTATTGTGTTTTCCTTGTAGAAGGCTCAGCGAAGCATTTAAGCTACACTGAGCTTTTGGAATCCGAGCAGGTGCCCTGAAGTCAAACACAAAATATTTTCATGAGCTTGGAAACCTTAAATGTTTGCTGGGCAGGAACTGTATGAAACCTGTGTATAGGACCTGACTGTGGGCAACACATTTGACAAAACAGCCACAGTAGTTTGTTTTTTAAGTATATTTAAATACAGCACACAGCCATCTCAAACCCCAGTCCAATTAGTGCCGAGAGATAACTCGAGCAACGTCGTTATCAATTTGTCACTTCACCTAATTGCAGCGTTAAAAACAGTTCACTCAGCAGCAAGAAAAATCAAGCAGGGGCAATCTTCACATTTTGGCAATATATAAAAATAGGTAAGATTATCATCAAAGACATTTAGGCTTATAAACACTCCCATGACTGATGAGGTTCATCATCTGCAAAACCAGACAAACGCACCCAGCTATAAAACCCTGCATATTTCTGAATTTCTTGTCTTGTGTCAATGTGTATTAGGGCTGTAATAACACAAATATTTCACCTCTCGCTTCTTTATTTTCTAAAGTAAATAACACCACAAAAGATGTATAATTTCACAAATCAGCCAGGATGCCATTTATTTTTATATTCAAATGGAGGATATGCAAATCCCATAGTTTCTTTTAAGAATTTAGAATTTTTGAAGGTTTAAAAAAGCACCGCGACTTTAACGGTGCAGAAACTCCTGTTTGGAATGGTAACTTTTGATTGGATTTTGCCTTGTGGAGAGACAGAAAAACATGTGAGATGATACAAACATTTAATTCCACACCATCATCAACTATGAATTAATATACCTTAAAATTAAAGAAAAAGGAAAACTGTTTTCAAAGTTTTCATATTACTGAAACCTTAAGGCAATTTCTCCACTATGCAGTTTGGTTTATCCTGACAGGATGTGCATTGTCCTGATGTACAGAGATTCACTCAAAACCACTTCATGGCTTAAAATTACATAAATTTTAAAGCTATTCTGTTCCTACACCAAGACACAGTTTGCTTTCATAAATGTGCTTTAAAATACTCCAGATAAGAATAGTAATTTGTATTTTTATTTGACTTAGAAAAGCATTCTAATGCCGCTATTACAGCAAAGAATACGTTACCAGTACCATTTTATTCTGTCTCCTTAAATGACATGTACAAAGTCACTTACTGTCAAACAGGTGAAGGAAACTCGAACATTCAGACTGTCTGAGCTCACCTGAAAAAGGCTGGCTGGCACTTGTTTCTTGGCTAAATGTGATTGTACGTGATCTACAGCTTGTTTCGAGAAAGGCTTTTGAAGAAGAAAAAGAAAGATTTCAAACAGCTGGAAATGTCAGAAGGTTCATTTAATCTCTACAGTGCAGTTGCTCTTTTAAACATATAGAAAATACACATACTTCAGCACAAATGGAATAGAGCTTCCCCTAAGTATATTATCGCGAAACATGCAGTAAAACAATTATTGTAAAGCAGAAAGGCAGGAGAGGGGAAGATGAGGAGGAGAAAGGTGAAGATAAAAGGCCAGATGATGCTCCTTTAACAAATTCATGAAAAATCCCATATACAGGGATGGCTCCACAGACAGACGTTGACAAGGACTTTTTACCACGACCAAACCAATAACACATGCTTAACAAAAAATTCCTTAAACCCTTCATCCAAAGCCCCATCCCACTAGGGTAAAACACCCAGAGCATCCCACAGAGCCGCTGGCAGCTCACGATTCTGTGAGTTTTCAGGGCAAGGCTGTTGCTGGGTTGTGGGGAGGGTTGGTTAATGTACGTATACGTGTGCATGTATATAGACACACAAACTGCACTCATTTTCTCTTCTTTTTAAAATAGAGATTTAGTTTAAAGCAATATAAAACAGATAAACCTCCAAATATTTCCTTTGCGTACCACGTTTAATAAAAATTGGCACACACCGCCAATCTTTACACCCCAACAATGCAAAAAAAACCCAAAGCATGCTGAATTCAGTCCAACCCAGTCCTGCGGACTGCAAACCGAAATCCACAGCACTACAAGTATTTGCAGCAACAGCTGCTTCAGCAATAGTCTTAACTGTACTTTCTGAATGCAATAGCACTTTGAGGGTGTGGGATGTGGGGGATACACACGTGTGAACAGGACAGCAGCTCCTTCATTATGTACGTGTCATAAATATGCCGACTTCGGCTCAGACGCTCCTCT
This sequence comes from Pampusana beccarii, assembly GCA_013399365.1. Classification (NCBI taxonomy): domain Eukaryota; kingdom Metazoa; phylum Chordata; class Aves; order Columbiformes; family Columbidae; genus Pampusana; species Pampusana beccarii. Next base: position 1,372,645 of record VWYH01002951.1, on the reverse strand, counting down.
TCAGAATCCAGTTTCTCGTACTCTTTTATCTGCAACACAAGAGAGAAGGATCCATTAGGTGAGCGCATTTCTAACGATTTTTTACTCATTTGGTAGAAGTGGGACTTTGGCTGAAGTTTTATTTTACTTTATCCTTTCCTTCTTTAAGACTTAAAGAAAAAACATCTGCAATACCATAGTTACAGCTGACCCTAGATTTCCCTCCTACCTTAGAACTTTTATGCAGGAAGACTCATTTGCTTTAAACTGTTTTCTAAAATTTGGAAAGGACTGAGCTACGGCAGCGATTCTGCAGGTTTCCTTCCCCTCTGCACTGACCTCGCTCCTCTGACCATCATGAGCGCTGACCCTTTTCTCAGATTATTTCCCTCCGTACTCTGGACTATCCCCAGCACACCAAAACGTGCCCTTTTCCAAGCTCCCGGGCCTACAGAAGGGTTGAAACATTAGGCAGCACAGCCATGGCCCCAGCGTCCTGCTCCAGGGCCACTACAGCAGGCGAATACAGATGTCCAAGAAAAAATTAAAAGCACATTTCAAAATGTTCACACAGCTCAGCTACATGTTGAATTTGAATCCCCAAAGGTGGCTGACAGTTTAATGAACTATATCAAGTTTATTCAGGTGTGCTGTAGGAGGTCCAGGTGAAGCCACAGCAATCCCATAGGGGTAATTTACAGAATAAAACAGAAAATCAGCTCCATTAAAAAAAAACAAACCTCACCAAGACTTTAAGATGTGTTTTGCCTCTACGGCACAATGTATTTTCCCCCACTTCATTCAGATGCTGCTCCTCTGACAGGATGAGCTGTACTCGAGAGCTCCTGAGCGCGGCTCCTCGTGACCCAGACCAATTTATCTTCGAAGGTGGGACACCGTAATTAAACTCGGTGTTTTTCTAGCTGTAGCCCTTTTGTTTGCTGACTATGACAAGGTAACAGTTCTGCCACTATTTGCCATCTGTGAATACTTCCCCCTTGGTACCAACTTATAATTAAAATGATCCAAAACACCTTTGCCAAAGAAACATTTTTTAATTAATGTGATACCGCAAAATAATTAGATGTATAGGAGAAAGTCTGATGTATATCCCACTGTCTTACTTGAATGCAACCTCCTGCCCTCCTATATTTATGTTATTAAACCATCTAAGAGAACGGTGCGGGGGGCTCGTGCAACAGCCCCCACAGCCACCAGCTCAGCGTCTCCCCCACCTGCCCTTACAGGGGGATTTTTAACCAAAGTCCCTTTTTTTTTTGTGGAGCTTCGGAGCAAAGGACAGCGGGTGACGCCATGGGACACACCTCCGCGGTACACGCGCCTGACGTGTTCACAACCTGATTTTACACGTTTGTCAAACGGAACATCGCTGCACCACGCCAAAAAACCACAGCGACAGGCAGAGCCAGGAGTGCCACCGTCCCCAACCGTGACTCGTCTCTGCCCACAGTGCTGCTCCGGACCCGGCGTAACAAACCGAGTCAGCGCGAATTTCAGTGAATTTCACTGAAGAAAAGTGCCTGACAAAGTATCTGTTCAGAAATTAAAATGAAAACGCATTAGTTTGCAAGCATCTAGAAGATTTTAAGAATTTATTTTTTTTTTTTTTCCAAACCAATCTGGATGAATCACTCATCCAGTTAAATGCTTGATCGTGACTTAAGCTGCAGCGATATGAAACCCCTGGAGTATGGAGCCCTTCTATATCCGGAGATTTCTAATGTAGCAATGTACTCAAATTTTCTACATCTAACAAATGCAGTAAGTAAATCAAATATATATACATATATATATAAAAAAAAGCTTCTGAATCTGGTACGTCACAGAAGAAAACACAATGAACCTCTCTTTAAATATCTTTAATGGGATTTTTTGAAAAGTACGTGACAAAGCATTTAAATTCTTTTTAAGCGACACTTCGTTAATAACCTAAAAATACAGTTTTGAATTGTTTCAGAGATCAAGAGGCACCTAAAAATATCTTGCTAAACAATCTGCTGCAACATGCCTTTTTGATTACTTATGACAGTGATATCTTCAGTATATAAAAAAGATGCAAACGACAGTAAAAAGATTCTTCTTTATTGACAGCGAGCATCTAATCGAGTGAAGGAACCATATATTGCTAAGGATTTATCTCCAAACTGATAACGGGCTTAGCCTATTTTGCGGTTAGCCCACTAGCAAGAAAAAAAATTAAATCATCAGTTTAAGAGTGATGCAGACAAAAGGTTATCTCAGGCTGCATTTCTAATTAATCCTGAGCAATGCAGGCTGCCTTTGAAAATGATGTGTGCGTGTTTAACTGAAACCAGCACCTATGGCAGGATTAACTGCAGGTTTATATTTAGAGTGTCACAACCATGACAAGGAATGAATGGAGCGATAAGACTGGAGCAGGGGAGGGCTGGCTGCAGGAATAGCGCTGCTCCTGGGTGCACGCCTGTCTCGGGCACCGTGCCCATCAGCTTCTTCGTTAATCACCTCGTTGACAATGGCACACAACCGACCTTATCGATCTAGAGCCACCTCTGGTATCGCTCTCCTCCATCATTTTGAGGGCGCTTCTGTTCCCTTCTTTGAGGGAGGGACACAGAGACCCGACAGGCTCGCACCGGTGGGTGACATCAGGTGTCACCAGTGACCCCCACAGCACCAGCCAAAGGGACAAAGACACAACCTGCACCAGGAACCACGCTCCAACTTCCGCTCTTTCCGACAGCATAAGATAAAACTGCTTATTTCAGGCTTTCTGCCTTTAGGGAAAATCTTCGCTATATGCAATAGATCTGAATCCACATCTCACATCAGCTACAACAACGAAAAGCACTGGTGTTGCTTGCAGGGCTTTCAGAAAGAAGGAATCCACTGTTGTGATTCCATCGAGAGCTGGCAAACGTTCCTTACCTTAACTTCATCTCCATTTGCTAGCAGAACTACGATTAACCATCATCCTCACAAGATCAAAAGCTTATCCCATTTCTCAAGGACACACCTGACTTAAGGTATCAGAAATATTTAACAAGCAGAGACTGAAATGGACCTAATTTCAACTCATTTCCTATGAGTATTTCAAATGGACCATAGTCAAAGAGTGCATCTTATGACAAAAACATTCATAAACCTAAAGATACTTTAATCTCTATTAGTATTCTTCCCCTTTCCATCATTCTCTCAGTATTTTCCAAGTTATCTCTTGACACATTAATGTAGTGAATTAAGATTTGGTTAAGTGGCTGCTCAGGTAACTCTCTTCCATTGTTTTGTTTTTAATGTATTATGGCTCAAAACTAAACATATTAACTCCTGAAGGACAAAAACTATAACAGTAGCCTTTCAAATGCTCTGTTGTTTGCATTTAATAAAAAGACAAAGTTTCAGTATATGCAAACAAAAGCACTGTTAGAAGTTGAGCTAAGTAGATTTTCCCTGTAAATACTCCATTTTCTAAATTTTAAACATTTGACTAGTAAGAGGGCAAAAAAAATCACCTACGCTACTCTCATAGCACACACTGTAAGAGTCCTGCACCAAATTACCAACAGTTACATCGCTGTTTTTAAAGCCTCTTGAACTACTTTAAAATGATAGTTTTGCCTCTTGGACATGCAATTCTTATTATATAAAATATTGTCTCTTATGAATCAACCATTCTACTCTGAAGCTGAAGTGACTGAGAACAACACCCCCCCTTGTCCATCCCTTTGGCCCCCACAGCAGCGCCTGCACCAGGACCGGGGAGGGACCATCTACCCCAGTTACCCCAGTCTACCCCAGTCTACCCCAGTCCACCCCAGTCCACCTTCCTCAGCACAGACCCAAAACTCAACCAACGGCCACTCACCTCTTCGTAAAACTTCAGCTGAGGGACGGCTTCGTCAATCTCATTCATGCAATAGTCTTTAAAAAGCAAAAATCCTGGAAAGAGAAAAAGTTTTAAAAAAAAGAAAAAAATCAGTAAAAATGTCTCATTACTGTGGTAACTTGTAAAAAAGGATACAAACCCACCCGGGTACTGTCGCGCATCGGATACACTGGTTAAGTCTCCCTGACTGTCAGGCAGCTCCACAGTATTGGGAACAGAAAAGGACCATAAACCTCACTCACCTCCCATTGCTATATTAAACAAATTTCAGTTTCTCCTGCTGTGAATTTTATGAGATGTTTACATAACGCACCAAAATATCCCATTCCTCTTCACGGATCACATTGTGTCTCTTTTTTTTTCAGAGTAAAACCTAGACAGTATTCACCTTTTGGTCTTCTGAAACAGATTTACCTACTTTTTATTGATGAAAAGCAACCTCCTCTACATTCTGATTTTTACAATAACTGCTTAATGTTACCTCTAATAGTTTTTATAGCACAATAAATTACATCAGGGTCTTTATAGTTCCTTTGCGAGTAATTTAAAGCACGACCTCCGCAGCCTGTTGATGAGTGTTTTCCATTATAACCATTTTCATGCTTCACCTCATGAAGCCCCATCCCTGCATTCACCCAGCTGGTACCTGCTGCCCGTTCGCTTTACCTGGGCATCTGTTGTCTCAGCTAATAATGGTCTGAGTTATCCGAACGTGCTTTCAGTTCGCTGCAGCGGGCAATACCTTTCCTTATTTAGCATTGCTGCGTCCGCACTGAAATCTCACCCAGCTTCGGGAGGTGAGACCACAGAAATGTAAACGAAAATCCCAAAGCCAGCGGGAGGAGGCAGAGCAGCCGACCGGGAACCGCTCCATCCCGCTCCCAACCGCACGAGAGAAAATGCCCCTTTTCAACCTAATATATATATATACATATATATACATATATATACACAAGAGCCTTCATTATTTTTTAATTAAGATGCCATTGTAATTTGAACTTACAGCAAAATTATACTACCGACAAAAGTTGCGTATCACAGAAGGCTCAACTAAGAAATAATACAACTGCCTACAACATCCCATGCTTTCCAGAGGATATGATTTTTTTAAAAAATGCAAAACTCGCTTCATGTGCTACATAATCATTTCATTGTCTGTGTACAGGAGAGCATTTAACTGTCAGTTATGAACATCACGACCTTTGAACTCACTGCCAGCTAATTTTATCAAAGAAATAATAAAAAACCCCAACCAACTACTCAGAGCAAACCCGTCAGTTGCAGCAGACAAAGCAACACTCATCAGGCAAATAAAAGCTTTAATTTCTGTATAATGAAAACATCTATCAGCTTCTTGGTAGCCCCTCTAGCTGTATCTGGATCCCAAGCTAAATATCCTATGGGAAGAGCTTGCCTTCCCGAGGTCCCTGGATTTATTTGGTCACAATCAGATACAGAAAAGAGATTATGACCAGACAACTCCTACACTTCACTTGACTCATTTAACTGCACAGGATGATATTCAGAAAATTATTGAAACTGGGGTTTGTTCTCTAAATAAGGACAGAAATCTAATTAAGAGATTCTCTTATGAGATTCTCCAAACCTTCTCATCATTCTCAAAGAGAATCATTCTTGAAATATTCTATAAACAAGCGTGCTTTTTTGAAAACAAACAAACCAACCCCAAGCTTTCTATCCCTTAAAAGCAATTTGCAATTAGAATGCTTCTCCACTCCCCTTTTTTTTTGTTAAGGGCTTGTGCCAAAACCAGCCAAAAAAGTCGCTCATCTCCACACCCCCATAACCAGCACCTCCCAAACGCGACACGAACCCGGGTTTGGGAATGAAACCAACGCTTACGGAACGGAACCCAACTCATGAACAAAACAGCAGCAGCACCGAGCAAAATAATGCTGAATTGACTGAACTTTTATTTGCACGACGCACCAAAGAAGATTAGAGCCATGTAATTAAGAGACTGAAGAGGGGCACAACCAGCGCTGAATGCACTGAAAGAAAAATCCCTGGCGTGGTCCCAGCGACTGGCTGGTTCCCAAAAAAACCCACAAACAACAACAACACAACCGCACAAAGACAACTGCGGGAGGAGCGTAAAAATATACCAACACTAATTTGCAACGATGCCATGCCAAACATTTTAGGTCTGTTTAATGTTTTCCAAACTTTTTAATGCAATTATGGCAGAGGAAGAACAAGTTCCCGAGAGCACAGCCCACGTCGCACCCCAGTTCTTCTTTAAACTGCACTGCTGGGCAAAAAACTGGAGATGTGCAAACCAAGAAGTCAGAAACTTCTACAGATTATTAATGTGGTCTTACTAAGTTACAGTCATATGAATTAATACTGAGAAAATGCCACTAGTCAGGTTACGCATTGCAAGAGGGGAAAAAAAAACAGAAACACTTGAAAAGGTCAGTAGCATCCCAGAAGAATATTACTCCAGCACTTGGGGAGTGTTTAACACATAAATCAGAGCATCAGCTTTCATCGACTAGCCATCATTGTCTTTTCAGAAAAAACACATTCCCTGTTAATAAACACTGTTTGATACCAGTTGAGCTGACGGAAAAGTAGATATTTCTAGTTTCCTCTGAAGAACCTATGGACTGGCAGCATTTATGTACATACATTAAAATGCACTGTATACACACATGCAGCTTGTGTAGTCAGCCAAACCCCAGGATTTCACATGGACTAACATCCCTTGACAGATAAGTTTCTAATATTATATTTTTAAAGATACGCTCCAAACAAACCATAAGAAGGATCTTATACCATAAGCTTTCCAAGCAACGGTTTACATTTTGTGTGTAAACTCTCCATTTAAGAAGTCCTGTTCTCCAATTTTTATCTTTTTTTTGAACGATTGGCCTTAAGCCATCACCTCTTTTACAGCACAACTGCAAATGCAGGTAGGAGACACTTGAAATCTTGCCACTGTCCTGAATTCAAACAAATCCAATTCCAGCTTCATGTTCTCCATACTGGAAGCGTTTCTGGTTCAACCTCCCGTTATATCAACAGATTCTGCGCTTCCACCGCAGCAGAAAGGAAACCTCTTCTCCTACTGATGTTCTTAGATTGAGTGAAAAATTATTAGCCAGGAATTGCAGCTCTCGGATAATAGCGAAACTAATTGACAGACACAGCATTGAATAAGTGACGGGAGTTTGAAGAAGTTCAAGGAGAACTGACAAAAAGCACAATACGCAGAGTTAACTACACACGGAAAAATAAGACCCAAGAACAGAAAGCAGGAATTAAAAAAATGATAGCGTTAAGTAACACATTAAAGGAACCAGCAATTATTTATGAAATAAAGATGCTGACAGCTTTTGCTGTAAAGATTTCTTCTAGACTACATAATTTCTGCAACAACCAGACCACTAGTTGATAAGGGATGGGGGGGATGGAAATTAAAGAGCTTTTTTCTGGTAACACCAAAGCAATGGATGATCCCAACAGAACACACATGCGAGTGCCAGACAGCACCCAGCTCCAAACCTCTGCTCGCCCAGGTTCTGGACAATATTTTATCTCCATTATCTTTTTTACAAACAATCCTGTATCGCCAAATGCCCTTAATTGCACTAACTCCAGCTACCAAGACAAAATGTCCTTCAGGGAGGGATTAAGCCGACTCCTGAGGTTTGCAGCTCAGTCTGAACGGGACACTCGTCACCAAGTGAGGACGGGGAGATGCGGGAGCACCGAGCGAGCGATGGGAACGTTCCCAGGGGTTGTCCCCAACCAGACCAGGTCCCCTTCACAAGCTTGGAGGGGACAAGAAGGGGATTAAGGTAACACATCCCTTAAAAATAACATAATTTTTCCTTCAATATTTATGTCAAATAATTCTGGTTTTCTAACATGATTTCAGAAATTTCGCAGATGCCCTGGTCTGATGCAAACCCAGGTCTCTGCTCCCAAGGGACAAGCACCAGGACAAGAGGAAACGGCCTCAAGTTGCACCAGGGGAGGTTGAGGTTGGATCTGGGGAACAATTCCTTCCCCAAAGGGCTGTAGGGCATTGGAACAGGCTGCCCAGGGCAGTGCTGGAGTCACCATCCCTGGAGGGGTTGGACAGACACGGAGATGAGATGAAAAGCAGAACCTTCTCTTACAGTTTTAATAAAGAAATGCTGCCCTTTCCACTTGTAGGGATTAAAGCTGCCTTCTCATTTGACAGTTACTTGTAATTTTCCTGCCCTAACCCTATCAGTGTTATTAAAGCAGGATGCGCCAGCCAGCCCTCGGCCTCCTCCTGCCGTCTAAAGGTCACCCCTGCATTCCTAACGCCGAATCTCGATCCTCACAACGACGGCAATTAACTGAGAGCGAGAAATAATAAATTAAAAAAAAAAAAAAAGGAACTCCATAATAAAACAAACCTCAGAGAAAACTACTTATCTAACTGGAATTTTATTAGTATCTGATTCAAATATCCTTTCAACAGGAGTAAATAAAAATCTTATTAAAGCAAACAGAAGTGACTAGGTAAGACAACACAGCCAAAAATAGACACATTTAGCCCTGATGTCAGTGTTCACAATGCCGCTGATTGAAAGGAAGCTGCGTTTATTTACAGCAGACCTGAACGTGGTCCAAAATGCTGATGTAGACTCTTTCTAGCAGGCAAAATAGCAAGTCAGAAAACAAAAATATCACGCTCTTTCCAAACCCTAACTAAATGTGCTGTGTATAAATTGGAATAATGACAAACAAATCAGTAGCGACGTCTGCACCAGGATCAGCACCGGCTCCTCCTTGGCTTTTCTGCTGGAAAATGACCATCCCTCCCAATATGCTATCTCATGTTTTGTCCCATTTTATTTTATTTGTGTTAAGCAACATAACAAACCCACCATCGGTACCAATAACAGAGCTGGGTCTCAGATACAAAAAGTTCAGGATAGAGGTCTGTTATTAAACCATATAAAAACTGCAATTCAAACCAGCCTGCAGTTGTTACAGAACACCCAGTCAAGTTCAAAATCGTGTTCTGTATGGCACACACATCCAGTTGCCATAGCACAGGATAATAAAGAGCATCCAAAAGCTCCAGAATTAAGAGAACCACCAATTTCCTTGCTCGGGAACAAAGAGACTTGCTACTACCAGGGCAAACCAACTGCGTAGGAACCACAGCTCTGGCAAGGTACAAAGCCACAAAAATCCTCGCAGCCCAGAAGGCACCACAGATTTCACTGCTTTCCCTTCCAATTAGTAGTTATTTGTCCTTAGCCTGTTTTTCCTAAAAAAAAAACCAAATATGAAATACATCATAACAAATTAACATATTCCTGTGCATAAAAAGCAGCGTAAAAGAGCAAATATTTCACAGGACTTGCATACAACGGGGAGGAGTGCAGAACAATTTCCCTAGAACAGAATCAAACCGAGCTCAAAATTAGCCTGTAAGTTGCCAGGCAGCTTGTTTAATGATGTCTGTAAATCATTATATGAACATAAACTTTGGCTAAAAGGTTTCAAAGTGCCTTCGAAGGAACTCCTTATTCCCAGGTGTATTTTCCATTAGCTTTTCACCGGTGAAATCACTAACACTTGTTAAAACTTGGTCCCCAATACCTGTGCGTGCCCTGGATGCCACATGAGGAGCAGCAGCCCTAGATGGACCCGATGGAGAAATATTCCCCGTTTCTGTGTCAGCCCTCCATCCAGGCTCACACGGTAAAGGATCTGAAGCGGCTCACAGACCGACCCACTGAGAGCATTTAGTTATTGCTGCGCTCCAAGGCCCGGAGGGCACTTTGGGTCACGGAAGCTACATTTCCAAAAATGAAGAGTCGCACAACAAACCCCTTCCAGCTCCACCGGGAGCTCAGCGCCTTCAAAGGGCAGGACCGGCGGCTCTCACGGTGTCAAGTGGTGGCACAATTCAAATGATAAAAGGAAAAGGAAAAGAAGAATGTGCTCTATTTTTAACACAGAGCTGTAAATCATTTAAAAAAAAAAAAAGTGATGTCTGTGCTTCACCCACTGCAATTGCCACCGGATCCTTGCCTCAAAAAAAACCTCACCATGTATCAGCCTAAGACTCTCATGAAATGTACCTCTGAATATTGAGCATGCAATACATCATTCTGGAAGAAAAGGATGGGGAAAACTTGTACCTGAAGCACATTTAGTACATCTCTTTCATGCTCTACTCTCCCTTAACGTGCTGAATTCCAGTCGACTGAAGATCTATACACATGTTGAAAGTGGAGTATCAAAGGCATTCAACATATCAAAGGTGACAGAGAAAAGAGGGTTGAACATAAGAAAAAGAACCTCTAAAAGACCGAGGACGAATATCACCAAATATATGTAAAAATATTCTACTTTCTAAAAGGACAACTAACTACAGAATTGAAGCATTTCAATTCAATCAGTTATTGCAAAGAATGTGATTAAATTCCTTCACTAAAGCTCATCAAGAAATACACAGGACTTGAGGTTTTGTTCTGTTTTTCACTTGTAAATAGAAGAAACTCCCACTGCTTGTGCAAGTCCTATTAGTAGCTACTAGCAGGCTATTAGCAAGCTAACAAGTATTAGCAGCTTAAAAACATCATGATGGTTGGTCATTAGTTATTGTATCGGTTCTTTCCCCACATCAGAAGAATATTCAGCCTCTATGACGGATGTGGCAGCTGTTATTTTCTTGGTCAGTGTTTTTCCATTATACAACTTTTTAAAATTACTTACATAATGCAAGCCAATAGCCCTTTATTACTGAGAGGCACACTATTTCTTTTGACGTGCTCTCAGCTATGAACTGCTCACTGTTACAAATAATTTAACACACAGAGTACAGTGGGAGGTGTATTTCTGCTTCTTGGAAAGGGCCTAGATCGGTGTGCGTTTTCTCTTGGGGGAGAGGGAGGCGACAGGATCATTTGATGAAGACAGGGAATGATTTCACACAGAAGGGTGTTCCCAAGTCTCTTCACCTCAGCAAGTACTGCTCGGGATCTCAGCTGCTGTACAGGATCAAACTGTTCTGCAACAGCATCTCAGAAGACATTGTACTGTGGTTAGAATCAAAACACAAACCCAGTAGTACAGCGCTTAGGTAAAGGGGAGCAAAAGCGCTACAATAACAGCGACAGAGCGCAGATGATTCTCGTGCATGAATTTTAAAGCCTTCCCCTGGTTCACTCCAAGAACGCTGCAGAGAGCTGGGGGTTCAGAAACAGATGGTTCTACTTCTCTTCAGACTTTCCCCCTCTAATAAAAAAGAAGAAAAATATATTGCCAGAAGTATCTAGAAACATCAAGAAACTGTTTTGCATTTTTCTGAAGCTACCCATCCAACCAGTGCAGACACGCACAGCTCGTTTGAGAGCAGAACACTAGGGAGGAGCTGGCTGGACATGATGTTGTCAGGGGAAAACGCCCAGGAAAGGGTGAAACAACTGCCCTACATGGGAACTGCTCTGTCCCCACGGGGCCTGAGGGTCCTGAGCTCGGACAGAACGTCATTCACCTCCCGACACTGCACCGAGGGACGTCCTGCTGCACGAACCCTGCAAACCTGCACCGGTTCCCCAAGCGGCTTGCAAGTTGTATTGTGCATCGTTCTGCTGTAGGACAGATATCGGTAGAGAACAGTAAAAGCATCTGAAAGGCTTATAGTGAATATCCACGTTTGTTCTCCGCTCTACAAATGAATTAATGAGATAACTGACAGCTAGAGCTCTCCAGCTTTTCTTCTCTGCGCCTTTCTAACTGCTCTATCTCTTGAAAGCATTGCTGAAAGTTAGAAGACATAAGCTTCTGGAATTTAGATTCCACTTACTCATCTCCTGGTTTCTGAGCTTTTCTCCTGTTCCTAATGAGTTATCCCACTGAGATGAATAAGTAGCACTGGCAGGACCAGAGAATCTGCTTTATTAGTAGTACAGAGCTATGCAAGTAAATCTCATTAAAGTTGTTATTATGCCACGTTACAGACACGGAAAACTAATATTTACATTTCATAGTGGTGTTCAGAGGCTTAATTGGTCCATGAATTGTTTCAAGACATGTTGATAAAAACTCCATGGGAGTGCAACTGTTTTGGATTGACTGAGAAATTGCTGGGGGAGCAGGAGGGGGAAATCAAGGTTATAGCCCATCACTGCTTGTACACAAGTAGGATATTCTGACAGAAACGGTTTTAGAAAGCTAAAGTGTGAACAAGCAGATAGAAAACACTATCTTTGGTATGGAAGTCTCTTTGCACCATATTAAGGATGGTTTTATAATGTTTTAGCCATGCTGCTGCAAAGAGAGCTGGAAGGAAAGGCTGGAGACTCATCAGTGTGGGAGATTGCTGCCGAAACCTCGGCTGAACAGATCCCCGAGGGATCGTCTGATCCGAGAGGAATGAGATTGCATAGGTGCTTCCTGGGGAAAAACAAACCACCCGACGGCATGGACACAAAGTCACCGCAGACTGGGTACCACCGGCTCGGGGCTCCCTGCCTGGAATGGGTTTTTGCTGAAAACTTAAGACATGGAAACACGCAAGTGAAATTTCATTCAAATCATTTATCATTTGTTATCTCTCTATATGTATTATATTCATTATCCATCTTGCTCATTTTCTCTCCTACAGCACTACTTCTGGCATTCAAAATCTCCAGTCCGCATGGAATTCCTGATAATCTGACCTAAAAGCTGTGTAATTACGCTGCTCTGCTGGGATAAAGACTATTTTTCCACATGACTTAAATCTTCTAAAAATATACAGTATATAAATGCTAATCACAGAACATGTATCAGCATGTATATACCATTCATTAGGTGAAGTTCCAGATGATATGATATATATTTTTCCTATTTTAAAGTTCAGACTTAAAGTGAAAGTCCACTGGGAAATCATACAACTGAGTATCCTCAACTCCTCCACAAAGAAAGGCTTGGGATTGTATCAGGCTGCATCCCAACAAAGAAATGCTCAGTTATATATGATCAGAGGAAAAACTAGAAAGAATACATGCATTTTTTTACAGTGACTTTGGATACTATTTGTCCCTGGCATATGAGACAGACACCTTCTTAAAACTGCTTGCAGGTAAAACACACTGAAAATCACAGCAGGAAGCTTCATCAACATCCCTCTGAACGATCTTCAATGTAACTCATGCAAGTATCACCTTTATTTTCCCACAAAATAAAAGTATGCTGAAAGAAATGTACCTTCCAGTAACACTTAAATTATGACATAAAAACTAGATCTTAAACCTAACACTAATTCAGTGGAAAAAAACTGCACACAGCAAAACAGAGCGAGTGTTGTAGGAAGGCTGGGAGTGCAGATTTTCCCTCGCTGTCCGCACCCCAGTCCGACCCAAGAAGAGGATTGCTGTAAAGGAACAGCTCCGCTGTGAAATGCCTTGCAGTAATCCTTTCTGTTTCGGTTTACAATCACACAGTTTCCGACACCTACTTGTGGTTTGGGTTTTTGTGCTGTTTTTAAGCGATCAGACGAACCGTGCAAGGAGAGCGCGGGTTCACCAGACTCACGAAGGCCTCCTGCAGATTACCCACAATCCAGGGTTTAGGCTAAACTTCAACTGAAAACACCAACTAACACGAGAAAGAAGATGATCAGTCTTCGAACAGTATTTTAAATATAATTTTTTGTTCATATAGTTACTTCCTAATTTTGACGGTGGCTACTTCTGCCTGGTGGCTCCCAGAAAAGGAACCCCAGACTAAAACCACTTGAACAACCAACCTGCCTCTTGCTCTTACAGAAAAACCACCAAACTAGCGACTACCGTATGGCTGCTCATCATTTCACATCAATATACCAGAACTGAGTAAAACTATCACAGTGCTACAAGTCTCATGAACACTCTCAAGGCAGAAGTCCAAGGCCATGGCACTTCCAATCATTCAGCACTTAGATCGGTAGCTAACGGATGCCCCTGGCTGGCTTGGCCTCTAAAAATACTCTCAGTTTTTAAAGACGCTTTTGCGCAGGTCTTTGCACAGCCCTTCCTGCTCCTCTGGAAGGATCGAGGACCTCGATCCGCCCCCGTGGGGACAGGGACCACTGCCCCATCCACCCGTCCCTCCCGACCCATCGCGAGCGACTGGAAGCGACTGGAAGTGCCTGGAAGCAAGATCTGCGCCTCGTTTTGTCATCCCCTGCTCATTTACTGGCCAAAAACACAAGTGCTTCTCTTTACTCCCAACTAAGTTTTATTGCTTTCATTGTTATTTCCTCAGAAGACTATTTAATTAGTTCAGAATGCCAACAGCACACAGATCTTATGCTTAAATTAAACAATAGCTTAAATAATGCCCTAGGGAGGTACTTTTCCCAGTCTGTTATTTTTAGGTATCTCGGGGAGCGCAGTGCGCTGTGCTACCACACCGGCAACAGAAAGAGGAAGAGCAAGAATGTTTTCTCAGCAGACTTGAAGTCAAGATCCATCTAATGATTAGCATCAAAATTCTGAAATAATCAAGTATGATGGGTCCATAACTAGAGAAACAAACAACAGAAAGCGTGATTCATTGCCCTAAAAAAAAGAAAAAGAAAAACAACCACCTCTTTAGCTGTTCTCACCCTAGTTTGTTAGGGGTTTGAGGGTTGGTTTTTTAATTCTTTTTTCAACAGAAAGCTGTTACTGACAAAGCTGGAGGAAACAGCAGCCAGAGCGGTCAGAAACGTCCCTCCCCATGGTCACAGGTTGTCTGTGCAGAAGGAACTATAAACCAGACCAAACGCTCATCTGCTCTGGAAACTCAGCTCAAAAGCGACCAGAATACATGCCAGCTATACTTAGCAGCATGAAGGAGCAGAGAAGATGCGAGAGCCCCTCACAAGACATGCGTGTGTAGGAAGAAGCACTGATACAGATGGCAAAACGCTCACCCCGGCTGGGAAGACCTCCAACTGGGAGCCTGCTGATTTAAGAGGATATAAAAGACAGTTAATGAATCACCCCAGAAAGATCATTCCTCACTATACATAAGTGGATGGTAAATAGGAAAAAAATAAAGTTTGTAACTTGTTATGTCAACTACAAGGTTTTTTAATTGGCTCTTTTTACAAGTGTTATTTTTCAAGAAAATGAACCAGAAATTAGATCCAACTTCAGAGGGAAAAAAACGCAAGTTACTCACTAGGCAAGGTGAAAAGCTTATATTTCGGTACGACCAGCTGCTGAAACAGCTAAAGTATGTTCTGTTCTCATCTTTCCCAAAGACCCAAACCCAATGGCTCGGTGTAACAGATGAGAAACTGAGAAGGATGAAGACAAACTGCTGTGTCCCACCAGCTTCCGAGCAGTCACCAGAGAACCCAAGGCTGGACCTAAGCCAGGCACTGAAGTCGTAGGATGCTTTACAGCCACATCCCAGAACTTCCAAGCCAACTTTATTCACTGTCTACCAGGTAGATGCAATTTGGCAGAAAGTCCAGTGTCAGACGTAAGTCACTGAACTATAACCGGCAACGAGTTTGCTCCAAAGCATTTAACTTTAATGCCCACGATAAGCCTGTTCTAAAGTAACACTATGACCTAATTTGCTCCCTTTAACACCCGGCAGTGACGCTCGCTGCAGCGGACCCCGATCCGCCCAGCACTTACAGCTCCTTCCAAAACTGCTCAAAAATCAGCGTTTTCCCCAGCGCGCCCACCCCCAATGCGAGGGAGCGGGACAAGGGCTCCACGAGCAATCCTAAGGCTGCCGGGAACCTGAGTGGATTCCGCATGTAAATAACGCATGTTCGAGACCAGAAAAATGTCTTTTTTTTTTTTTTTTTTCTAAAGCAAACACATAATCTGGTGTTGAAGCAAACAGGATGTGGTAAAAAGAAAACTAGCTAAAGGTGGTTACACACTCGGCCCCGAGACAGGCTGTACTTCCCCATGAAGCTTCTGCTGTGGAGGAAGCAGCTTCTGCGGGAACAGCCGGCTGCCAAAGCACTGCCAGAGCGTTTTTCTGGGCAGCTCCATTATCTTCACGTCCTCTGACTCATTAGGCGATTTCTTAGAGAGTTTAAGATCATTCTGGAGCGTCGCTCCTGCAAACGGTCCTGCCATCTTCAAGAGGGGAAGAAGCCTTCATAAAGAAAAGGATGTAAATAGAGGACACACACTTGTTTGTGCAAATCTTGCAAAGCCTCCTGGCCATCTCCATCCCCAGAGCGCTGCTGCCTCGCTGCTCGAGGTTCCTGCTCTTACGCTGATCCAAAAGGGCACAACAAAGCTTTTGGTTTCCAAACCCAAGCTGCCCATTCAATCCCTTGCAGTTGCACAACTAGGGGAGGGAATTTGGGCCAATCTTTTACAGGGGGACCTGGAAAGCACGGAGCCTAGAAGGATTTAAGGGCTCACTAAGGATAAAGACTTGCAGCTGATAAGATCAGCACCATAATTAGACCTACTTATAGGAAAACATCCAAAGAGAACGACTCCATATAGGACATCAGAAAGCGTATAGGACATCAGAAAGCCTCGTATCACACAACTGAGCAAAGCCCTGGTTTTTACATTTGAAAGAAGGATGCTGAAAAAAAAATGACCTGGAGCTGTAAGAAAGAATTGTGGTCTGGGAAAANTGAAAAAAAAAAAAAAAAAAAAGTTTAACAGTCCTCATCTAAATTGCTTGCCAAAGGAAAAACTCTGTAGCTTGATGGGAGTTTTATGATTAGTACACAGGGAGAAAGGATTGCATAATGGATGGCTTTAACTGAGAAAATAA
Source organism: Pampusana beccarii (assembly GCA_013399365.1). Lineage (NCBI taxonomy): Eukaryota > Metazoa > Chordata > Aves > Columbiformes > Columbidae > Pampusana > Pampusana beccarii. Next base: position 1,356,042 of record VWYH01002951.1, on the reverse strand, counting down.
CAGCACAGAAGAGGAGCAGCAAGGAGATGAACCAGGAGAATTGCAGCTCCTGATCAGAGACTTTGGACTCAGGCAGACCTAAACTCCCCTGAGCAGGTCCAGCCTCAGCTGAGGCCTCTCCATGTCCCTGCCATACAGAGAGAGAACAAGAGTAAAAAGGTGATTAGACTTTTAATTACCTCACCACATTTTCACAGCTTTATGCATAATGCTTGCCTAAAATTGAAGGTACTATACCACAAGCAATTATGGTAATGTCTGGAAACAGAACTAATTTAACGACACAGAACAAGCTAGAAAACGCAATAAAATTTAAATGAACAACCACAGTAAGGAAATTTAGTATTTTCCAGTGCAATGCAAAGTCTTCTGGTAAAAACACTCATGTTTATCTCTAACCTTTTTTTTTTTTCTTCTATTCTAAATCCTTCTTGAGAAGAAAGCAGCTTCAGAAGAAACCGAAACTCCAGCAAAGGGGTCACAGCAGAGCTCTGCATTTCCAGGTACCAGAGGGCAAGTGCTCCTGTGACTGCACCCAGGGGAGAGGAAAAGACTCTGCACATCAGCGAATGACGCATCTCGAGAGGTGCATCTCGAGATCGGGGGAGAAACTCATCTGTTCATCAAACTCTGGGCTCTAAAATTCCAGGGTCCATGGCTACCACCATGGGGAAAAAAGAAAGATAAAATCCTCCCAAGGCTACAGTTACTTGACTATAATTGCTATAACTTATGAAAATAACTGTAATAGTTCTTTGGAACCAACTATTAATGAAAAGTATTCAATTACATAGACATATCAATTACATATAAGTTGTTATGTTTTACTTCTTTTTTTTTAAAAAAAGGAGAAGAAAAAAAAAAACCAAACAACAAACAACTTCTTCATTTCCTTGCCCCCAAAGAGAATCAAACAGTTAAGGTCAGCCTGTGTTCTGTGTTTGGTTGCTCAAAATTCCGCTTGTTTTGCAACTGCCACGCTATAGCACAATATTAATGACTCAGCACAGACATCTAAAATGAAGCACATACTTAAACACACCAGAACAAGCAAACATGGTATCTATGCATTTAGAGTACGATGGTTTTGGCCAGAAAAGTCAAAGTTTCTAAGCACAAAGATACAGGCCACAATTTGCTAACAGAAGGGAAAGCACCATGAGACTTCTATGAACAGATACTTCGGACCGGGATTTCCACAACCCTCTTTGTACAAAGCTGTGTATGAAGCACACGTACCTCAACCCACTCCTCAAATCTACTGGATAAAGATTTCACAAGCCCACCATTCCCCTGCTTTACTACCCATCCCACTACTAAAATGGTTTTATTCATATCCAGGTGTTGGGTTTTTTTTTTTCATTCACATGTCAAGCCCCTGGAAAATTAACTAATCTCATCATTTCTGCAACCGCTTTTCTGGTTTTGAGCACTGTTCAACCGCACTTCTCTCTTTCTCAGGCTACATCACCCCTATTTCAATACTTCCTCGCAGGTCACATTGAGCAGACGGCTCGGTGAGCTCTGCTCCTTCCCACCACTCTTTCGTGGACCCTTTCCAGCAGATCCACGTACATTTTGCCACCCCGTGCCAGGATGGACACAATATTCTGCCAAAAGAGGACTACTTGACATGCCTCACTGGCTACAATCCTGATTTTTATATTTGGTTGTGTGATCCAGCTGAGACAGTACAGCCCATGGCTCACTGACAGCCAAGGTAATTAAACGTCCACCTGATAAATGGTTCTCCACCCTGCGTTTGTGCCATTACTCCAGTGCAGGTGCAGAGGACGCTGCTTGTTTTAACTGCATTTTTAATTTTAACTGCATTTTTCCCCCCCCTCTCTGGTCTATGGAAATCTTTTGTCATTCTGTCCTTGTCCCCAGGGTGGACAAGCAGAATACAGAGGTTCTTCACCCCAGCATTGCCACTGGGAACTAAAACGCTGCAAGGTGGCTGATCCCTGGCATTGTTTTGCACACATCTGTCCTCGCTCACATAGAAGCTCCGATATCTGTCCCCCAAGCCAATTTTCCTAAGGGTCTCGCTCCCTGCACAGAGCAGTTTCACCCAGGTCACACCTCCCTGTGCTGCCAGCAAGAACACGATGTCAGACCATCAAGACAACGCATACAGTATCTTTTCTACTACTGTTCCTTTTATCAAAAAGGCTTATTACCCTTGCAGGGAAAAAAAAAAAGTTTAACTGATGTGACACATCATATTGTTGACAAGGCCATACCAAGTAATACAATTTTCTCCTCGATGTTTCAAAATAATTTAATTATTTTCCCAGTAGTTTTCCAGAATATGAAATTGATAGATTGTCTTGCTTTGTCTTCTTTCTTTTCATGACATTTTATTTTACTGAAGGCCTTTGTTTTATCAAGTCCTGTCCATATTCCAGTGTTCTTCAGATCATCCATAACACTGATTTTTCAGCAGTTGCTACAGAGAACAGGCAGGCAAGACAATCTTTAAAATCTTTACGTGAATAACACTGAAATATGACTTACCAATTTTCTGATGAAAGATCTTGTCGAAGGTTAATTCGCCCCTTTCCTCAAGGTATTTCTGCATAACACTGCGGATACTGGAGGAAAAAAAAAGAAAAAAAAACAAAAAACAAAAAACAACAGTTACTTGAAACTACTTCTTTTCAACCAGACCTTTAACATACTTTGGAGAAAGGGTCACTAAAATGAAACATTAATGCAAAGACTCATGGACCAGCAGAGCTCAGAGGACCATGGCCACCAAGCCCGGAGCCACGTCACAAACACACAGCGACTGCTGAATTCACAGAATTCACACTGCAAATTCTTTTATGAAAATTCAGTCGCCACCTACGAATACCTTTCCAGACACCACCTTACATAGCCTGAAATTATCCTTGCAGCCTCAATACCGTGGAGTTTCTTAAGATTTTTTTTTTAAAGGTTCTTTGAGTTTGAGGTACACAATAAATATCACTTTTCCCCACTGTAAATATCATTATCCAGTATAGAGTACTAGTAATATTAGTGCCCATTCAGTGTAGAAGACATGTAACTTTTACACTTCAAGTTTAATATATCAATAGCCTACACCACAGTGCGATGCTGCTAGAATTCCTCTTCAATAATCTGTACTTATCTGTTATAATAAAGTTTGAAAATAATGCAACTGAGCATAAATTTGGTGAAAAAAATAAAATACATTGGTGACTGCACACATTTCCCTTCGTAGTATGCCACTAGAGAAGCAAGAGCAGCCCAGTTTAAAGGACAGTTTAAAGGCTCCCAGCCTTTCCCTGGGTTTGCCCAGGGGGGTTTGATCCCAGTTAGATATTACAGGTTGAACGGAAGGGTACAGGGCTGGCACTGGGAACTGGAGTACCAAACGTTGGGTGTTTTTCCTCAAAAACAAAGCAAGGAGGCTGCAGGCAGAGGCCCAGGGCCCTGCCCGGCAAAGGCCCAGGGCCCTGCCCGGCAGAGGCCTGGGCTGGTGCGGGGGTCACCACACTTCCCAGGGGACACCCTCACCATCCTTCACTCCTGTGTTCTCACACCAGGTTCGAGCTTGCACCATGGAAAATAAACGTGCAAGTCAATCAAAGCTACATCAGGCTGTTAACACCGCAATTGCCATCCATCATTCCAACAATGAGCCAACAGAAGCTCCATTAGGCCTCTGGCTTGGCTGCAGAGCACTTAACATCTACTTCGCCTAATTTGTAATGTCACAATCACTCATTTAAACCACATTAACAAAGATTTCCTTTATTTGTCAAGTAACCTCAATATTCATTTTAATATAATGCCTATAAAAATTTCATATGGGCAACAATACAAGCACATAAATTTTAAAATCAATGCAGCCCAGCAGTACTGTGCCTTGGTAAACTGTATTGTCATAGTATTAAGTCAAAGCTCCACCAGACTTTGTATGTTTCCAGTTTTAAAACTGATACTTACATATGTACTATTTTTTTAAATAAAAATAAACACAAATACCCTGTACAAAGTACTCATGCCCTACACAAGATTGTTAAATATCACTCACGTTTCTGCAGAAGACTGAACACCTAATCCTTGTAACGTGTGGACTCTGAACTACTTCACGTCAGGAAAAACTGAACAGGTCAGTCCTCATGGACAAGTTTTAACATTTTCTAGAGAATAAAAACTACATTTCTGTGGTTATTTTGTTTATTTCTCTTTTTTTTTTTCCTGAAGCCTCTCCATGAACAGTTACTTGTGCAGTTCTGGGTCCTGCACCCCTGTTCTCAGTAGAACCCCAAAAACTGCAGAACTCCCCAGGAGTCCATCACCAGAGCTGCCAAAAAACCTCACAAATATGAACAAACTTCCACCAGCTTTGATGGAGGAAAGTATTTGCACTCCAGCCCAAATGAGGGCCTGAGGCACAAAGTCTGTACGACTATAATAAAACGTCTATAATAAAAGCCAAGAAATTAACTCAAAGGCCCCGAACCCCAATGTACGAAATTATTCTATTAATAGTTTTTAACATCTCAACGTCCCACATGGAACACACACCTATGAACACTGCGACTCAAAGCGAGAACTCTGGAAGCTAACCACCACACCAAGTTAAAGAAGAATTGGAAGAGCTAAACATCATTTATCAGGTTGCAGACTATGAATTATTCAGTGATGAACCTGCTAGTCTTTTTATTTTTTCATCAAAACCTATGTCTGCTTTCTGTGTATTTTAGCATGATAAATTAAATACCAATTTCAAATGAGGAGGAAGCAGTAAATAGAGATCATGTTCTGTACTTGGGAGAAGCAAGGCAGTAAAATAAAATTTATCATATCATTGACAGAATTACAAAATTTGTTCGCCTGTTCTGTGGGTAGACTTTAAAAAAGTAGACATCCTACCCTTACACGTTTAAAATTGTGATGGTAAAACTTAATTCTTCGCTTAAATCCACAAAACGTCAGCATGTGGATGGCAAAACACCTCCAGGTTCCCTGGCAGTGGGACCGGGGGGACCATCACCCCTGGAAGGTTTGGGAGATCCTTGCGGGTCTGCCCAGCCGTGGGCTCCTTCCCTTCTCACCCTCTTCCCCCAGCCAGACCTTCCCTGTGTCTCTCCAGGCTTGCAGGAGGACCACGTACAAATGGATGTGGTCTGCATCATGACCATGGACACCCCCTCCCCGGCTGCCTGGTCTACCCAAGCCCGTCAGCCCTTGGAGCGCTCGCCGGCCACGTCTCGTTCCCACCGACCGCTAGACCATTAGTAACATCATAAGCCTTTTTAACAATAATGACATCAAGAAAGCTCTGCTCTGCTCTAACGAGTGCACTGCAAGAAATTACATAAACAGATCTGAGTCTAGACAACGGGAGAAGACAATGAAAAATTTAACGTATGACTGAAGTGTCCAGGAAAACACTCCGATTGTGTAACAGACAAATCTCTCCAGTGCTTCTCCTCCTCTCCCTTGACATCTAGTGCTTCTGGTCTGATGGATAACATGTCAAAGGAACAAAATGTTTTTGCAGCTACAGGATCTGAACAAATCTGTAAGATGATCACAGGCTACGGGAGTCCACGCTGCATTCCAGCTTCTGAACAACAGATTTTCACCCCTTTAAAATCATTTCTCATTATCCATATGAATAAATAAGAATAAATTACATGGAGTGGATTATGACTACCCAGAATAACAACCTTCTAATTCTCAAACAGAATTTGATGGTGGAAATTCTCCCGAGTTCAAAAGAAACAAAGCAGAGTGCATATATCCTTCAGAAGGATGGGCACCTTTAAAACCGAGCCTAGCACATTCCACAAACAGGAAGGTTCCCCCTCTGCTTTTGTATATTGAATCATTAGCTGCCCTACATGTAAACAATCCAGGATTAAAAGCTGCATTTCACAGAAAAGTAGCCATTTCTGAAAAGCTTTCCATATCCAAATGTGCTTTCAGCACAAACAATGCACTAATGCGAGAAGTGGACTTTTTGCATAAGTTCATCTCGGTTCACAGCATGATCTACCTTAATAGCAACACTCAAAATAAGCAGAAACAAAAGCTGGCTAAAAATTAAATCCAAGGAGACTTCAGAAACAAAAGCGTATCCGACTGTACTGTAGAAAAACCTTTTGTCTGTATTTTTTTTATTTCAGAGAGGAAGAAAATAGCAAACAACAAAAATGTCGGAAATGCTCAGTTTTCTGTCCACTTAACACAAGTCAACTGAAATAACAGGACAAGTATGTGTAGGGGAAATCAAAAGTCAGGCTCAATATTTTGTAATAAATGCAATTTGGACTCTGGATACCTCTTTGCTGGTTTAAGCAGTAGGCAGAAACTAGAAGTTACAGAGGATAATAAAATAAGCAGCATTCATTTTGACATTTCCTAAAAGTTTGGCTATTCATTTCTAAGATGCATGGATTTTGTCCCTGCAGGTTTGTTATATTAATACTACATTATGCAGGAGTTCTTTTGAAAGCATCTTGCACCTAGGAAATGGAAAGGGTGCGATGGTTTGTATACGTATACATACTCTTAATGTTGGAACTAGATCAAGATGCTATTTACTACTGGCCTTCTTACTACTATATCTTAAATGAGCATTTAATTATTTATCATAAAAGCACATTATTTTTTCCTATAAATCCAGCAGAGTTCTGATTTGTGGGATATTATCTATTGTACAGAGGCACATACGCACACCACAGCTTGAAAAAAAAAAAAGTCTGGCCTTATTGCAAGCATTAAAGAACCATATCTGCATTAAGAATACACAGTTACACTCACTAATATATTCACCTATAAGCTGAAACTGAAAAAAGAGAACAGAAAAACAAAACAAGAACGAAATGGCAGCTTCACAGAGCCTGGCCTGAGGAGAGCAGAGTTCAGTATTTAACTCTACCGACGTTTTCTGTGTCATCCTGGGCAAGTCATAAACGTGACCTGCCTCAGATCCTTGGTCTGTAAAACAAAGCTGTGTTTCTTTTCCTGCTCCTCTTTGCCATCAGGGTAGGTCCCATCCCTCTGCCATGCGTGTGCCCTGTCCCCAGCACACTAACTCCTGATGGCTCCTGGCACCTCCAAAAACTACTCCAGTGCTAATAATAATGTCAAGGAAATGCTAGATATTGGGTAACTGAATCGCCCTGCCCCTGACCGGTCCCCTTTTGGACTGTGCTTACCACGTTCCTGCTTCCCACGCTTTGAGCATCCATCTGCACGCTGGACAGTCACCTTCCATTTATTCCGCCTGCTATCTCCTTCTTGCTAGCACTCTGATTTCCCTCTCTCAAATCTCTCCTGTTCTCACCTTGCTTTCCACACCATATTCAGCACGTTCCCTCACCCCATCAGCTTTCACCTCTGTTTTCCTCTTTGCCTTCTCGCTCCGCACAGCTGCACGCAGGGAACTCTCACAAAGCCAAAGACCTGAGCTTCCCGCAGCCAGAACAGAACTGAGCCCACTTAGAGCCAATTTCAAACGAGAAGAATTTCTCAAAGTCTGAAGCATACCACCACCAACACATCATTAATAATACAGTTTCTCCTTACAAGTATTTCTACTGAGGTTTTGCAGAGCAGGAGAGCAAACAAGTCGCATAACAGGACAGAGAGAAGGAATGAAACATCTCAACGCAAAGAGTAAATCTGTGCGAGCGATTACTAACGATGCTATTATTTCCTTGCAATATGCTCATCGCTGGCATGAAGCACCTCTCCAACCAACACAAAACTCCCCTTGAACCGCATCGTAAACTGCAAAGAGTCCCTGGATCCCAGCGCTGGCTCAGCCGAACGCTCCGCTCTGGGGTGAGAGCGCAGAGCAGACGCTTGATGCCATCGATACAAAAGAACTCGCTTCCCTCCTATATGAACAGAGGTAAAAAAACAGTGAACATGTCACAGACAGTTCAAGCCATTTCGGCTTGCTTCCTCTCAGACTTGTACCCAGTTCGAAGTTCAGCAGAAGTTAACACTTCTCCAAACGACTTTGTTCTCAGATCCTGTAAAAGGTTGTTTTACACATTGCAGCTTTTGTTTGAGCAATTAATGGGGCAAAGTAGATTCCCAGCATATAAAGCCAGAAAGGACCACTAGATCATCTAATCTGATGTATTGGTCCATTACTTGTAAAATTCCATATTTGAAGAGGAAACAAATCATTAGAAGACAGTGAAAAACACATTTTTCGACAACAATGAAATAACATTGGGGGAAAAAAAAAGTTCCTTTTACTCTTTTACTTTTGAGCATCCCACAATATCCCTAGAATACCCCTGACAGCAATGCAATATCCAGCTGGCTTCATTATTTAACAGAGAAATAGAAGCGATCACTGGTACTACGTTAATTAGCGCACATGCTCGTTCCACTCGTCGTCTCATCCGCTGACAAACGAAGCAGCAACGAGCAAACCTGCCCCGTTTGCAGACCCACGCTGCAGCACCATCCCATGGGACAACAACTGGGCTTTGCCGTTTTCTACCCCAACGTCACCCGTTCCTACCCCAGTTTGTGTCTCTGCACTCCAAAGCTGATGCTAAGCCCACCGCCAAGTCGTTCCTCCGCAGCAAACTAATGCTCTTATAATTGTCAAGGATGATTAACGGCATATTCCACCCAAGCCCCCTGTTTGCCACGGAAGGGATTAAAGCTCAGCAGCGCTTTCCCACTCCCCCCCAGTATCTCATCCAGGAGATGAAGCAGCTTCACTTATGCAAATTATATTAATGGAGAAAGTTCACAACAAGGGAGTCGGAAGCAAGAGCCATGTAGCTACAGTTTCAAATACGCGCTATGCTCACGGTCCTTGAGGATCACTTGCATTATCATTGCGGAAATCTGAAACTAATATAAAAGCTTCTAAGTACATGAATTTTTCAGGAATAATTACACTGAACTGTAATGTCAAGGACTTGCCCTTCCACCAGAATGCAGCTACTGAGAAATTACAAGCAAGAGAAACTGGAGCAAAAAAATCACATCTCCTTCCTCTTACTGCAATTAAGTAATTTGTCAATATGATTGTCTTAACAATACAAAATTACTAAAGACGTGCCAATCATTTTTTAAATCTTTCCATACCTATAAAATGTTTAGAACTCTCTTTAAAAGTAGCATGCGAGTATAAACATTAAAACAGCCAACGATGACTGAAACACACTACATTCGCCTGTGATTTATTTATTCATTTATAGTCTCAGGATGCAATTTTACAGAGACTTACATGTTTATTTGCACTATCCAAATCCATCATAAAGTTGCTAAAATTGGACCAAAGTTCCTGCCCCAAAGGCCTTTGAACTGAAAGCACGACAGGGTCAACAAGTCCAGCTCAACGCAATGACAGAATGGCACACAGCCATTACAGCCAAAACCTTTTTTTTTTCCCTTTATAAAAGTGCATTTTAAAGGTTTAGCAATGCAACATTGATCAAAAGTGAAAACTGTTACGAAATACTCGGCCGAAGAATCAGATCTTCCCCGAACTCTTTTAAACAATAAGTTAAAACTACAGAAATCTTCCCATATTTTTCTCTCCCCCACAGGAAACAATCATCTTTGAACATCCCTCCAGAGCATCAGATCCCAAACACCACAGCAACGTTTCTCCTAAAGCAAGACAAAAAAAGAAGCGTAAAATGGTCTTCAATTGATTTTTTTTTTTTTTTTTGCTTCTCGTTGTGCGTTTTAACCTGGCAGTTACCTTAAAGTCCCAGAAGTAAGGGAGATGCGAACAAAGTAACCGTAATCATTAGAACAATTTGGGAAAAAACAGTGGAAAAATCCGGGGTAAGAAAAAATAATTAATAAATAACTCAGAGGACTGATGCACAGAGACACAGAACTGTTTAAATAGGAAAACGATCAGAATGCAATGGGGAAGACACGGGGAAGCCAGGCTGGGGGCTTCAGAAAAACAGCAAGCGAGCAAGTGATGAGGAGGCTGGGAAAGGACAGTCACCTTGGTGACAGCCCCTCGGTGACACCCCCTCGGGCTTTCCTTTCACCCCCAAGGGCTGGGAAAGCCAAAAGGCTGGAATGTCCCCAGCAAATCACAGTTGCCCCAAAAAACCCCTTTCCGAGCATTCCTCATGGCACAGCCAGGCTGGTCTCACCAGACACTAACGGCCTCAGCAGTGAACCTCCTACCCACAGTTTGTCTTCTTTCCATTTAAAGTTCAGCTTAATGAAGACTTGTACTTCGCAGATCACGCCTTTCCTCCTGAAATTCAGACAGAAATGTAGCAATGGGAATAGCAGCATCCGCAGAGCCGTCCTGTGGGGGCTCCAATCCGCGCCCAGCTCTCGATCAGGGGCGTCTTCCTCTAAGGTTTGAAGCATTGTGTATTTTCCTGGGTTGCCCAGCGCTTTTTAATTTTCGGGGAGGATGCAGAAGCTACTGGGAGCTCTTCTGTCCTCCGCACCTTCAGCAGAGGTAGTAATTTATCGCGGGTGATGAGCACCCGTCCGTTCCCAGCTCCATATGGAGCTCCCGCGATGTCTGTCCCGGCCGCATCCCCGGGGCTGCAGCGACGTGCGGGGGGTGGAAACACAGCTGGTGCTTGTCTGGGATCGCAAACACGCCGCAGCACCCGGACGGCATCGCTGTCGGCGTTTAACGGCGGCTTTGATCCGCGCAGCCCTGCCAGCCCCGGCCCTCTGCACAGCTCCTTCCCCAGCGGGACACGGCACGTGCGGACAGGACAAACTCCTGGCACACTGGAAGGGGACCAGGGGGTTCTATGTGGAAGAGGTTTCTCCTAACGTTCTCAGAAATTGTTATTTATGCAAGGCATATTTAGATAGGTGTTTGTTCAGTATTGGAATGATTTTTTGAGGGAAACTGGTAAGCACAGGGTGAAGGTCTTTCTGTGGAAAACAGCTGTATTTTCTAAAGCTAGAAACTGCTGATTTATGTCAATTTAGTTTAATTAAATGATGCTATTCAGTTTATGCACCTGGACCTGACAGGTCCTGATAGACTTTTTTCTAATTTTACTAATTACCAAAAAAAAAAAAAATAATCTATTTTTGGTAAGAAGATTAAACCAGGCCATTCCACATGATTTCACCAGAACACAAACTGAGAGCTGCGTACGTTCATTTCCCGATTTTATAGCTCCAGTGTTTCACTGAAAACACTTCACATGGGACAGTCCAGGCACTGAAAAGCCATCATACCTATAAAAGGAGTAATAGCCACGAGGTTTATTAACTTTACTGGAAAGAGAAATCTGCCTGCAGAAAGGCCAGGGGAGCTCCCTGTGCCGCTGAGCTTCCAGCGGCAATGCCCCAGGCCAGTCCCAGCACCCCTATAATGCAGCATCACATTGTGGGCGTTTTCCCCAAAAACATCCCTAGAAACCTCCCTCTGTTGTTAGCACAGTCACAGCAGCCTGCACACTGAGCTCTTCCCAGATCATCCTCATTTACTTTCTTTCTTAATTAAGGTAATGACGCCCAAGGGAAGGTCTATGTTTCAAAACGTAAGTTTCAGCCTTATAGCATCCCCATGGGAGAGCTAATTGGAACATCTCCCTTAAGGCCAGATCCTGTTCCTGTGCCCAGAGATGCTCCAGGTGCCGTGTGCTCAGGGGCTGGGATGGTCCAGGACCTCACCTGAACCTCAGAAAATCCGACTTCAACCCCTGCAGCTGCCAAACACGCTACATGTGAAGAAACACACGATGTTTATTTCCACATTGGCTTCTCCTGTGATCCAGTCCCTTCTTCCAGACCCTCATTTCTTGTCTATTAAGGCTGCAAGAGCTTTGCAGCAGGACCCTCATCTTCCCATGCGCTTCTTTATGAGCCTGTCTTTAATTTAAGGTACCGGACACCACAGTTACAACAAATAACAACCTGAATTCTCAATGGAGAGAACACCAGGCCGGTGTGGGGAGAAGCACCCACAGCAAGCAGGAGCCCTCCTGCCCTGTGACAGCCCATCTCCATCCCTGGAGCACCCATTTTCCTGCTAACAAAGTCCTGCAGTACACAGCTAACTGGAGGCAAGTTGTACGCGCTGTCAGCAGCCCCAGCTTTCTGTACATACACTAAACTATTTTGAGAAAGCCACCTTTTTACTACCTTCTCAACCAACGCTTCTACTGACAGCAGAGCCAGGGGGCTGAATTTCTAAACAAAACTGAGTTTTTAACTACTCTGTCATCTCTGCTCACCCTGAGCAGGATTAACTGGTATGAGAAGACACTCAGCATCTCAGAAATAAAAGTTTGCACCAACTGGGTGGCAATGCTTTAGGAAGCGCAGTAACACGAAATGTGTCCGTTCAAGTAGTTTACAACCTGCTTGGAGACAGTGCCCAGTGAACTATGAGATGCTCCGTTTAACGGGGACACGCTGACCTTGGGAAGCACAAATCCACGGTGTTCGCTCCGACATCACTTCAGGTGCACCCACAGCACTGATCCCGGTCCTCAGAATACCTGCCTGGTATACACCACGTATTCAGCCCTCTGCAGCTCTCACCAAGCTTTCCTTCCTTGATTCTGTGCTTAAACCTTCAACTCAAACAGTGGGATACACTATAGCTGCAAAATAATGAATCAGTTATAAAACCATTTCATCTAGAACCCTTTTTCCTTCTGTAGTTTCACAAATTACATGTCAATGAAACCATTTCAAACAGCTTGAGCGTCCTGCATCCTCGTTTGAATTTCTTACTTCAAATTTTTCAATTCAATTTTTAGTAAGCACTGGAAAGGGTATAAAAATACCAAGAAATAATCTTGCCTGACACTAAAAAAATTATAAATGTCAAACAAAAACCTCAATCGTTTTGCAATTTTAGACAGCCAAGCTTAAGAAGTTCTCCCAAAATAATTTACAGTCATTATTGCTACAAGCAGATGGAACAAGCTTCAATAAAGCACCAGCACCTTACAGAGCTAAAGTACTGTGACACAAATTCATCTGAACTAACCAGTAGATCCTTAATCCTCCATGTCATCTCCCATTTCATTTTGCATTCTTTGGCATCATTTCTGTGCAAACCCCAGTAAATGCATAAGCCTTTGAAAAATCTGGGCCTACATCTTTTTTTTGTCTGAAAAAAAACCCCAAACCAACAGTACGTTGTAAGGTTTCTCTCATTTGCACTCAGATAGTGAGGAAGAAGCGTGATGCAGCACAAGGCTTTCTGGAGCCACCGTGTTCCTGAACAACCTGGTGTTTTGGTGTTACCATCACTGACAAGACCACGGTAGACCCTGCTCTGCTGTGCCACAGACCAACACCACGAAAAGGCGTCCAAGGTCCCACATTTGTCATCCGGGACAAGCAAATGCAAAAGGCTGGAGGGAGCCAGGCAGGAAACAGCAGCAGCGACCGTGACCAACGCTGCATCAACACAGCAAGCGCCGGCAGATCAACCTCAGCCAAACTTCATCAGCTTCGCAACAAAACGTGTTTTAATGAGGGATGCCTGAGACACTGAGCAAGAGACGTTCCGTGAGCTAAGTGCAGAAACCCAAAACTGAGAGTTATGCTTGAAGCAACAAAGAAACACCTGGAAAGATGCAAAGGGATGAGGTGAGCATAACAACAACAAATTACACAAGCAATTGTCAGGAATTTTTTAAGAGACAGCACTCTAAATGGATAAACACAACAAGAAGGCGTTAAACAAAGCCAGAAAAAATACCGTCAAAGTAACCGAGGCTGACAGCAGCGACACAGGGGAGCTGTGGCCTGTGACTTAGAGATGTTACAGAAGCTCCAAGAGCTACAAGAACACACTGAAGGACACATCAAAGAAACAACGGAAATTCAGAGAAAGAGAATAGTAGTGCCAAGAGAATAAAACTGAAAAAGCAGAAGCCATAGAGGAGAGAGTAACGATGCTGAACTCCTAGCAGAGACGTCGCATGGCTTTCACCAGTATTCACTCCTGTAACAGGGAGAAAGCAAATCACAAACAGCTCAGGACGGAACTGGAAAAGAAAAAGTGACCTCTGTGCATTCAGTGAACCTTCATTAGGGTTTTACACAAGTTATTAGTACTCCGAATAGTAGGTAAGGAAGCAAAGAGCACATCACTGACTAAAGTGCCCTGGCGAGTGGTGGCTGGGGTACCAGTGCTAGTCCACCTCTAAAAGTAAAGTGAAGATGGGATAATAAATGAGGAAAAACGTTATGTTAGAAGTGTCATTTTTATGATAAAAGTGACTGCAACACACCTTTTTTCTCCCTGCAGGGTTAGGATTCCGAGGAAGGTAGAAGACCAAAGAAAAAGGCTGCGAGAAATATAAGAATTAACTCAAAACGGAGGTAATTACTGAAATAAGCAGGTTAGAAAAGGAAAGATTAGATGGGAAACACCAGCAAGTGCGGCAAAAGAAGCAGGAGAAGCCTGGGCAGAGGCACGCTGTGTTTTGTTACCATGCCCTTGGTATCTGTACACCAAAGCTCCCTGAGCTTACGCGATGTTTACAGTGAGGAAGCTTTAATGTTAACGTCCCTGCACCCTCGGCCATCCCACTCCTCTCGTTGCCTGGACAGCTTTTCCTCAACTTCACGTTATGCAAATCCTTGACTCAAACCAGAGGAAGCTGCTGGCAGATAAAAAGAGCTGTTATACAGTGCTCTTCCACTTCCTTCGACCAAAACAAGGGAAATCTAAAACTTACACGGAAAAGCTAAAAACTTCAGAAGTCTGCTGGATAGCCTAAAAAATTAAGACTGCAATTCATTTATTCCTTTCTCCCCAAACATAAAATATTTGACAGTAATTCTGCAGAAGAAGATTAAGGTTTCATATTTGCTCACATTTCGACACATATGTCTTATTTTCCATTTTAGGTCCTATTTCTACAGGTCATTCTGCATTCGACAGCCCTTCTGCCCCCCAAGCGAATCTACCCGCAGAACAGGCTTTTAAGAAACAACGTAAAACTAGAAAAGATCACAGCTTTCCCCACTCTTGGCAAGGCTCTTCGGAACGAAAGGAGGAAACGCAGAAGGGAAGGAAAAGCAGATGACAGAGGATGGAAAAAGGGTTGTTTTGTTTTGGTGCCTAAAAAAAAAAAAACAAAAACACACTCAGCCTCTTCCTGAGGCACTCTTGTCTCATTAGGGTTTTCTACCCTCTTTCTTCCCAAGCCATGATATTTAACGGGTTTGGTACAAAAACAGTCTGAGGATGCTTCATGTAAACTCAGCAACAATCAGCCCCATGGCCAATAAACTCTTCACCCTCGTAGTTTATTTGCTGCTAAGCCTTGGCCTGCAGCCTTGGAATTTCTTCTGCCTGCACTACAGCTATTTCCTTGTAAACAGGAAGCCCCCTCAAATTTGCATTACAGTAACTCCTCTACTTCATTTAGCGTCATGTCTTATCTGAGAAAGATAAAACGATGCCGACAGGTGTACCAGTCTCCAGCAAATGACAAATTGCAAAAGGGGGGGGGGGGGGCAGTAAAACCTTGGTAATATTTCTTGGGGAGATAACGTCAGCAGCGCAGGATGCCGTCCTGGGCAGTGGTTGCCCGCGGAGATAAACCGACACCGAACACATTCCTGGGAGGAGAACGCTGCAATAAGGCAGAGACGTTTATTTTCCAGCGTGGATGTGATATTCCAGTGACCTTCCCGCTGTCTGTCCCAGTGACAGCCAGGAGCCCAGCGCAGCGGCAGAGCTGTGCTCATGCTCCTCCGAGGAGCTGCGCTCTCTCACATACACACAAAAATTGTAAAAAATTGGAATTTTTTTTTTTTTTTAAATTTCAAACCCCTGTAAGAGAGGACTTTGTGTGTTGCATTCTTTTACTGTTACTATATCAACCTGCATTTAACCAGCCGATTTATATAATTTCAAATGAATCACTTTGCCAGCAATACAGAATATTTAAGCATAACCAACACACCATGTCTGTTTTAATGAGAGGGATCAAAAAAACCCAACCAGAAACCAGCATGAAGACATCTGACACCAGCATAACGGTCACAATTTCCTACTGTATGAAGAAATCCCTGGTTTCAGTTAGAAGCTGAGAAGTTCAGTCATTTCAAGCAATCTAGAGCCGTTTGTGGTCCCGGCCTTAGGTAAGTCTCTGTTCTCATTTATGTCCACGCTTCCTCTCATTCATCTGCTGAGCTGTCTCACACGTCCCCGTTCGCAGCTGCAAACCTCTGCCTCGCTTCAAGGCTTCTCACCTTCACGGTATGACAGTCCAGGGGGGACGGCAAACAATCTTTTTTCTCTAGTATTTCATGTAATCTGCAAACAGGTTCTTCCATGGGCAGGTCTAGGAGCGAGCCTAATCCTTCACCTTTCCTCCAGCTCTTGCGTCCGGCTGCTGTATCCCACCCTGCCGAGCCGAGCAGGGGTGAAACATCTCTCCCAGCTGAGGGAAACCACCAAACATCGACAAAAACGCAAACGCTGGAGGAGAGCAGCACACGGCCGGCCCGTCGGGCCTCGTGCGGTGCTGCGAGGCTGCGCTTTGCACAAGCGGATGTCGGCCCAGGCAGCAGCTTCCCAGCCTCCCCACCAGCACCCACCGTGCTGGTATTTCTCACGGCGCTGAAAGGACGCGGCCCTCCCTGAGCATACCCAGAGGGGTCACGCCGCTGTCACAAACCAGGAGCACAACTGCACGAGGGCAGTAACAAACAGAACCAAAGCACTGGTAAACGCAGAGCTACCAGCAGCCCCAGTAAAGCACGCTGCACACCGGGTGAACGGCATAGGCTCAATAACAGGAGAAAAACAGGCACCTCCATCAGTCCTGCCACCCATCCCCAACTGGACATCACAACCAACTGTCAAACTTCTTCATCTGAGGTTTCACTGCCTCTGCAATGGGGACGAACAGGCGCTGGGCACCCCCGGGCCCTCGCCTACTCCGCAGCCTCACTGCACTACCCAGAATTCAAGCAGAGAGGCAGAAAAACGAGAGAACAAGTAAGAAGAAGGCTCCAGCGATCTCTCGTTCACGGCAGACAGCTCAGCTAGGCCACCGGTACGCCTGCAAACTGCCTACACATTTTGCAGTAAATTCTGGATTATATTTTTCCTGTTGCAATATTTCGTTTGGTGGCCAAATCTTCATTTTAAATACACGTACGCAGAGCCCTGAACGAAAGGGAAAGCTTACTTGTAATTTCGGCAATAAGCAGGCGATGCTCAGGTAATTTTATAACGCACGCATAACCAGGGACTGTCGCTCAGAAGAAAATCTGCTTTTACCACCAAACCGCAAGAAGACGACCTCAGCCACGTCAAGGCACCCGTCTGCTTGCCCGGTGACACCCGTGGGGGCCCACGGCCACCCGGAGCCACACGGGCTCCTTGCTCTACACCTCTGCTCCGTGAGCTGCCTGCTAAGAGCCAAAAACCTCTCTGGGAGTCCGTCCTCCCTCCCCGCATCTCCCTGCTCTGTTGTCAAACCTCGTGAAGCATCACCAACAAAATAGCTCTGCGGAATAAAACAGAATGATTCAGTTGGGTTTTGCCATTTTGTTTAGCTCACCACTTCAAGAATTTCTCACCCACTGAATGAAGCATCAAGTACAGGATCAAATAAACACCCGAACCGTGGGGTTCGGGTTTTTTTCCCGGGAGAAGCAGGCTTCTCCGCACCGCTACCTACCGAGACCCGCCCGCAGAAGTTGTTTGCGACAAACGCACCCGACCCGACCCCCAGGCCGGGCTCCGGGCGCTGCTCCCCGCCCCGCCGGAGGCCGCGGGTGCCCGGGCACGGCGGAGGCCCCGCGGCCGCCAGACCGTTATGTTCGGCAGCGCCGTGCCGGCGCGGGGGGGGCAGCGAGCGGGAGGCCGCCGGGCCGGGGCTCCCGGCGCCGGGGCGGACGGTACCTGGGCTCGGGCAGGGTGATCTTCTTGCTGGCCCTGGCCGCCGGGGTGCTCTTGCTCTTCTCCATCGCCATCAGGTAGCTGACATCGGCCAGCACCGCCTCCAGGTCCGCCATGTTCCCGCTCCCGCCGCCGGGCTGCAGATGGAGGCTCCGCCGGGGGCAGCCGCCCCCGAGGCGGGGGGTTGGCGGCGGGCAGGCGAGGCGGGCGGCGGCGGTTCCCCGTCCGCCCGGTGCCGCCGAGCGCCTCCC